>JAOXJM010000003.1:2370579-2388563 GCA_026413425.1 Tringa solitaria
CACACCGCCGGCATCAGCCGGGAGCCCGGTGGAAATACCCCACGGGTTGGCGGCCGGACAGGAAACCGCGGTAATCTAAGTGAAAGCATCCTAATCTCTTAAAACCTACTTTAGTGCCTCAGCCAAAAGCCAAGCTCTTTATTGAATAATGTAAGAGCTTTCAAATATTCTGTTAGCACAGCCCCTGTCCCATTTATATTTCTGCAGGAAACACTCTGTGGAGTTGCAATGCTAAATATATTCAACAAACACGCACAAAAAAAATCCTCACCCCCCTCCTAACCTGTAGCTTTTATTTGATTCACACTAGACTTTTGGTTGACTGCTACCACAACAGCTTCAACCAGAGAAGACACAGACAGGCTGGTTGCCTGAATTCCCACGTGCCGTTTCTTTCCCAACAGAAGTTGCAAATACTAAACCCAAGATACCGCATCTGTACATACTTAATAGAAAAATTACGACTCTTTACATGCAGCATTTCCTTGAGACCCATTAACAACATTTGTTTATCTATCAAAACCAAACTGCTAGAAATTAAAGTATGCTTTGATCACTGTAGTAATTTCCTAGACAAAGGAGGAACAAACAAGTAAGTCAGACAAAATTATAATACACAAAATTATCATTGTAATAATTTAAGATATAGCAGCCTTTCGTTATCATAAACCATTAGTGGCAAAGTGAATTTTAGATATAAACTGAGATACCAAAGGAGCTACGTGGTGTGCAACAGGAGTGGCTGCGCAGGGAGGCTCTTGCTGCCTCAAGCTGCTTCAGGTGTTTTACCAGGATGCCGTGTGAGACCCACAAACTTTCCCAGCAGTTAACTCCTGAATTCTGTAACAGATTGCTATCCGAAACAGCAAACTGCGCTTCGTCAGGTTAAACTCAGAGCAATGGTTCTGCAGTGGTATTTCATTTGCCATTTCCATTTAAGAGCTGAAAGAGGGCCCAGCCAAAAGCTTTTACCACTCTGTTTAAGAAAAGGTATCACCTCACAGCTTCTTACAAGCTTTCCCTTCTTTATATTTTTATACTTTCCTTTGTTTACATTCTTGCTATCATGGGCAGAACAAAATTTTAACTATTATTATCATGCATTCCCTTCTAGTTTTTGCTGGCCTCTATTCGTAAGTTTTCATGTGAATAAAAAGTATAAATATATACAAGTAATATAAGAAGAATTAAGTACTTGGTAAGTAAGTAAGACCAATAACTTAATTCCACTCGATGCTTAACAGACAGAATCTCTTGGCAGGAGAAAATTTAGAGAATTGAGACACAATCTTTGAGGAAGAAGTCACTGAAAAAGAGAGGATTCTCACCTACTGGAGATATTCCTAATTACCAGAGAAACATTAGTTCGGGAAGATTTTCATCCAGCCATTTTAAATACAATTTAGGTTTGGTAAAATGTGATCTTCCTTGGTTGAGAAGGGATGTCAGTTATTTAAGAAGAATAAAAATACATTTGCATGTATTTTAAGTACTGTAATATTTAAACAACTGAGATTGTCTGCTTTCTCCTTCAAGAGGCCTACCAGTGCAAGAAGAAATTCAGACTTCAGAACCGGGAACCCATTAACTGAGAATGCTTTGCTACGAACTGCAATACAGTCTCATGAAATCGCAGGGCTCTGCATATGGAATTTGCCCTCACAAAGCTCTCTGAACTCGGTCTTATGTTGCAGAAGGACAGCAATCTATCTGTAGAAATATTTAGCAGGGCTTGGGCAAGAGTATCTTCTAGGAAAAGCATCCCCTGCGATGTCAGTTGCTGGAATAAAAGTGAGTACAGGCCTATGTGGGACAGCTGGATTCTGACGAGCCAAAACTGTTGAGCATTTAAGCCTATCTTGCTTTCTTCCACCCTCTATCTTTCCTGCACAGCCGCTATCTCTACCCTCCTGTCCCGCCTCTCTCAGCAGGATGCTTTCTATCAGGTAGCAGCAAATGCTGTGTTGGCCACTGGCTGGCCAGTTTCCATCAGCTGCTGTAGGGAGTGAGTCTGCAGACTGCTCATACCCACTGAATGACACCAAAGAATTGGATAAACATCTTCGGCTCATCTCACCTTCCCCTGCCCTCCACCTCCTGCTTTGAGATTTCAATTCAAGGCAATACTTGGTTTCTATCTGAAAATTAGATCTAATCTAATCTAATTAGATTAGATTAGGTTTTAAATACATTTATTTAAAACCAACAAACAAACAAACACCAGAAATGTCATATGTATTTTTTAAATACTTTTCCTTATTTTACAGACAGCACAGAAAATGTAAAACATTTCAAAAAGTCAACCTTATATTAATAGAAAAGCAACTAAGAGCTGGTTACATGATGACTATGTTCTACTAAAATGATAAAGCAGTGAAAAGGCTAGATATCCCAACTTACCCAATTTCATTAGAAATTAGGAAACAGTTTATGTAAAATTAGTTATATATTAGTATAATACTGTATTTATAGTATGCATGTTACATTATACTTATATATACCATATACATATATTATCAACACACTATACAATGTATATTGTATGTAAATAGATATGATATAGACTACATTTATAAATAATATATTTTATATATGCATGTTATATTTCTATGATTATATATTTAATATATAATATAAATGAAATAGCATATTGTATGCATGCTTACTATGTATATTATATGACTATAAGTGTTATGTTAGCAAGATACTAATTTGTATACTGGGTATGAATATCTTTTAATAAGCTTAATGCAAACTAGAAATAGGAGCAGGGAAGGATCTGAATGAAAATGAGATAAATGGAGAATCTATCTGACGAGAGAGGATTAAACCATCTGAGTTGCTTATTCTTTCAAAATTAATGCTGAAAGATAATTCAATTACTTTTTATGTAAACAGTCAGGCAGTTAAAAGATCAAGAACAGAAAATAAGTCTGAAACTAAGTAACAATGATAGTGCTACAATACAAAAGTGTAACCACTCTTCAATAAATCCAGGCTGATAACAGCATAAATTTTCTTATCACTGGAGAAATAGGGGTTTGAATGAAGATTTCCAACAAGAGTAGTGGCCAGTAAAGTCCTAATATGTTTTGAGGAGCTTGGTGAGCTCACGAAAAGGATTTTGTGCAATCACTGCCACTGTAAGCAGGGGGACTCGGTGGTCAGACACAGACACACCAATGTCTGTACAGAATCTTTTACAAAGTGGTTTAAATACAGTAGTTGAAACACTGTGCAGCAAAGTTCACAGTTGAAACTGAAGTGTAAATCAGCTCTTAGATGTATTCCAGGCTTTGTGCTTTCTATTATTTTTATTAATCTAGGATAATTTGGCTCTTTTTCAATGCAATCATGAAAACAGTAAATAACCTATTAGCAAATACCTGCTATTGTTTTCCTGGTAACGACCATCATTCTGAGGACATGATCTTGCTCCATTTACTGCTCATGATACACCAGCAGGGACAGAAACACATTGCTAGAGAACACATCTGTAGAATGTATATGTATTCAGCAGCTCCTAAAGCAAAGAGGTATCAAAAAATCAAAACTGGATTGTTGCCATCTTGACATACACTACAACTACACCATTTATGCCTGTGACTTTCCAACGATACACACTATCATGCATGCACAGAATATTGTGAATTTTACCAAGAATTGTATCCAGAATATTTCAACAAATTGTAGAATCACCACAGTGTCACAATAATCTTGCCACTCCTTGTGTAAGTAACTTTGTGAGACCACTTTTCCTTCTTCAGAGAAAAGTGATTACACTTTCAGTCACTTCATCTCAAAAGCAACTATAGATCAGCAAATATTGGTCTGAGCTAGTCAGTCTGACCTTCCACGCAGCTAGTCCTCCCTCCGGTCCTCTGGTGGACACAGAGTGATTGCTGTGAAGTAGATTTTCATAGTGTTAACATTCAAATTGACACATCTATAGCTCCAGGAAAATGAACCTATTGCTCTGAAAGAGCTCCTTATGTTTTGATAGTTCAGCTTGATTCTGAATTTCTCAGAAGCTACTTCTGCGGCAAGTTTGTACTGCAAAAGATATGTTAGGATGTAAATAGAAGTTAAAACTTTGCTGTATGTTTCCATATTGTTTTATATAGCAGTAAACGCCTTTACAGACATAGTTTACAATTTAGTATGGCTTAAAAGACTGCAATAATACATAGAATTTGTTGCATTACTAAAACCAATGAGAAATTGATTTAGTAAATTGCTGATGAATGAGCTTCAGGGATAAGAACTCAGTAGAAAACTCTGCATCTCCAATTTTCTCCTTACCTGTTTATTCTGTTTCCATTATCAGTTTGCATCTTAATTTTTATACTAGAAACTGAACTTTTGCTATACAGTATGCCTCATTCATTCCAAATGTAACAATCTCTCTTGATTCAGGATCTCCCACTAAGCAACTGGTTCACAACCCCTCCCCACTGACAATCTTAATCTGATGTATATCAAAACATGAGATGTATATCAATACATCAGATGTATAATAATCTGATGTATATTAATAATTCCATAGACCGTCATTGCACAATACTCAGAAATCTGGCATTGAGTCGCCCTTAATGATGTTCAGTGTTTTTCTTTTCTAGTCACAGTTAACTTAGAAGTCCCAACAGGCTTCCTTCAGCAAAAGATCTGATTTTTCATCAAATCATTAAGACCACAGATTAGATTATCTCCTCCACTTTGACACACTAAAGGCAAAATTCAGATGTTTGGCAGGTACACACATAAACTCTATCTCTGCTGCATTTCATCATCCCGAAAGACACCAGCTCTTTAGGGGACAAATGTGAGTGTCACCTCCCTTCTATTTCCCTTATCCAAGATGGCTATAGAGATGGCTGTTTCTGCCCTCAGCTATGATGGCTATCATAACATTTTTTATGGACTTCCTGCCCGGAAAAAGGATGGCCACCTAAGTGGCATCTTGCTGCCCTTACCTAACATGGCTGCCAAAGCTTACTGCCTCTTTTGGTTGTGTGGCAAACAGCAGTTTGCAGAAACGAAGCATGGGTTTACACATCCTCCTCACTCCTGCTGAGCGAGCACAGTGCAGTGGCTGAGCATTTTATACCAAACTCTTTTCATCGGCTTGTTGATGTCCCCAGTTCTAAGACGGACGCTTTCTGGTACGCATCAAATAGCTCAAAAAATACCCATACAATAATTGTATCTTCATTTCAGAATGCAACCACTTTCTCTCTTTTTAACTTAGTCTATGAGTCTGCCCCTGGTAACTTTTGAACCCATTAGGCAATTTGAAATAGAAGTAAAATAGTCTGAAAGATAACTGAACCCATCCAACTTCTCTGAAATCTGGCACTCACACAGAAAAGGAAGGCTCAAATTAATGCCCTTGCTGAAAAGTAGGTAGAACTCTTGTTGTTACATGAGCCACTTGGCAGTGCCAAAAATTATTAGAAAGGCAGCTGGCACGTCCCATTGCTTCCCTCATGGGACTGTCAAAATGGGATTTCTCCAGGGAATGGAGAAGGGTTCAGGATACCATAGTATGGCAGTGGCTTACAGTTTAAAGGGCACAGATACTCACGATATTAGTTTGGTCTACTGATCGCAGGAAGACTTGAGAAAGATACTGTACCAACAATACAGTATGAAATTTGTTTGAATCTCAGTAACAATATCTAAAAAATATACTTACAGAGAACATCAGAGAAAGATATCCACTGCTTATCTTTTTTACTTGATTATCTTAGGCCCTATAGATGGAAATTGTTCTTCTTCATCTTTGATTTTACTTTCAGACTCCTTCCTCCATTAAACATGCATACAAAAATATAAAAAAAGCTCTCATAAACATTCTTTTCATTCCAACACCTGTAGTACCCTTTATTCTCACTTTTTATGCCTTTGTAATTCCAAAATATTCTCAATTACTTCTACTTTTGCAACTCTTTCCCTCAAATATAATTCCTGATAGACTTAAATTTATTCCTCATTTTCTCCATCCTCTTTTTATACCCCTCTTTCGGTTACTTGTGGCACCTTGTGTACTATAGGCAACAGCCATACTGAATTTCCATTTATTTAAAAAATGACTAAATTACAAATATAATTATCACAATAATATAATCTCATAAACAAGTTGATTAAAGCCAGGAACTGGTGTGACAGATTTTTTTTTTTTTGCTTTCTCCTGTCAGGAGAACTGAAAACTATGAACACACAGTTCTAAAACTTCCACCTATTGGTCTTTCTGTATTTGTCTTCAAAATTCAGATTTGTCTCTCATCTTGGATTTTGTTTCTTTGCTTCACAGATATTACAGCCTGGTTTTGTTCTTCTTTTCTCATTGGAAGAAAACAGAAGAAAACTAGGCTGTAATGAATCACAAATTCCCCTCCCCCCCTCCAAAATCACAGCGCAGTCAAAAAGAAAGGAAAAAAATGAAGATAACCCTGAGTTTTTACTGTGCTGTAAGTAATAGCACAGCAATCATGCTTTTTCTCATATGCTGCACTGCCTTACCTCAATTGTTGCTTATTTCCCCTCATACAAGCCTGGCCAAACTGCCTGGCCCAGCTCCACTTCTCTTCTTCGTGGCTGCCCGGCCTTTCCGGCATGAGAGAACCCTCCCATATCCCTAATCCTAACACCTTGTCCCAGGGTAATTATAGTGCTGGCATGACTCCAACATCTATCTCACATCAAACAATCTCCGCTTGTTTGCTTTATAGGGAATGACAGACTTAAAAATTAATTCGGACCGGAGAGACCTGTTCAGCACTAGCCTGCCGTATGACCTTGAAAAAAAGGAACCACCTCTCCTTGGCTTCTAGAAAACTGAAATATGACCTTGGATGATGCTCCAAGACCTACTGAGGGAAAAGGCTGCACCACTGACCCCACCTCTGTCCTGCCCTGACCCGCCCCTGTCACCACTTCAAGGGTTCCCCCCCCTCCAGCTGCCAACCTGTAACTACAGACGGTGAAACACAGCCGGCATTTCTCTCTCCCCAAAACACGTCAGAAGACACTGCGGCTTCCAAAATTTTCAACCTGGGATGACAAAACGAGGGGAGCGGGAGGACGTCGGGGAGGCTCCGGCACTCCGCCATGGGAGCTCTGCCGATACCGTGACCCCAGTTTCTCCTCAGGGCTCCGCCGCTGAACGGCAGACGAGCCCCCCTCGCTCCCTCCCTCACCCTCAGGGCAGAGCCGAGGCGAGCAGGGCAGGGGAAAGACATGGCACCCGGCCCCGGGGCTCACTCACCTCAGAGACCTGTCCCCGCTCCCACCTGCTAACACCTCCTCCCTCTGCCCTTCCGCAGCAGCCCCTTTCCCCGCTTCACAAGAGACCGTTCAGCCCCCAGCCCGCACAGCCGCCCGAGCCCCTCACGACTCAGCCCGCCACCCGCATCCCCCCACAGGACATCCCCTCACAGAACTGATTCCCCCCCCCGCACCCGGAAGAAGGCGACAGCGGGACGGGGCGGGGCCTCGACGGCTGCCGCAGCTTCACCGGGCACAGCACGCCTGCGCCGAGCCCGCCCCTCGCGCCTGCGCAGCCGCTCCGCCTTCCCTTTGGTCAGGCCCCGCCGAGGACGGCTCCGCCCTCCGCCGCCGCCTGCCCGACCCCCGCCCCTCCCCGGCAGCGCCGCGGCTGCTACACCGGGTAGGTTTCCAGTCACTATGGCGGCCGCTGCGCTGAAGGTAAGGGAGGGAGCGGAGCCCTAGCGCGCCCCGTGCCCCCCCCTTGGGGCCGGGCAGCGCTAGGCCGGGGGGAGGTATGAGGCCGCGCCGGGCGAGGGCCGCGTCTGACCCGGTTTGTTTTCGGCTCCGCAGGTCGGAGGAAAGTTTTCGTGGTCGGCGGCTGCCTGAGAGGCAGAGCTACCGAGCGGGAGGCGTCCGGGCCCGGCCGCCAGGCCTCTCCCGCCGCCGCAGGGCCAGCGGAGCGGCGCTCGGCGGGGCGGAGAGCGCGGGGGGCTGAGGAGCGGGCCCTCCTCATGCGCAGCCACCTGCGGAGGGGCTGAGCGGAGCGGAGCTGAGGAGACGCCGCCTCGCCCGGCCCGCCGCTCCCCGCGCCGGGGGCTTGTAGCGGAGACTTCCTGGAGCAGCCCCCCGCTCGCCTCCCGCCGCCGCCGGCCCCCGCCCGTCCGCCCGCCGCCAGCAGAGCCGCCGCGGAGGGACGCTTGCCCGCTGCTGCCGGCCAGAGCCATCGCCGGCACCGCCTGGGAGCAACCTGTCAAGGCACCTCGTAGGCCGCCCCCGAAGGACCCTTCCCAGGCGTTAGCTTATCCCCGCGGGAAGAGTTCGAAGCCCTCTCCATGCCTTATCAAGTTTCTTATCTGAGGGGCCGCCTGAAACTGTAGACCAGTTCAGCTCTATCTGGTGTAGGGGAGGAAAACAGTGTAGCTCTCCTACCCTGTCCAAAATCGAGGACCACCTATTCTGCTTTGGTTTAATACACGAAGATGGTGAAATGCGGACTGCCCTGTGAAGCAAGTAGATCCCTGTTGTGGAGCGAGGGCTTCGTATTCACCTTCCAGCTCCTGGTCTGTGTGCTTTGAGAGAGGACGCTAATCCTTCTCCTTCATCCCCCTTCCCTAAACCTTTCCTTGCTTCCATGTTGCATTGGTCAGAATTCTGGTCAGTGTTGTTTACGGAAGGAGGGGGGGAAAGAAGGTAGTTGAGGTTACAAACAAAAGTACTTGTATGACTCATCTACTTGGATTTAAGACGTTCTATCCTTCTTTCAAGGAGCTTTTGCTTCTCTTTGAAGGAATCAGATGCTTGTTGCTGTTCTTCCAGAGGAGGATGGATTGAAAGTTGTACCTTTTAGACTTTTTTCGGGCCACTGCTGATAATATTAAAAGACATAATGGGGCTTTTTCACTGGATTATTGCCAGAATTAGTTTACACACTGAAGCAATGAGTTGTTAGGCCTCTCATATGATAATGTTTGTCCTGCTTTAATATAAAGTTGCTGTGGAGGTTTGCGTTAAAAATTGTGGAGGACAGCCTGCGTCAGAAGAGGCTCTCTTCATCTCTGGTTGGTGTGGCAACCCCAATCTGTCCTCGATGCCTTCAGCCTTGGCCATCTTCACTTGCCGCCCGAACTCTCATCCATTTCAGGAGCGTCATGTCTACCTGGACGAGCCTGTCAAAATCGGCCGCTCAGTGGCTCGCTGCCGGCCAGCTCAGAATAATGCAACTTTTGACTGTAAGGTGCTGTCCAGGAACCATGCTCTTGTCTGGTTTGATCACAAGACAGGCAAGGTAAGAGGTTTTCTTTGTTTAAAAACAATAAACTGCACGTTTGCTTTAGCAAGGTCCTGTAGATTGTAGATCACTTTGGTTTTGCTGCGTAATAAATGCGATTCCGTGTGGAAGGAGTAAGATTTGTGTTATAGGTAAAATGATTACTTTTCAGGTAAGTTGATAATTTCTTACTAAGCAGAAACTTTAAACGTTATTAAAAGTACATAAAACTAACAGCTCAAAATGGTGATAAGTGCTAAAAAATTTGCATGCGTATTATTCATTGCTGGAAGTAGGTGATTTTGAGGTGAGTAATACAAATCTAAAAGCACAGGCTTGTGTGAATATAATGGTGTAATAGTATTTTTTCAAATGCTGAGAAATGAACTGTTTTATCTGAGCACATAAATAAATCTCGTAGTGAGAAGTGTCAAAAAATGGATTTAAAAACCCTGGGTTTGTTTGGCACTCTTCCTGCTTGCCCTTTTGAGATTTTATAAAGAGTATTTTGTTGTTTGGGTCTGATAGAAGTTTTGTTATTGGCAGCAGGAGTGTAACAAATGGTGTACAAGATATTTTCTCATTGATAGTGAGAATGGTTTTAAAATATATCCTGTGTTGTCTTACTTGTTACTCTCAAAAGGCTAAGTATCTTAAGTGGAATTTAGGGGTTCTGTAGTGCATGTTTTGTCCACTAGGGATTGAACTGGGACAAGTAAAGTTATTTCACTTAATGACTGTCAAGTTAATTTTAAATATCTAACAAGAAATGAACAAAGTGCAGATTTCAGTTGCTCAGCACTGTGGTGTTCCGGTGTTGTGTTTTTTTTTTTTTTCCAAATATATTGATGTTATGCTCTAAGTCAGCAATGTTTTAGCTTCACAGCGTACCCTTCTATGACAGTGTAGATCTTGATTTTAAGAATAATATGGTCTGTAATTAATGCAGCATTTTTTTTAGTAGTATGACACAGCATGAGGAGCAGCACAGCACACTCAAAGTTCTTAAACCTTCCATTGTTAACTATCCTGGGTTATGCAATACCTGGGCATGATGGGACAAGACAAGCGTTTAATTTCCTAAGGCTGGGTTATGGCATGGCTTTCAAGTTACCTGCATATAATTGTGCAAACTGCTATCTCTATTAGTGTTTCATTAAGCATGTTGTTTTGGCTCTGTTGTGCATGTGATGTGTGTTCTTGGACACTTTAGAAAACTTAAGTGCTTGAAATATTTTCAGTTTAAGCTTTGTTTTTAACCTTTCTTGTTTGACTTAGCAAAGTAAAATATTCTAATTTATTTTACTTGTTTTAAAATTAAAAAGTGTTATGTATATAGCTTTTTAATCAACATTCCTTATGAAGATTTTGAGACCCCCATGTGCTCTATTATGGTTACTAATAATTGAGCCGTATTAAAGATGTTTAATTTGACAAAGCATTGAGTGTTGAGCAAGTCTGCTAACAGATGACCTCAAAAGACAGTCAGCTGTGGGTTTTTTTGTTTGTAAATCTCAGTTATCTTTGGCTTTTCTAATACAGGTCAAAACCATTATATGTTTATTCATTTTTTCTGGCTGATCTAAAATAGCAGCTTGGTAGTAGTAAATAATGGGATGGTATGTGACAGTTACTGAGATACTGACATGGGAAGATTTGATAGGGGTCTTGATGAAAATTGCCCAGGTAGGTATCTGGATGGCCATAGTGATCAACTAAAGAGTGGAGTTAAGATCATGCACAGGAATACGTTGCTGTAAATTTTGCCTGTTCTACGTTGTGGTACTGTAAAAGGTTTAAAGCATTAATACAGCAGCATGGAGAATTTTGGTTTCTGTGTTTGTTTCTTGGTAACGTGTTCTGGTTTTGCATCTGGTTGAGTATCTGAATGGTGGATCCTGAGACATTTGGAGGAGAGGGAAGAAAACATTGTTAGAGATAATAAATATGAAATACCCTTATGAAAAAGCACGTAAAAGGTCATGTTGGTAAATACAGTCTTAATCTTGAATCACAAAAATTCAAGATTTTTGTGATTCAATTTACTACAGTAAATAATTTTGTGGTGTTTAAAAAGTACAAACAAAAACATAAAACTATGCCAGAAAATTTGCATGCAGGAATGTTTATTATCATTGTTTACAGAACTTCTAATAAGTACATCTCATTTAGGAATATGTCATTATCCTATCAATGACCTATATTTAAACCTGTATAAATTCTTTCTGCTACAGTGTTTGTAAACACTTCCTAAAACTTTTATGTAGTACTTCCATCAACTCTGGGGTTTATGAAAGATAAAATACCTGGAAATGTTAATTTAGTATCAGAGAGAAACCTTCAAATAATTCAAAATAATTCATGAGTTATCTGGGGCTGCAATTTTGTAAGCTGTGGACTTTAGCAGTATCAGTTTCAGGCATTCCCAGTCACTTGGTCCATTCTCTGTGTTGCCTCTTGAGCTTCCTTTCAGTTATACTCTAATAATTTTTTTTTTCTTGAGAGTTTGGAGTTTTGTTTGTTTTGTTTTAGTGAATCATGTGAGTTATCCTGTTTACTACATAGTCTATAAACAAGTGTATCAGCATAATCTGTAAAGAAGGGTAGAAACTGAGGCAAAGGAACTAGTATACAGGTTTTTTTCGAGGCAGAGGTAGGCCTAAGCTGAAGTATGTTGCATAAATAGACTAAGTTGAAGATGACATGTTACTTACAGTTGAAAGATATGAATGTTTACTTTGTATAAAGGCACTTTAATTATGCATGGAAAAAGTTATGTGCCCAAAGGAGATAATGTATATGTAACACTAGTGTTATTAAGGATAAAAGTCGGATGACTCTTTAAGATCATCAGTAAATATCAATTAAAAGCAGATAGTTAATGTTGGATTTGCTTTTTAAAATATTTTTAACATAATGTGTGGGCCTAAAAATGTGTAAGATAAAGGTGGAAGTGGGTGGTGGTGGTAATATCTGTACTCAGACTTTTTCTGTGCTTAGCAATACTTGTATAGACAACTGGTGCAATGCCTCCTTTTGCTTGTGTTTGTAGAAACAGTGTAATACCTCCTTGTGAATTTTTCATACAGCAGTGACATTAGAAGCTTATGCTTAGAATTGATTTTGATTTTGATTTTTTTGAGTAATTACAAGTTAAGGAATCTTTTTAAGAGATGCCCGAAAATGTGAGTCACTAGATATGTAGGACGTGGATGTTGTGCTGAGCATGGAGTGTTCCAAAAAGTGTGAATCAAAGCAAAAGAAAAAGTGGGCTATAGTTCAAAAAAATCTAAATATGTTTGTACAGCTTCTATCACTGCATATGGTCAGAAACTCTTTAAAAAAACTGCTTAATTGAAATAGTCTTGTGGTTTTTTTTTTTTTAGTTTTTGTTTTTAAAAATAAGCAAGTTGAAAACCCTTGAGAATCGTATGTGACTTCTCCCAGGCTGAAATGCTTCTGGCAGATGTGGTGGAAGGTTTTAGTAGAAAACTGAAGTTTCCAACAGATATCTAGGCTTTCAAAAATTAATCTCTTGGAATTATTCAGTGCCTTAGATTGTCAGTGTCTATTCTAAGTACCTTTTATAGAGAATCCATTTCCACAGTTTACCAAAGGTGCTGAGAAACTATGTGAGAAATAAAAGTATTTTGTTAGACCAAAAGGACTCCAAATAACCAGTCATTTTTAACAACTGAAAAAAAAAGTGTGTAGGCACAAGTTTCTATGTTAGGGTGGCAGCTAATACTACTATTTTAATTTAATTCCAAGTGGATGTGAATTGAATTGAGCACATTCATAGTATCTTGGTTACAGAAATGCTAAGCTAGTAAATCAAAAGCCAAACAGTCCACATGATAGCAAATAAAATTTATTCAGGCTATGCTTTTATGGCTTCTAGGTTCAAAGTATGTGAGACAAAAATGTTACAGAACACTTCCTGCAGGGAGCACCCTCTTTAAAGGGAAGAAACAGGCCTTGCTTCTTCTTCCCACCCTTCCCCTCTCCACCCCCACCCCACCCCCCCCCTTGCCTAGCTTGCTTTGAGTTCCTGGGGAAAATC
The DNA here is from genome assembly GCA_026413425.1 of Tringa solitaria. Lineage (NCBI taxonomy): Eukaryota > Metazoa > Chordata > Aves > Charadriiformes > Scolopacidae > Tringa > Tringa solitaria. The sequence continues at coordinate 2,383,899 of JAOXJM010000003.1, forward strand.
ATGGAACAAGTTTTGGACCACTTTTCTGGGCACATGAAGAAGATGCTTTGGTAATCGTCAGTATGGGTTTAGCAGGGATAAATCACGTCTGATGAGTCTGATTGTCTTGTATGATAAAATTATCAGCTTTATGGGCAAGGGAGAGCAGTGCAGGCTATTTGCCTTTAGCAGGGCTTTTGACTGTTTTCCATCATGGTCTTCTAAGTTAGCTCACTGTCGTCTGGATGTATGAACAACTAGAGGAGTAAAGTAAAACTGGTTTGAGGATCAAGCTCGGGGGTAGTGGTTAATAAATAGGTGCTGCTCTACCTGGATGCTGGTAACAAGCAGAATACTGTACGAGTCTATATTTTGACCTGCCACATAGAACATTTTTTATCAATGACCTGAAGGACATGGAGAAGTACACTGTAGTCGAGTTTGAAGATCACACCAGATCTGGGAGTGCTGGTGTGGTGGGGAACAAGTTGATATGTTCAAGGGCAGGGCTGCCATGCAGAGGGACCTGACCTTGATGAACTAATGGGCAGACGGGAACCTTGGGAGTCTCAACAAGAGCAAATGTGAAGTCCTGCACTTGGAAAGGAAGAACCCCTTGCAGCTTGTTAGACCATTTCTGGGATATTACATCTAATTTTGGACCACCAATATAAGAAATACATTGATAAACAGGAGTTGAAATGTTAGATGCTCTCTTTTCTTGTATTGTACTAAGTACATGTGAAAGTAATAGGAAAGAAAGAAGAGAAAGGAAAAGGAAAACATTTTCCTTTGTAAAAAGGAAATACGTTGTTCGCTTAATGTTACACAGAATGTTCTGCGGAGATTGGTGAGACTCATGATGCAGAAGAGATCTCTGGACATCCTGTTTGTTCAGAAGTGTTTGAGTAAATGCATCTTACAAAATTTAGTAGGACATGAAAAATGGTATTTGGGGTTGCAGGATTTTAATGGGAGATGTTTTTTTTTTTGCTGCTTCCTATACAGATTCCTGTACAATACTCTGGGCTATCTGTTGCCGATCTGTGTAAGGAATGTTTAATTTCTCGTGTATCAGTAGCGTTTCTTTCGGTAGATACCATGTCTGTTATTTGTTTTTCCTCTATTACGTGTCTTCAGCTTTCTGTTATGATTGTTGTCTTTGAGAGTTGAACAAATGTTTTATTTTCAGTACTTTTGATGTTGCTGTATGCTTACAGTCTGCAGTGTCTGTAGAGGAGACACTTTATCTTCCAGACATTGAATGTTTATTCCAAGTGCCCTGAGAGACTGACCTGGGATCTGCTATAATGCACTAAGGTGAAATTTCAGTGCTTAGATGCTTTCAGTAAGAGGGTGATGTCAGCCAGCCCTTACATACACCTGTTAATATTTTTATGTAACTGCTTTTCACCCTGAATGAACTATCCAATTTTATGCTGATACGATCATAGGAGTCGTATGGGGTAGGGAGTTCTCAGTTCAGCAAACTTGACCACCACACTTCTCTTAGAACCCAGTGTAGGAGGGCAGGCGGCCATTTATAGTAGAGGTAGGTTACTGCTGACAAGGATTTCCCTGCAGAGATACCATCTAGAGCCACTGCTGCAGAGCTAATACTGTAATTCTTGGAGCTGATCCATTGCAGTCATGATGCATCTATCCTGAGCCAGGAACACCAACACATTGATTAGGTTTTAAAAACAAACAAAAATCCCTTTTGTATTTGCAATGAATTTTTACAAACCTCAAATGAATCAGGTTACTTAGCAGTAATGAAGGCCAGTAAATGTGTTTTCCTTGGGTTGATGGGATGGTTCGAGTTTGCTCCTGGGCCCGTGCTTATAAATGTAAAACCTTGCTCTCCTAATACACTTTCATTATATAAAATTCTTTTTGACTTATTCATATACTTTCTTTCACATGTTCGTTGCAGCAATCCATTGACCATTTGCAGGTGGATTTACATTACACTGAAGAAATATTTTTGTTTTGGCTTTGCTTTCTCATTTCTCTTACTGAATTTGAATAGTTTTGTTACTTTGTTAGCTAATTAAAGTGATTGAATTTCTGTATGCTGTAGAGGGCCATGTGGATTAGTAGTGTCAATGTGCTGCTTTGGTTGTGTTGCTTTGAATCTGATCTGGAAAATGTGCAGATGCTCAGCTGATTTGTTGGATTTTAGTTTCTGTCAATTCTTTTAATAGATATTATAAAGTGAAAATTATTATTGGTTGTGGAACTTGGCAAGTGAAAGGGAAGGAAGAATGCTGTCTCTATCCCTAAAACTAGCAAATTTACAGGCTATTGCTACTAAATTACACGATTGTTTATCATCTCTGGATTTTCTTTTGAGTCACATCAATAGTTGCTTCCTGTTAATGTTTCTCACTTGCTGGGAGTTTGGATTATCTAAGAGCTCCAAGTTTAGTTAAGTAGTGCTGTGACAATGAGTTAGCGTTCTCAACTTGTCTTTCTTTCCAGAAGCATTTCTGCTTGTAGTAGGATTGGTGGAAGAAGGCTTGTGGTATCATCATGTTTTTATTAAGCATAGACAAGCGTTTTTTTCAGTCCACTTTAGGATCAGGAACCTTAGGCAGAGAGATGGATCTGACTGTACTGTCCCAAGCGCGTGCAAGAAGAAATATCTGTCTCTGCCAGAGACCCAGAACAGTTTCCCTTTTGAAAAGGAAAATAATTGTGCTGGAGCCAGACACTTAATCAGATACAATTTTTGTGTTATGTTGCACCAGACACACATGTATGCGATTGAGCAATGTTTTAGAGTTTATTTCAGTCTTGATAAAGTATAAATAAATGATGAACTTCCAGCAGGCTTATAATAGAAAGTCCAAAATCCTGTAGTTACACTACAGTTGAGTGGAAAAACACAGAAAATTCTAGCAGCAGTTCAACTTGTTTTTATGTTTGTAAAAAGTAAATATAAAAAGTACTGGGATTAGTCAAAGGCATGAGGAATTTATAATATCTTTGCAAAGTTAAGGAACATTTTAATATTCATAGTTGAACTATGGTGCATACTGGAGGAAAATATGTGCTATTTTTAAACCTTTTTAGGTTATAAAATAGCTGTAACCAACCATTGAAAGGACGGAAGGATTGATGATGAGATAGGCTCAATCATAAATGTTCTAATAGTGTAAAATAGTGAGAACTTGTAACTAAATACAAATATATTGACAGTATTGTGCTACTGTTAAAGCAAGTTTGTCCCCAGCTGGAACATCTTGTTCTGTTTTGCTTTTCATACGATAATTCAAATGTGTTGAAAATATTTAGTGACAGAAAGACTTCAATATAGGAAACATGCAATGTCTGAGATATATAGGAGCTATATAAGAACTGACAACTGACCTTTTGATCTCAAGAGACTATTGAAAATAAAACTAAGAACAAGTTATTAATGCTGTATATTCTCATAATTACAGTTATAATAGTTCTTCCATAAAATGAATGCAAGAGCTTAAGGTACAGGAGTTGTGGATGCTTCTAACTGTGTTTTGAGTAATAACCTTCTTAAAGGAAGGAATGGAAATGCTTACATTTCAAATCAAAGAAAAGCTCTGTTACGGACAAATAGATATTTGTACAGCATGTTCTTTTGAAGACATTTGGTACTGGCTGCTGCTATTTGCATATGCCATTAGTCTTATCTGATATGGCAGTTTTTGTTCTTAACTGGTACTATTTCAGAGTTGTTCCTTTTCTGGACATTGAGCAAGATTAAACATAGATTTTTCTAAAATTTTGGTGTCTTTGATGCAATATTATTAACGTTCTGCAAGAGGTTTTTTGCTTGTTTACGCACCCCACACCCCCAGCAGATTTTGGTGACTTTGTGTTGCTTTCTATTTTTTTAATTGCTTTTCTTGAAATGTAGTACTTAAGTGTATAGGGTAGAAGCCAGATCTTTTGTGTTTGCAAAGCTGGGCTTTTAGCCTGCCTACCTGTTTGCTTTTTAAATTTCTGGTGACCTTTCCCAGAAACTCCTGGCACAATTAACTGTCACTATTCCCTTTTTTTTTTTTTTTTTTTTATTTTTAGTCACATACAACCTGTAATAGTTGAATGGACTTCTGGCCAATAGCATTGCAAATCTGCCTTGGTATTACTACTTTTAATTTTATTCTGGCATTGCTGTTTTCTGCACTTAAACTTACTGTTTCCAGGTGCTCGAAGAATCTGAAAGCTTTTGGGAAGCATAATGAATTATTTGTAATTATTCACATTTTAAATTTTCTTATTTTAAAAAAAGTCTTTGTTTTTTATATCTGGTTGTGAAAGAATCCATTCTGCAGCCTAGCTCTTTTTTCAAGCCTTTGATCTCTGTAAGTAACTGCAACTCCTTGTTGTTTTCTTGCTGTTGTTACAGGGATTTCTCTTGCTCAATGCCAGAGGATTTTTGAGGCTATGCAGAGTCAATATAGTCACATATTATCAAGAAACAAAGTATAAGTTTGATGAAGTTTCTTTTGTTTCTATGAATTCCAGAACTGTAAGTTGTTATGTATAGTTAGGGTGGTATCTACTTTGAGGGAAGTTGTGATACTATGAAGAAGGACAGCCAAATTCTATGACATGGATGTACTGATAGAGGATGAGTTAGGTTGGTATGGACCTCTGGAGGTCATCAAGTCCAGTCCTCTGCATCGCAGCAGATCTGAT
>JAOXJM010000003.1:2388663-2426391 GCA_026413425.1 Tringa solitaria
GTATGGACCTCTGGAGGTCATCAAGTCCAGTCCTCTGCATCGCAGCAGATCTGATATAGTGGACTTGATATAGAATTTTGGATACGAAATTAATCCTTACCAAGAAATAAGGTTCTGAGGCCAGGGTCAGGCATATTTGCTGTGTAGGCTGGCTTGTGTTGCTGTTGTCCTAAGTTATGTTCTGAGGATCTAGAGTGTGTGTGTATACATATATATGAGTTAGTATTATGAAATAGCCAGTGTACTTATTGTATAGAGTAACTTAAAATTACCATTAAAATGTGTCAGATAGAAATGATCTTAAAATTTACCAGGAGAAAAGAAGCACTAAATGAAAGATTTGATAAGAATGTTCCTAGTTCCACCCCTAATTCCATAAGGGTGGAAATAATACAACACTTTCACTTACAGTTCTCAACCGCTACTTCCTTTTTAAGAACTTAAAGGGGAAATTAATTCTTTTTTTCAATCTTCCTCTTTGAGAGTTTTTCCTAGATTGCATATTCCAGCAGTTGTAAGAGCAAATCAGGAACACAAATTGTTATAGAAAGGGCATATTTGTTTTTGCAGTCTGTGTAACTAGTTGACATTAGGTAAAGCTACCACTTGGCTGTTTTAGCAGAGCTTTTGGTAAGTATATAAGTCTTAAGGTGACTGTGACTGTAAGCCTATGATTTGATCTATGGACAGAGACCTTCCTATGTAATTAAGGGAAGAACTGATAGACTGCTATTATACTAGTACTGCGTTACCTATAACATAGAGAGGCATGTGGATAATTTAAGTCTATTTGAAAGCACTTTAACCACAGTGTCATCTTGATTTTTAGTTAAATTTATGAATCTGACTGTTAATTAGAAAGTTAAAGTATGCATGCTGTGTTTGGATAACTTTTAACTTTCATGTAAACAGAAGGGAAAATGTTTCTAGTGGTTTTTGTACTTGAAGGAATGCATTGCATTGACACACACGGACAACTTTCTCTCAAAACTATTTTTTTGTGTTTTGGAATCTGTGCACACATGCTAGCTCCCCAACTGAAATCAGTATGAGTTATACATGCATCCCACTGCAGAATATTGTCTCCTAATAACTTTAATGCAAATCTACATTTTGGCTGCAGTTGACTTGCTCTGACCCCATGTTCCAGCAATGAGCTTGGGAAGGGTGAGTTTGGCAAAACACTCCACCAACACAGTTGTCCTGCTTTCTTTGAGCTGCTCTGGGACATCCAGATTGCATTCCTGTGGGCTTTTTAGTTCATCCTATTCTGGGATTTTGCCTGCTTCACAGCCTGGTCCAAATGTACCTGCAGCCAAAATGTTTTGTATGCAGATGTACATACAAAATAGGGGTATAGGTGGGTTTCTTTGGTTTCCCCTGGTTGATCAAATGAAAGTGTACTCAGTTTTCTTCTTCCCTTTGCCACGTAGCTTTATGTTGAGCCTTCCAAGGACAGGCATTGCTGGATGAATTTTAGATGGTGACGTAAGTTTTATAAACTAATATTAAAGGATCTTGATGACTAGTCTTTCTTTTGAGATCTCTAACTTGTCCTCTCTTTGATGTGCTTTATAGTTTAAACTTGCTGTATGCATCTTCTTTTATTTTAATTGCAGCTTTGTTTCTAGGAGATTTAAAAAAATAATTGTTTTGTAGTATCCTTTAAAAACCTTTTATGAAGAGATAGTTTTGAGTCTAATGTTAGGGTACCTGTAATCTTGTAATATTATTTCAGTGACTGGATCTGCTTGCTGGTGTTGTGCCTCAAGTCTAGAAAGTATATTATGTAGTTCTGCTTTAAATGTTGCTTTAGACAGTTTTCATACAGGTGAGCAAAGCTGAGTGGAATCTGTTCTGTCCTATCCAGAGTGAAAGTTTTCAGACAATAGAAGGATTTAAGAAACAGTGAGTACTTGCTTATACTTGTGAGCATTTGGAAAACGTAATCACTTCATGTTTTCCATGCTGCACTTTTGCTGAGATGTTCCAAATATTCTTTTTCATCAGGTAGCTGTAATTTGGGACTAAGTTCTAGTTATGCTAGATAAAAGTGCTGTTTATTGTTGACAGTGCTCAAAGTTGGTAATTTGTGTAGTCTCAAAATTGAGAGGTCCATTATCTGCATCCAGAAGGGAGCTCTTGCCTGGTAATCATTTAACGAGGTCATTGTCCTTAGTAATAAGGATACCTTTTCTGATATGATCATTAAAGCTGTTTGTCGAGACACGATGCAACTGGATTCCCCATTAGTGCTAAAACTAAAAGTTACTTTGCAATTATAGAACAAAAATCTAGTGATCTGAGTCAGTTTTGCCTTTTTAAGCTGGGATAAAACCTGAGAAATTGTATTATGAACATCTGCTTGATGGCATATTAAAAAAAAAAAAGGCAATGGAAAAACTGACCTTCCAGAATTGAGGCATTTGCATCTGATTTTTTTTTTTTTTGACAAAAATAACCTTGAATTTTTTTCATTTGAACTGTTTGTTTCTGGACTGTGCAGGAACTAACCATTCTCACAGCTGGTAAAAGATTCAGTGGCTTAAGAAGTGACCTGGTGCAACGGTAGCTGCCAATGCGTGAATGTTCACGTCTGTGGCAAATGCTGAGTGCTTTGGTTTAGCCTGTAGCTGAAAGCATGTATAAGTAGCTGTTACTTCTCTGAGTCCCAAGCTGTTGATTAGAATTAGTAATACCACAGCACAAGCCATTTGGGGGCTGTACTACTAGCATTTACTAACAAAACAGTAAATGCTGTTTTAGTGGGGAATTGTAATAGATTTATGGCAGGGTCCGCTTTAGAGTGAGAATCTGTGATTATATACAGACAATTTATTTTTTTAAAATCTTAAAACTTAATTACTCTGTTTACAGGCACAGCCAACTTGCATTTTTGTTTTTAAACTGGTTATATTTGATGAACGAGAGACTGGAAATATGAGTAAGAAGGGAAAAAAAAAGGAGGCCAACCCACTTTCTTGGAATTGTCTCTCCAATCTGAAGAGACGTTGCAGCTTTCAGAAAGTTCTGGTTGAAGTCTGAACTAACAAGTAGCATGCTGAAAAGAACACACAAGCAAAACAAATATTTGGGAACACAGGAAGGGGTCAACTTTTTGCAATTTTAATATTACTAGTGGCTGTGTAATTGCTAGGATATTAAAAAGGACGTTAGTGAGTGTAGTGAGTCAAATATGAAAAATGGACCAATTCAGTCTTTGCTCTTATGATTTTTGACCCTTACTGGGATTTCTCCAGCTTTATGAAAAGGATTCTATAGTGGATGGAGGGAACAAACTTGCTACTGATCTCCTAGGATGTATTTTTCCCCTATCACTGTTCCTTTCATGTTTTTTTCTTTTTTAAACTTTGTTGCACTCATTCAAATACTGGAGCAGTTATTAACCAAGTGTCTGATTGCAGTAGCATTTCTTGCTGTTTGTGCTTTTTATAATTCTTGATGAAAAGAACACCAGTTATAAATCACCACAAAATCAGATAGGCATTAGATGCACTGCATTTGCACATACAGCTGGCCAGGAGTGCAGATTCCTTTAGTTGTGTGCATGAGTAGGTCTGAGGGCCTTTTTAACTACTTAGCAAGGGTTTTTTAGTTTACGCATATGGGTATGGACTTAGGTTGGTGGAGATTAGCTCCTTATTTTCCTGATGAATTGTATTTTTGAGCAATTGAAAGAGTATTAGCTGTACTAAAGCTTAGTTTTTTAATATAGCCTTTGAATGCTGGCATCTTAAAAGAGGGAAGAGAAAGTTTATCTGCTTTGATAAACAAGCCTTTAGAAAGAACTGTATGACCTTGCCTGAAGAATTATGATGGAAGGAATGTCTTGTATATTTATTTTATATAATCACTAGCGGTAAAGTCAGTTAAAGTGCAGCTTGTTTAAAGTGTAAAGCACCGAGATACCTGTCTACACTTGAGGCTAGTAAGGGTATTATCATTTAAATGTCTGAATTATAATAATTAACATATTTGTTTAACATGGTAATATGTATTAAGCCAAACTTACAAGTTTTGAAAACAGTCTAATTTAAATACTTGAGTTGTTTGTTTTTCTCAAGTGTTACAGCTTTAAGCTCTGGAAAATAGACATGGATGACTGTTCTTTATAAAATAAAGTATTAACTTTTTTTTTCAGGCACGTTGATATTACGGTTGGGTAAAACTGTTAGAAATGTCCCAAAGCAGGAAGCTTGTATGTCTTGTGCCTTTCCACAGTGCTAATAAGAAATTGCATTTTTTTAATTTCTACAGAACTCAATGTTGCAATTCAGGGGGAATCCCACTTGTTAGTTTCCAATCCCTATTCCCCTATGGGATTTTGTTCCAACTCAAAAGGTACCTTTTTCAGTATCGATTTCTGTGTTTCTCTGTGCTTTCTAGTTCCTTTGACAAATCAACTAAAGCTAATAGTGTGAAACAAAATCTTGTCAACTTGTTCTGCACTGTCCAGGGACAATATCTTTCACAAAATTCAAGGTCACTGAACCTACACATTTCTGAAAATGTGGGTGATAATGCTTATTCAGAAGAAGATGCTCTTGCCAGTGTTAGGGCAGTAATCTAGTAAGTTAACAGGAAAAGTGAAATGGAGTAGGCAGCAAAAAAGCATGAGGAACCACAACAACAGAGTAGTGAGTTCCTTGTTTCATTTATCTAATCCTCTTGAGACCTAAAGCCTACATAGCAGTGAGTGCCTCTCTTTGTGTTGTGTTTCTTTGTGAATTTTTGGGTAGTAAGTTCCTTTTCTTTGGGATGTTTATATATTACCACTAGAAAGTATGGTACTTCAGGTTGTGGAATTAAGTTTCCCTTTGTTTTCTATTGAGAAGGTAAAAAATAAAGTGTTCTGCAAAATACCAATTCTTACCAAGGTATATAACAAAACAGAAGAAATTAGAATAAATCTGTGGCAGATAAAGTTGTGTGAGTGTTTTCCCACAGAGTTTTCCCAAACCAGTTCTCAAATGTCAGATGAGCCCTTCTGCATAACAGGTCCTTCATCCATCCTATCCTCCATATGCTAACTCTTGCACTGGGGCCACTCTTAAAACAGCTAGACCTTAGACTTCAGCTCCCTTATCTATGCCCTATACTGTCGGTCCTGTCTTCTTTCCACTCACTGGAAGGAAAAGAATGCAAAGCTTTCATCAGGAGCTACCTTAGGTACCTTGTCTGGTTTTAAGCATTAAAGTCATTGTTATCCTAATTCCCACCTTCCTCTTACTACTGTCCCTTTCTGCAAAGACAGATTCCCAACAATCTGTAGTAGCATCCCATCTCAGCTGCTCCTTTTATTACTCTCATCTTTTGTCCAAGTGGGTTCAAGGTGAGTGTCACATGGTGATGGGGCAGGCAGACATAAATGATTTGAGGGGATGGAAAGAAGAAAATTAGGGGAGGGAGGAGTGAGATGAAAGGATGGTAGAAACTTTTCTGGTTCTGTGTCTCTCGTTCCATCTATATACAAGCATCCAGTTCTTGAAGTCATTTTCTCTGACATGGGCCTGCTAGCCATTTTGAAAGGTGGTCTGCAGGTGCTTAGGTACTGCAGGGGGCAGGAAGCACATCTGTGTGGTCAGGTTGGAGAACTGTAGAGGTGAGCTTCGTATCAGCACTAAGCCACAAATTACTTTTCAGTATTAGGCATAAACTATCAGGTAAGAAGAGCACTGAGCAGTGACGATACCATGGATTTCAATGCACTGGAAATTCTGCGAGGACAGGATAGAAACAAGATGAATGAATTTGCAAGTGCATGAAGCGATGCAAAAGGGAATATTGAAATTTAAGAATAATTGAAGTCATGATTGCACAGTTTAGATTGCAAGTTGCTGTTTTAAAAAAAACAACAAAAAAAACTCAAAAGCGCACACAAAAAAAAAACCCAACAGGAAACATGTATTACAACTTCTGCTTTTTAAATTTACTTGTACCATTAAGCATAGGTGCTTGAAGAGCGGAGTTCTGTGCTGTTTTAAAAAATCATCGTAAAGGTTAAAGTTATCATTTAAGGTAACAAAGCTTTTCCTTGAAAATTTTTGTTAAGTCTTGCTGTTTGGATGTTTGTTTTTAAAAATGCATACTTCTCTCAGCTTAATTTGTTAAGCTCTATCAGAGTATTCTTAACATGTTCAAAAGAGCCATTATTATGAGCAATGCAGAAATGGTACTTGAAATGAGCTTCATTCGTGGCAAAATAGGTATTTCTTGATCAGATGGATTTTTTTTTTAACTACTCATACGGTTGGAAGATAGGTCATCTTCCATGAAACATTTGAGGGAAAATAGTTCCATCTCTTTATATAAAGACTGTTCCTAGTGAGAAGTATGCTGTCTCTCTGCCATATTGGAACTGTTTATTCTATAGAGACTTATTGTTTACCACTTTCGATAGTTTTAAAATATTTTTTAATTTATTTTTTTTTAAGGTTTATATTGTGACTAGCTAATGAGAGCATTGGATCTTAGAGTTTGCTTCAGTGGGTTTGGTTTATTTTTTAAATAGCAGCATTGAACTACCTGTGTTCATTTACATGGTTCTGTCACAGCTAAAGAAGTTTTTCATACCTAATGTATTTTGCTTCATGAAGAAATCTAGTAGTTCAGTTTGCATTATAGCTGATAATAAGTAGAGCTGAATGTATCCTTGAACTGGCACAATGGTTATTCTTCATGTCTGCAGAATGTAAAAGTTCTAGTAGCTTGCTTTAAATATCGATGGTAATTCTAGGTTTTTTTATGAGACTCTCACAGTAAATGATGATTTTCATCTGCTAACAGCTTGAACTTCTCTGTAATACAGTGTCTGAAGTGAAGGAAAAATAAAAATTCAAGTGTGAGTAGTCAAAATACGGTCACTTAAGTGGAAAGTCTTTATATGCTCTGATAGTTGGTTATTTGCAGAGTGGCTCAACATAATGTAAGGATTAAGTATCGCCTGGGAAGTAATGTTGTGTTTTCAAAAATGAACAGTCTTAGAAGCTTTTTATTAAATTCATTATTTGGTTGAATCAATTTGATAGGGTTTTTTTGTGTTTTATGTTTGGTTTGGGTTTTTTGGTTTGTTTTTAAATTTTATTACTGTGTTTTTCCTGGAATGATTTAGGGACTTAATTCTTATAATAAGCATTGAATTTTCAGGTGAAATTGTGGCTTCCATAAATCTGAGAGAAGATAAGTGATCTATTGCAGTTTGGGTGGTGGTGATGTTCCAGCTGACTGACTGACTCACCGTGGCCACACTTCTTTCTGGGTTGCAGAGCAAAATGTTTGTAAATCACGCACAGTTGGTAAACCTTCGGAAAAAGGAGAATGAAAGAAAAGAAGGTGATAATTGTTCCTGAGTGAAATTTTATAACGATTATTCTCTAACTGGCAAAGAATTAAACATGTTGCATTCTTATAATAAGATAAGAAGTGCAAGATTACTTCTATTGTAACTTATCCTAGAATATTACTGGTGAGTTGCTTTGCCTAAATGATTATAGTTTTTTCTTAAAGTAGTAAGTGAAAACTGGATTAATAATTTGCCCATTGGTTATTGTTTATGCGAATGACTAATAAAATCCAGAGGGACTTTCTGAAATTATAACAGCTTATGTTTGCGAATTATTTTATACAAAATAATTTAGGTACTGGTAGAATAGTCAGGCAAAAGAGTTAAGTTCAATTAGTTTGAAATCCCTGCCATCTTCAGAATAGTATCTATGCGAGTTGTCTTGGGATTTTTCTCCTCTGCTTTGTTACTCTGAACTATTGATGTGCTTTCACACGTTTGTTTACTAGTTTGCTGTTTCTGGTATTTAAACTTTCAAGCAAAACCTTTCAAGGGGAAGTGAAGAAAACGTCAACGTTCCTGATGTGCCTGTTAAGAAACACTGAGGTTATAAAACTGTTGAGAAACAGAGAAGGCGAAGGCTGCTGGGCGGTGGTTGATGATAGCGTGCGTCATGCTTCGAATTAGCGCTCGTTGGGCTGGTTGAGTGGATGGTATTGGGAATGCAGAGACATTCAGCTCCTGAGCCTGGAAGTTGTCAGGCTGTCTAGTTTGTGCAGGCGGTAGGTACATAAACTGCACAAGTTGTTCAGCTTTGAATCAAGTGTGAAAAGTGCAATTTACCTGGGTAAGCGAGGGACCTTAGTCAACAGAACATGTTTATTTTATCTGACTTGTACCTAATTTTAAGAGACAAGAAAAGTAAGCTGTGGAATAAACAGCAGAAGTAGTTTTTTTGTTCCATGAGAACTTCTTAATTCTTAAGTGATGTATTTTTGCTTATGTCCAGAAATGTGGTCACCCTTTGTTTTTAAGGTACCTTCTGTTGAAGGTTGAACCTAGAGTACAGGATACTCTGTGGTGTGCTTCTAATAGTTTATGTGCTTTGCGCATGTTATATGTGTGATGGGAGCGGACCAGGCTGCACTCGGTTCCTCCATGTGTCCAGTTTTCTTTTTTTCTTTTTTTTTTTTTTTCCTTCCCCCAAAGAAACCAGAGCATATAAACAGGGAGGAAGCTGGAGATGTGCTGTGGTGCAATTCTTAAAGCAGATGTTTGGGAGAGCAGAATAAACTTGTTAGAATGAAAGATATTTGAAATGCATAGAGAGGAAAGTGGAGAGATGAATCCTGGCAATTCTCTGAAAACTTAGATGGGAGATACTGAGTGCTGCCAAGGCAGGTGCTACCCAGTAAAGCCAAGAGGTACGTAAAGGCTGAGGTTGTGTGTACGTTACATTCCAGGAACTGCCACAGATTCTCTCCTTTAAGAATATTTAAAATACAGCTGCTTCTTCAACCCCTAGGAGCTACGGTCAGGTGGCAACAGAGGAAGAAGGTAATATTAAGATGAAGTAGGATAAGGACTTCCTTCTTTCTTTGGAAGTCCATGGTAGACAGACCTATTCCTACCTACTGATAGGAGCAGTGTGAAAAGGTGCTTTCATGTAAGAGGGTCATACCCTTTACTTCTTACCTGTATCTTCTAGACTATGTAGCTTCACTGGATATTCACATAGATCTGTGTATAAGCAATCAGGAGAGCTGTTACTGAGTTATACATAAATTTCTTATTCTGCTTTTATTTTAACAGTAACATCTTAATTGTTTTAAGACTGACTGGGCAGACTTTGGATTTGAGTGATAAACACTTGTTTAAAATTGTTCCAGCAAGTGTCACAAATTTGGTTGGTGGTTTGTGTTTTTTTTTAATGGCAGGGTTGAAACAATGTAATGCTGTAATAATCCAATGAAGCATTCTGCCAACCTGCATCATCTATAGGGTTTGATATACCTGATATTTGCACAGGACCTTAGTCTATTACTTGGCTGCAGAAGAAAACTATTTTCCAAAGAGTTCAGAAGAGAAGCAATGGCGACGCACACGTTGCTCTTGAATTTATATTTAACCATATTGTTCGTAGTGCTGCCAATTCCCAGTGACCCAGCCTATTTTCCTTTGAAGCAAGCTATGGATAGCATCTAATCCTAATTAAAGTTTATTAAAACTTTGTTCTAATACTAGACTAATTATAGGTAGCGCAAAAGTCTCACTGATTTTTCTTTAATCAAAGTATAGTCTTGTCTACAGCCATATTAAATTTAAGCTTGGATGACATACCTCTTGGTATGTTAAAGCTTATTACTTTACAGCAAATGTTTTTTTTGGGAAGGCTGTGTTTGTATTGGGAGTGCAGTTTGAATCTTAGTGAACCTAATTGGAGGGTTCATCTGTTTTGCTGATATACAGTACAGATTTTGTTTTTTCATGAAGTAGATGGGCCAGTGTAGATGGAAATGATTTGATGCACAGTACCAGTGCATTGCTACTCTTATTAAATGTCATTATCACTTCTAATGACTGGAGAAACCAAACTTGCTTAACTTTCTTCCATGTGCTGTTGGGAGTGTAGATTTTGAAATAATTCTTTAAATGTTTTTGCTTTGAGTTACCAGTGCATATCCTTCTGCCAGTTGTTTTGCTCTTATTCTTTTAGTAAATGACTCATTCTTCTGGTTTAGTTTCTGGACTTTCTCTTTTGTTCTTCTAAGAACCTAAATAATGAATTTTAGCAGAATTTAATGTTAAAAGTCAAGAACACATTTTAAAAAAGTGCTACCTTTATAAAGAAAAAGCCTAACTGTTCTCAGAACAGCAACATTTTTGAACTACTGATTAGACATGGTGAAAATCTGCATGTTAATTCCAGTTTTTTTGCAGCATATGGCCAGTTTCTAGTTAGATAGTTTTTTACCATTGATTAGGAAGTTCAATTTCTATATTTAATGTGAAAAGGCTTTGACAGCATTCTGATTTTTACATGTGCTTGCTTATTCTGGGTTGAATTTCAGTAATTTGCATAATTTCAGTAGCAGGAACACTGAAGTTGAGAAACCTAATTTTAAAATCTGAGAAATAGAAGAATTGTTAATGTGGATGTTGTAGCTTAAAAGTAGCTTGTATTTTAGGCTCTAGGCTGTAAAGATGGGATTAATAGTTTATACGACCACAGTATACGTGCTATAATTAGTGGAAATTTCAGTATACAAAAAAACCCATCTTCATAATATAAACAGTTTTAACTTCAGTTTCTGACATACTTTTTTTATTGAATTGGTTTGCTTTACCAAATCTGGGCGAGAGTGTGTATAATTATGTTGCCCTCTAGTGGCTGCAACTCAGGTTTAAATAGTGAAAAGAAAAGGCATTTTCATGCTTAGTGAAGGGATTTGATGATTGCTTGGAAATGATTAGGTGTGTTGTGTTTTTTACAGTAGCGATGTGTTCATTGGTCTGTGGAACAGCGTGCTACTTCCATGAGAACTGAATAACACCAGGACTGTACAGAGAAAACATAACATGCTATTATTTAATTTGATAGTAGGGAATAGCACCTATAATTATTATGATGGAAATACAATAAATCCATCAAGATAATTTTTTATAATTTAATTTTTTTCTAATCTTATGAGATTAACATTAGTGCCTTATTGGTGTGCTGGTTGCAATGTTTGGAGGTGTGCCTTTGGCTACCATATGGGAAGAACATAGTGGCACTTACAACCTTTTGATAAAGCTTTGGATTCAACTTTCAGATGAGTGGATGTTTAACAAAAAGAATTCAAGTCCTTCAGGCCACCTGCCTTAACTTGTTCTTTTGTGATTCTTGGTAGGCAGAATGATTTTTTTTTTTCCCCCCTTCGTATTTTCTTTACAACTGCCCCTTTTCAGTTTACTTCAAAGCATCACAACTGTGTTAATGAGAAAAATCACTTGATTGCCTTCATCATTCGTGGGTGAACAATATACCAGCTTTCTGTGTTGAGTGGGACAAGTTCCCTGAACTGGTAGCTGCGTGGAAGAGCCTAGTAGTCAGAGGGACTAGTCATATTCCTATAATCTTTTGCGTATGCTTTTCAGGATTGAAACTATCTGTATTTATGTCATCTCTCCCTCTCATCTCCCTCCTTTTCTTTTTTTAAATTGAATCAATTTGTGATAAAAAATTATCAAGTTTATCCTAACTGCTTTGCGGTTGTTTTTTTTAAAAAAATGGTTGGGAGGAAATAACTTTTCTGATGATGATACTGAATTGCAAAGAATGACCTATGTGATTGAATGTACATAATATTATCAATTTAATATCGCTGCTTATAGGAGGTGAACTGCGGAAGGTGTCACTCTATGTTTCTACCCATTAAAAATGCATATCATCTTGGTAAAAAAATATATTGTGTTTTGTCAATTGGATGGTGTGACCTGAAATCTGCATACAGCTAGTTGGAGGTGTCTCTGGTTTTCAAACCTGGAAGGATCTGCCATTTGGAAAGGTACTTGATGGCTGTTTAAATAATTAAAACATCGATTTCCCTTTATAAGGTTGATGATGGAGGGTATGTCTTCTTAGACTGACAATCTAGAATCACTGGTGCTAGAAAGAGGTTCTTTTTGTGCTTTGAAAAATGTTTTCCATGTTTTAGAAAGAAATATGGCAAGTTTAGTCCAAAAAATTGCACGACTTGGTAATGTATTTCTGAGAGGTGTGGATGACTACTCTCTCAGGCTTTACAGCTGAAAGGGTGCGAGATTGCCAGCAGTACTTTGCAATTCCCTTGCTTCTGCTCCTCGTGCCCACTGGCAGATTGGTCATGGGCACTTAACGTGTTCCAAGTACTTTTTTTTTATTGACAAAGATATTTTAAAAGGCATTCGGGTTTGTTTTTTTACCTTGCCTGAAGAGTAAAATTCATGGGCACAGTGTTATCGGTGTAATGTCCCTGATGACTTTGTGGGCGTGATAGAAAACAGCTGGAAAAAAGACACTGAAATACTTTTGTCTGTGTGGTAAGTTGTACTGGAATAATTAACCTTGGCAAGTTTTGCCATGTTAGCAAACCTGTAAACTCAGGTTTGTGAGTATGTATATCACCTGTATGTGATTTTTTTTTTTTTTCCCCTCAACTAAGACCAGTATGAATCTTGAGTCACTCTGTTTGAAATTGTAATTGCTATATCCTTGAACATCTTATCTACGCTCTGCCTGTTCCTCTGTGTCTGCTGGGGTTGTTTTGATGTTCCAAACTGGTGAGAAGGCTGCAGCACCTTGTTCTGAAGCCAGTAGGACACAACTAAAGAAATGGCTGACTAATATTCTCAAAGATTGCCTATCAAAAATCAATAATATCTGTCACACTGCTGGCAGACCCACCTCAGTATGTGGACGCATGCTGTAGGTATTTCTTTCCTTAAGCATAAACAAAAAAAAAATAAATCATATTGTAGAATTGTTCATCTCAAAGGAAGACCAGAATAATCTGCCTTTGTTCATGAATACCAGCATTCAATTACTGCTTGCTTTGAAAGTCTTGACCCAAGAATGCGTTGCAAGTAAATACAGCCTCCTCCCAGACTATTTTCGCTCTCACTTTGTTGGAGGTATGGCTTGGCAGTGCCTTGAGTACAAATATTAAACTCCCAATTGTCAAATTTCTCCTCTGTGCTGGAAAATGAATTTTCCGTCTTTAGATGGAGCCGCACCCTTCTCTGATGGTGTTTGGTTTCCAGTTAATTGCATTTGCTCTCTGTATGGAATGCTGAAGTTCGAAACACAGAATGAAAATAAATTAAATTTAGTATTAAAAATTTTGGTCCTTACTTGATGCAGAGAACTCTTCAGAAAAACACAGGAGCATATGCTCCGATGACCCCTTGTTTTCAGTATGAGGAAGTGTGTGGAGAACTCTCACTGCACTGTATTTTGGTAGCATTTGTGGTTTGGACCTGTTACAAAAATATCTAGTTTGACATGATTAAAACTAGTACAGTGTCGTATCTACTCGGGCAGTTCTTTTGAGTTAGGACTTGTACTTCTGCATCTTTATTGGTTGCATTGAATTTATATCACCATCGCATTAAGCTTATTCTCAATATGGTAATTTTCACTGTAGCTTAGAAATGTACTGAACATTATTTTCTTTGACACCTGGCATCCCTTAATAAATAGTCCAGCAGCAGATGATGTCCAAAAGCAAGAAATCTTTGCTTTGTGCAAAGAAAAGATGAATTAACTGGGTTTGCTGCAGATGACTGTTTGAAAGAAATAAAAATACTGTAGAAAAGTCCTTTCAGATGGAATTTGTCCCTTGCTGACAGGAAGGGAGACAACTTCATAAATTTTTCAGGATATTTTTAGAGTTTTTATGTAGTGTTACTGTGATGATACCAAACCACTATTGCGTTTGGAGGTGTCTGTGAAATCTGATGTGTTTTTTTCTTTGTCTGAATGTGTGATCACTGGGAGTTTTCTCTGACATAAACCAGCAGTCGGATGGAATTACTGACAGTAGGTAGGCACCGTACCTTATGTGGAAGGAAAAGAAATGAGGAAGGGTTGAAATAGTTTCAACAACTTCTCCCTTTATTCTCTATACAGTTAAAAAGCAAACACGTGAGAAGAGATCCTTCTTTGCAAAGAGTAGAGGAGCTTTGATGTAATGATTAACTAATTGGAGAAACCCAGCAGTGTGTAGCAAGATTGTTAAGCGGCTTTTGCGGTTCTGCACCTGCCTTGAAATGTCCGGGATTAGGGTTGAGAGTTGGAGTTTCCTGGTAAACTAAGGAGCTGCCTCATGCTCTTTGCTTTCATATAAGTAGATCTTCTCTTTTGGCTCTTCATCTGGTGGAGTATCTGGTAATCTTGGCTTTTGTTGTCATTTTTCTCCAATTTGCAAATCAAAAAGGTAATTGTTTGCTGATAGAAGCTTCAATTTCAGTTAATTTTTTGCTAATCAGTTAGGCCCTTAATTCAAAATTTTTGAAGAAGCAGAAACAATGGATAGTGTTAGTGTTGGATTCTTCCTTCTAAGTACTACTGTACCATGTCCTGGTAGTAATTCAGTATTTCCTCTAGTTATAAACATTTGTTTTTCATTTGTCTTCTGCTTTTTCTGTCAATTCTGCATATTCTCCAATGTTTTTGCACTAAAAAGATTTAGTATTTATTTTAGAAGGTGTTGTAGATCTTTAGTTTCAGTTCTTAAGTATGCAAGATTTTAATAAGGTAAGTCTCTTAAAATTTAAAGACCAGGAAAGATTTATGGTTTACCTCTGGTCTTAAATTAGGGCAAAGTTATGCCCAAACATGACAAGTCTCCCTTTTTATATCACACTTTTCATTGCTGTAGCAGGAGATAAGACCACAGTTTATTTTGATCTTTCACTTTATGAAGTTGGTCAAAGAATGTAACTTTAAGTTCTTTGAATAGTTGTCGTGTTTTTCCCTAGTGCATAGTATTAGTACAGGTGCTTTTGCCACTTTAAGGTAAGCGTAAATTGCAAGCCTTTCAGAAATTACATTTGAAAAGAAATTAGAGTTATATATGGGAACCTGCTTTTTGCAGAGCTCATAATTCTGTATTTTATCTCGATACATGCATCCTACAAACACAGTCTTTGAGACTTTGTACACTTGCAGATGTTTACTTTTGTTATTGCAAAGTTTGAGTATGTCTTGTTGCCAAATGCTCATTACGTTTATTACAGTAAACAATATTATTTAGCTTTCAGTCTAGTTTTGGAGGAAAGTATTTGTGTAAGGGCATCAGAATCGATGGGTACTTCAGCAATGTTTTAAACCATAGGTTTAAAGTGATTATCCTGAAGCAGCCTGGATTTCTGGGTAATGGCCTATTAAGGCTTTTTGTTTCTGTATTTTAAAGCCATATTAAGTTGCAGTATATTTCCGCAATTGATTAATATAGAGAACACAGAAACATTAAGAGAAACCTCAGAAAGTCACCTTTGTCCCTATGTTGTCCCCAGGGTAAATGTTTGAGGTAGTGATAGAAGTTGATGTAAATTACACAAAGTAATCACTGATATCACAGGGATACATGATTCGTAGCTGTATAAATGTCTTGTGTAACAAGAGACTTGGCTTCCTTAATGAAGTAGAGCAGAACAACTTATTTGCAACAAGTACACTATCCTTCTGGAAACTCATGGGGGGGTTTTTTGTGTTTTTTTTTTTTTTTAACCTAGATTTTACTGGTTTTATGAGTCCATTACACTAGTCAGGTTTTTAATACGGAGCAGAAAATTTTTTTTCAAAGTCTCTATGTTGTATAAGATACTGTCATCTACGACAGCAGTGATACAAAGTAAGTCTCTTCATTATATTGCTATTGTATTCTAATGAGTCAATTTGAGCATCTTGGGACCATGTGTGAGTAATCATTTGTCAGGAATCTTTCCTTTGATTGCACTTTATAGACAAAATATTTTAGTTTAGCACTTAAAGCAGCAATACACCTTAAAAAATCTCTTGGCATCTTCAGGATGAAAATTTCTCATAGAATGAAAATTCTACTTAAAAATGTTCATGTGGATTGAAAAGTCAAGTGATTTCTTTGTTTTCCTCAAGAAAATTGTATGCAATTAGTACTGAGCTGGGGATTTTTTATTTTTTTTTGTAGGAAACTTTTCTGCTTTATCTGTATGCAGAATGGAGTTGCATCACCGTTTCTGAGGCTGTTAATGTTCTCTAATCTATTTTATGATTTACTTACAAAAGGAAGTTTTAAAGCAGGGCATATGCAAAGGGACAGACTTTGATTCAACTGTGAACAGAATAAATATAAAATTTGTCTAGTCCTGAAACCATCCAGCAATTGTAGCAGAAGGCTGAGTTTCAGGAATTACTGTGAAGTGTGAGGACAAAAATTAAGTAAAAGAGGTATTGTAAAGAGTAGTAATTAGTAACTATGGTGACAGATGTCTCACTGTAGCAAGTCAGTCAGCTATATATAAACCAAATTACTTGTAAATTAGAATTCTTCTTCTAGATCTCATCTTTTTAAAGACAAAACTAGTGACAGTAATGTGGAGACAGATCTATTTTTGTATGGTGCTGTCACATTTTGTGGTAAAACATTTTATCTTGAGGTTTTTTGACTATTTTGTCATTCTGTTCCTTCTGACAGTGAATGCATTTCTGGATTATTTGAATAATCTACAGATAGATCAGCGCTCATGAGTAATTTTTACTTTTTGAACTTCACTTTATTCCACACTTTCTGTTTACCACAGAAAAATTTATTCAGAAAGAGGAATGAGTATCATGTACCATGCCTAGGATTGCTTCAGGCCCATCCTTCAGCATTCATCTTCTACATAAATGTACTTAATACAGAATTTTGAGGAATGAGGTGAGAAATGCGTAATAGAGGGTGGTCAGGACTTGTTCTTCTGTGACTGGCTGTTTTACTGCATTTTGCAATTACAGAATGTGATTATTGGGAGGACTTAACTTCACAACTCTTAAGTTCATGAACAAATTGTTGTTTCTGGAAAACTGAGTTTGTGAGGTTGCTTGAATGCCACCAGTTCTGCCTGAGGAGGCTGAGGGCAAATGGGTTAGCAAGGGGAACCATCTTTTCTGATAATGTTTCTATTCATGTTGGTTCATTGCAGGTTGGTTTTTTTTGTTTAAAAAAAAAAAGAGACAGTAACAGGACTTAAGCACCTTTTGTGCAAGGTTTTGGATGAGTGCACAATCATAGGTAAAAGCACTGTTTTCAGTATAAGCTGTTACTTTTAATGTTGGTGTCCTGTGACCATCATCTCATATGAAAAAATTTTTTCCATATAAATTACCCTTGCCATAAAACTACTGTATCTTTTCCAGAAGTTTTGTTCTTCTAGGTGTTTAGAGTGTTGAGAGTTCCTTTTAGAGCTAAAGTAAATAAAAGAAATCTTCAAGTGAGTTAGTGATGTTTGTACAGTTCGGTACTGATCGTTGGGATGTTTGGGGATGTTCCAGGAATTGTAATGCGGTTTCTTTAAGTATATTTTGTGAAAGCAAAGGTGATGCAGATCATAATGGTTTTCTTAATTTACTCCAACTTCAGACAGCTGTCTCCTAATACAGAGAAATCCAAATTCTGGTTGTGAAACGTACTCTAAGGTCTTAAGGTTTTGACATACAGCAATTGGCAGAAATCAGACGGTTGACATAGTAAATACAGCCGTCTCTTTGGTGTTCTCTCCTTGAATGATGCTGCTGCTGTGGGAGGTTTGAGTGCAGGGCTTAGGAACCAGCCCACTTTTAGCCCAGGTCATTGTTCTATACCAACCACGTTATGCAAACTGAAAACAGTAGGAATTCTGAAACCTCGCTGTGCTGTTCAGCTGTCCCTGTCATCGAGCCAACTTTGCTACTTTCTGTGATGGCTAAGGAGCAGATAAACTAGGATGGAGGTGGGTTTAGCTGCCCCATTACTTTAGTCCATTACCACAGGTGAGTTGAAGATCTCTATTGAATGGTATGGGGGGACTATGGCTTGAAGCTGATGACAGCAATGAATAATTACAGCAAACTTCTGGGGACAAGTGATAGAGATCTTCATTCTCATTGTTTTATATGTATCCGCAAACTTTAAATTGTGAGCATGGCTTTTGGCTTTGCTTTTAAACTAGAGAACTTGGATTGTGATATAGTTTGAGGTCCTAAACTTAAACTTTTAGCTGTCTTCTGCCAATCTCATGAATATGAATTACTTTGACAAATACAACAATGCTTCTCAAGAATTTTATTTGATATTAAATAGACCAAACCACTTCAATAGAATTTTTTTAAGCTCCACATAGCTAGTTCTAAAACTGAATAATTAAAAAGTATCACTTGATGTTTTTAGTAGCCTTTCTGTTGTTAATGACCACTTCCTAATACAAATAAAAAAATCCTTTTAAAGTAAGTCTCTGACATCCTGTTTCTGAATTTTCCTAATGTAAAGTAGATTATGTGGATAACCACAAATAACAAGGTATAGTATAGAGCTATTGACTAATAGTAACCTTGAGTCCTGAGCTTTTCACCTTCAGACCAGTAAGTTCAGTGACAGCTACTAGCAAAGGTGGGGTTTGAATAGTGGTTTAGAAAGTAAATGGTCTTGCCTAATTGGCACAACAGGTAGGAGATGATACTAACTGCCGACCTGCTGTCATGTTTTTCTTTTCTGTGAATGCTTTTAATATGCCATCATTTAAATTTCTGATGGTGTGAGTGTATCTAGAACTCACCAGTTCAAATAAGCATTGAGATGTAGTATGTCAAAAGAAAGGTCTGTGCTGAAATGTTTGCAGGTACAACACACCTGGAGATGTTTGCTGAGGAAGGTGACATTTTTCAACCGAGGGACACACTGGAGCAACTCAAGGTTATAGGCAAACCTATGTTTTCTGCACCGTTGAAGCTGTTTATGCCTCTCCGTGTTCATAATTTCTTCTCTACCTAAGGTGGTTCCTTCTCCACTCACAATTCCAGCCTGTCATCCCTTCCCCATCATGGCCTGTGGCCTTTTCAGGCCGAGTGTGCTGAGTTATCTCAGGCAAAAATCAACTGAATGGCAGGGCCCGTAGTGAACTTGAAAGCACTTGAACTATCAGGACGTGGCAAGCAGCAGAGGGATTAATACTTTACAGCACTTCAAATACATCCAGCAAAGGCTGAACTCTGTTTATATCCAGACCCAGTTCTGCTGGCACAAAACTGCTTTTACTGCCAGAGTTTATTTTGCTTGACAACAGGTAGGAGCAGCCAGCAGGGTTGCCCTGGCAGTATAGTCAACAGCACTTCAAGGTGTAAATAGACATGGAACAACTTGGTCAGCAGAAAAGCAGATTCGCTGCTGGCTTCTCCCTCCTGTCCCTTGGAGCTACCGGCAGGTTTGGAAAGATAGCACTGAATTCCTGGGAGTAGCTGAGAATTTTAAACTTTTCCATCAGAGTAGCTGGATTTAGATTAGGTTTACATTTTCAGTTGAAAGTTTAGGGTGAATATTCTTTTGTCAACGAAGGCTCATTTTTTCCTTTTTTTCT
Source organism: Tringa solitaria (assembly GCA_026413425.1). Lineage (NCBI taxonomy): Eukaryota > Metazoa > Chordata > Aves > Charadriiformes > Scolopacidae > Tringa > Tringa solitaria. The sequence goes on from JAOXJM010000003.1 coordinate 2,408,063, forward strand.
TATTTACTGCATAGAAAGAGTGGTTATTTCCCAAAGAAGTTACTGAAAACTACTAGCAAGTTGTCCTTTTCTCTGGGGACCTGACTATCTGTCTGCCACTCCTTTGCTCAGACTGACTGGGAAATCCCTTCCCTTCTGGTTTCACAGCCGGTGCCTGCCTCAGGTAGCTAGAATAATTTTAAAAAGGAGATTTGCTAAGAACTCAAAAGTTAGTGCACTAGTTTTGTTTCTAAGTTGAAGCAGGTGGTGTTTAGCAAGCGAAGAGCTATTAGATCCATGTGTTTAAGAAATCTAAAACTAAATAGAAAAGCAATTGTGCTCGATGTGCCCCACCCTGGGAATTCTGCTTGCTAATGGAGACAAATACTTGTACTTCCTTGACCGGTGGGTGGAGTTAGGCAAGTGAGAGGAAAGGAATTTAGGATGTGTCTAAGCAGACTAGAATGAGGAACTCAAATCAATTGGATCTGGAGATAATTTGGCATTTGAACTTCTCTATATTAAAGCCAAAGGAGTGACCTGGAATTCGGTGTGGTTTGCACAGTGTGCTTTGCTAGCAGAAGTGCTGCTCCCCAAATGATAAAATACTCTGATAAAATGATCTTTTAATTGTATGGGAAAAAAAGCTTTCTGGCTGCAGTGTGATAAATGTTGGCCATATTGGTTTGACCCCAGTATGTATTGTTTTAAAATCTTTCTACACAGTTCAGATTGTGCAAAGCCAATGTACTTCGTCTCCTAGTAGAATACTCAGCATGAAACAAGTAAACATAGCTGTACTACTCAGTCCAATTTTGGACTGAAGTATTACTCTAGGGCAGATGTTCCAATTTTTAGATCCCCGTTTACTTGCTGCATTTGAGTATTAGCTTTAGTACTCAGGGGGTGCCTTTGTAATGCCAGTGTTAATTGTTTAATGACTGATCATTTAGTTTGTAGCATGAATAAGGGAAGAATCTGTCATATTAACTGCAGCGTTTTATGGCTTAACAGCTCTAGCTGACAGCCTTTCTGCCCCTTTGTGGTAGTAAACATGGCAAAAATGAAGTTGTCATCTCCTTAGTGTCTGTAGTTCAGAATTTGACAAATTAATTTAAATCTTTCTGGTTTAAGCTAATGCCTCAAAGTGTATATAACAGGGCTCTGAAGCGCATGGGAGTTGTGTATGCTTTTTTCACACAGGAAATAAGAGATGAGGAAAAGAATGATAAACTTAGGAGGCCCTGGAATTTGGTTTCTCTTTCTACATTAGTTGTCTAGGCAGTGAAAATCTATTGAATGAATAGAATATATTAATGATTGACTTTCTGTAAAAGAGGCAATGACCTACCTTTTGGTGTTTATTATTTATTTAATTATTAATTCAGGTATGAAATAAGGGTGAAATATGTTTATATGCTTTCGTCTATGTCTGCATTCTTAGATGTATTCCTCTTCATGGAGTGAATCTCACATCTCTGCAGACAAACTGTCTCAGTTCTCCAGTAATGCTCCTCACTATAATTCTCAGCATGGTTGTCCTGAACTGCAGTTTCAAGCTGTGTTAGATGGAGCAGCAGTAATGTGCTCTTAAAATGGAAAAGGATGGCTATACTTAGTGATAGCAAATGTTACGTGAGTCTGTCTTGATTGCCATTCTTCATTACTGCAGTACTGTACTATGGTACAGGTCTACCCTAGAAGAGACTTGAGGTTCTTTTGTTCATTCTATTGTAGTAGTTAGGCCATAAGAGTTCTTGGAAAAAAAAAAAAGCTATTTAAACAGCCAAGAACTCATAAATAAAGGACTTTACTCTTTAAACATTGATTTTTTTTTTTTTTTTTTTAAATTTCTCCTCCTGTATGTGGAGCACTTATTCTCCATCTTTACCTTGTAATGAACAGTTATACTACTGAAAGATCTCTGGTATCTTTGGCTTTTGAGTGTGTGATTGATTATTACGCACTGCTGTTATTTTGAGATTTCAATTTTGTTCTGAGAAAGCTGAAGCATTAAACTAGCAAGTTAATTGGAAGTTTGTTTTCAGTGATGCATTTGGCTACATTTTAGGCTAATTCTAGAGCGTCATGTTAAGTTTCTAGTTTGAGCCTCAGTGAAATACAGCATCTATCAATATACAGCATTGTATTGTCAAGATGAAAAAAAGCAGTGCTAAAAGTGAGTCTTGTAATGAGATACTAAAACAAAAGCTCGTCAACTGTTTGTTTTACCCTTGTGTTGTACTGCAATCAAATTGCTGAAAAAATTTGCTGCTTTCTTTCCAAAATTTTTTGTGCATCTCTGAGCCCATCCTTTGTCTTCTCTGAGATCCTTCACAAGTCTCTCATCCCATCCCAGAACTGTATATGGCTTGGGAAACAAAACACTTCATGATTTTCTCACTTGTTTGGCTAAGTAAGGAGTTACCTTCAGCCTACCTTCTGGAAGATGTTAGAGTAGTAATCATTAAGCAGAGTATTTTTTGGTTTTGTTGTTGTTAGTCACTATTTTGTGAAGAAAACGGTCTATCTGCTTTTCATAGGTGAAGTTAAAATCTGCCCATCTGGAGCATAGCAATTTTGAACTTCCTAATATCAGCTGGGATTCATGTATTTTATTTGCATAAGTTAAATGTATTATAAACTGGGATCTCTATGGAAGAATTCTTCTATTTCATTTAATAAGGAAATACTAGGAATTTGTTACAGGAGGAAAATCGTAGTGCTATCTAACTTCATGAAAGTAAAATGTAGACTGTGATTTAGCAAGTTCCAGTATTCTTCTGAGTCATTGACCTAGAAAGCAATGGAACTTAAATGGAATGAGACTTTTATACGCCATAGGTCAAAGAAGAGGAGGTTCTTTTGTTCAGTTTGCATAACTGAATATTAACTCAAAATGTGATAAATACTAAATTTGTAAAATTAATACATAATTCCTTGTAAAACATGGAATCGAAATTTTGGAATTTTTTTGAAACTTCCTTAATGCAGTTTCTAAAGAAGATGGACTGTACTGGAGAAGATTGAGTGTATTGATGAACTGCAAATTTGACTTCAGAATAAAGTCTCCATATATTTTGAGGAAGCAGCATGGTAGGATGTCTGCAGTTAACCCAGTTTGTTAATGGAGTGTATATCAGAGGATGCGAACTATCATGAGAACATAAATCGCTGAGGAGGAAATGGGCTGGGTTTTCTTTTCCTATCTGAGAAGGTGCTATGATACTGAAGAGTAAGTTTCCTAAATAGTTGTATTTTACCTTGTATTTTAAGAAGGAGGGAATGCTACCACTCAAACCATATGTATATATAGTTGTAACCTGAATTTAGGCTGTGATAATTCTTTAACAGTCCTCAAAAGCTGAGGTGTTTTGATTGTTCAGGAGATATCTTCTCCACTCTAAACTGGACTAGTTGTTAATATGAGACTCAAAAGGGCCAGGACTTCAGTTTGATCTGAAGGAAAGTGTGAATCATAGAATCAAGTGTAATTAGGTCAGTATGTGCTGCCCTTTTTTTCTGGTAGTACCGGCTCAAGCACCTCCTCACATCACTTGCATCAGCTCTACAAACTGGTTTGCAGTGGCTAAACAGATGCTTGAGCCAGTACAACTGAAGAGGTGATGGTACAACTCAGCAGGAGCATCGGGGAAGGGAAAGATTTATAGTTACTCTCGGAGCTGGCACTGCTGTGGAAGGTTGTTGGTTTGTGCTAGAAAATGGGAAAAACAAATGGTGCTGGTTTCACAGAAGGCCAGTACTGTATTACGTAGCTGCTGTGTAAAAGGCATTGTTTTAGGAATTGTAGAACCCACCAGCAATACTGCATTAATAGTATATTAAACACCAGTATGCTACCATAAATACTAGTTATTGTGTACGTGCGTTTGTTTCAGGGCTTGTGCTTGATTTTGTTTTCTAAAGATAACTTTTAGTAATGACACAAAAGTGATGAAGGGATAGACCTTTAAGATCATTTGAACTAGTGAAAACTAATATGAAAATAACATTTGAATTTGCTATATGAAAGGGGTTGGTGCCGTGGGTTCCTGACCAATTAAAGACAAGGTGACTGAAGCCTTCTTCCTAGGTCTTGAAGTCAGTGCATTCCTCCTTAGACACCAGCTTATTAATATGTTGCTGGTTTTACTTATTTCTTTACTAGATGCAGGAAGAGGGGAGTATTTTAATCCTGTTTGTAAAGACTTTTAAGAGCACCACTTCTTTAAAACATAAATAATGAAATTCAGTAGCATACAGTTAAAGAGACATCAATTTAATAATATTAAATTTAATGTGTCTTTTCTATGGCCAATTGTTTACAGATTTATTTTTTTTACAGTCTGAATTTTGAGAGTCTGCTGGTTGGTTGGAGGTTTTGTGCTGCTGATGCTCTGTTGCGCTTCCTTTCCTGTGGTCACTCCCTTGTATTTTCCTGTGCCATCTCATCTGTGCCCTGTCTGCAGGTTCCAAGGAAGTATGTTTATAAGGGGCAGGGATTAATCAAAAAGTTGGAAGGATAAAAGGCAGATATTATGCATAGGAAAGAAAAGGGTGGGGAAAAACAAAGCAGCACAAGCATGTTTGTTTCTTCTTGCTTGTGACTCACTTTTTCATTACAGAAGGATTTTCAGATGGAGCAGAAAGCTAATTGAAAACAAACAGGAAGTAAAAAGATAATTATCTCTGCACTGAACCATGAGAGGGTTCAGTACTTTCAGATTAGTAAATTAATAAGCTAATTAATTTGATTGGCTTTTAAACTTACAACCGTTATAAAAGCTATATTAAATGCTATTATATTATTAGGTAGGAATACATAATACTCTGTGTATTATGAAATACTATTTAGAGTAGGGTGCATCTGGTTGTTAATGCAGTGAATGCAACCCAGGTTTCTTGATCTATCCGTAATTTGTGTTTATCCTTCATCTTTATGAACATATGACTATTTGATTATTATTTTCTTCAATTTAAGATCAAAGGCGTGTCTGTTGGAAAAAGAAGTATCTTCCATGTGCAGCTTTTCATTCTGTCATTACGTACACCTAGCTGAGCTTTCCTGTGCTGCAATTCCCCTTGATTACTGTATTGAGTCCCATCTTCCAGACCCAGTGACACTTAAGCACTGAGGTTAGGGGCACTGCTTTGTGCTTCTCAGGATGACCATGTAAGATACACGTGCCTGGTGTCATTTTCCAGTATGGGATCTGAAGAGCCCTAGTGCTGGTGTCTCATTCCATTTTAAACCCACCTTTTCTCTCAACACCATTATTTTGATCTATCTATCACTTTTTTTTGAGGAGTGTGGTACATAAAAGCATGTAAAAGTTAGAATGGAATCCTGAAAAAAACAGTTGTTTTTGTAGGAAAAACATAGTAATACACTCGTTTCTCTGAAGACAACATCTCTCCCCCAGCCTTATGCTTGGTTTGCAACTTGATGCGATTCCTTATGAGTGCAGGAAGGTGGGGATTTCTACTGTCCCGTCAGGTTCCTGTAATAAGTATTGCCATCCTGAACTACTGAAAGTGACTCATTTCAGTAGTTACACCTGGCTGGTTAGTAAGATTCCAGTCCCCTCTTTCATGCTCTTTGCTGATCAGGTCTCAGCCAGTGATTCTGGGCTTCTGCCAAGTGACTCACTTGTAACCTCTTCTCAGATGCAGCAGTTTTGACCAGAAGTCTTGTGTCATAAGCAGTTTCAGATTCAATAAGTTGCTATTAAAATTTAATTAAATCTACAAATGGATATTTGCAGAGGTGCTTGATGATGCAGCAACCTTTGGATTAAATTAATGGTGTGAACTAGTATCCCTGAGAGGTAAAAACACCCTAGGTTTTTTCCCCGTAGTTTCACTATGGTCTTGTCTTAAGATTCCTTAATTCTGTCTTTTGCCAAAGCTTTTCCTTGTGCCCGCAGTGCCACTCTTCCCTTTGGCATGTGTCTGTCATGGAATGCTGGTATGTTAAATGTATGAGCAGTTAGAATTTTTGTGTGTTGACCAACATGAATATAAATTCTTACTTATGTGTGGCAAAAGATGCTGTTGCTGACAATACCTGATCCTTTCCATGCAGGCCATCAGCTAAGTACAGAAGTACTGTTTGTAGGGGCTATGTGCTGGAATTCAATCATATGTTAACTAAAAATCAAGTACAAATATTTCTTGATAATATGAAGGTTTTGCATCCTGAGGGTGTTTTGAGTTTGATACGTGTATCCTCTTCTACATTGGGAGGTCAAGCTGTATTTTGTAGCAAATAAAATTTTACTGGAGCTTATGGTTCTTGGTTTGTTTTTTCCAGATACTTAACTTGTATTCTTTTTGTTTGTTTTACAGTTCTACCTTCAAGACACTAAAAGTAGTAATGGTACCTTTATTAATAGTCAGAGACTGAGTAGAGGATCTGAGGAAAGCCCACCATGTGAAATTATGTCAGGTGACATCATCCAGTTTGGTGTAGATGTGACAGAGAACACGCGGAAAGGTAAGGGTATGGATCATTTTTCTTTTTTTTTCTTAAGTATTTTTATTTAGAACATCTTACTACAACTTGATCTTTAAGAGCAAATGGTATTCCTGTTGTAAGAAAACAGGCTGGGTTTTTTGGTTATCTCTTCCCTCCTTTGTGCTGACAGCGAGTCCTGTGGCTACACAGTAAACTGGATCAGAAACTCATCTGCTGGAAATAACGACTATCACACACACCCCTACCCACCCTTAGCCCTGTCAAACAGATTTTTAACTGGGCTGCTTCCACAGCCCACCTTTTTCTGGGGCTGTATGGGTGCTAGTGTGTATAGTGGAAATTCAGATCCCAGGAAAGGAGGTGCAACAAGTTTAGCTGTTGCCTCACTTAAAGTGATATACAGCAATTTAAGAAGCGCAGCATGGACATGCATGCATAGTGCTCTGTGGGGTTTTCTGTGCTGCTTTTTTTTTAAATTTTATTTTTGTACCTACCTTTCAGTCAAGTCTATGAACCCTAAAGTTGCAACTAATAACATGGCAATAGTATGAGACTGCATTTCTTGATAAAGTACTCAGCATAAGTTTGAAACAGGCTTGTCAAGGTATTTACTTTTTCTTTCTGTGCCTGCTACTGATTTGGGTTTCTGCAGGTACTCTAAAATGAGGATATTAAAACATTGCTCATCCCAAAAAAGTTTCTTTGTGTGTATGTAGACCTAAAACTATTTTTATTTTAAGATTTAGTTGGAACAAAAAATGGAGCTCAATGTGTGTTTATCAGCAGTTATTTGCAATTAGTTTATGTGAAGGTTTGTGGAAAGTTCATCGTAAATAAGCTCTTGCCAGGAATTCTTGCCAGTAGTAGTTCTTCCCAGTGGTTTTATGTTAGTTTTGCAAAACAATCCTAGTGACTTGGCGTTTGTGTAATGAGGGATCAGGTTGTGCAGCCTTCCTTTTCCTCTTCTCTAGCTTTGAACGTAGGAACTGTACTTAAGTTATTTGTGAATGTGTTGAGCTGGCTAATGAGGAAAAGTGTACGAGTTGCTTTCCTCCCTCTTCACGCTCCCCGAAGCAATGAATGAAGATGGTATCATCATTCTGGGGCATGAAACAGCTGCATCACAGTTAGTGTTTACCCATGAATGCAATGGGAATGCATATAAACACATTTTTTTCACTGGTTCATTTCAGTGATCGTAGATGTTACTGTTAACCTAATCTAGTAATTAAGCAGACATGAAAGTAGTTTTTAAATTAGTGATTCCCTTTAAACCCATTCTGCATTCTGGTATTTACATAACGCCTTACTTGCACAAGACATTTCAGCATTTTGCCGTGTGTAATTACAAGGTAATGCCAAGATAGGCAGAGTTTACTTGCCCATGTAAATTCTGATTTGTGTAAATATTGCTAGAATACATTTTATTTTATTGTTCAGGCTATGTTTTAGTAAGTCATTGCCTTGCAAATGCAATCTTGGTTTGGTTCATTAAAGTAGTGGCATGTTCAGTATGTGATTTTTCAGGAAAGATGACAGGAGCACCGATTCCTCTGCGTGTTCTGCTCTGAGCTGGAGGCATTAACAGGCCCTGGAGAAACGTTTCCAACCCTCCTGTTTCCTTATTTGTCCACTTGTTATACGCTGACAAGTGCACAGGCCTGCTCGTTTCCCTCTTCTTAACACAGGACTTACCTATTCATCATCTTACCGTGCTTTTCTCTGCGTTACTGTGGTTTATATTCTTCTAGCACTTCCTCAATTTCCCAGTCGGTGCCAGAGCATTCCGAGAGTTAACCGGTGGTGACTTCCCCGCATGGAAAGGAGCAGCAGGCTTTCAAGTAGGGTCAAATAATACCAGATGATTTGGGTCAAATACAGTTCACGGACTCTGTTCTAGTCAAGTTTGGTCTCTTCTTTTTTTTTAATACATCTTTTCTCTCGTGTGGTGCTTGGGAAAGCCTATGCCAGGGTGAGGGAGCCCAGCACTGGCACAGAGCTCTGTGAGGGGAAGGGGAGAGGTGGATTCCTAACGCTGTGTCGGTTATTGCCACGGCTGCTGTTATCACATCAACAAGTGCAAATAAAAATGAGAGTTTCGTTTGCAGACTGCAAGAAAAGAAATCACTTTTGGCTCAAAATTTTTGCTTCATTCCCGTTTTTATGCTCCTTTGCAGCGTAAGCCCCTCCTCATCAGGGGTCAGGGCAACTCTCGGTGGGGTTTTGGCGGTGTGCGCCGAAGCGTGAGACGCGTTTCAGAACGGTGCAGCCGGTGCGTGACTAAAGTTCTGGGGAAGAATCGAGGTTTTTGGTCGATCTGGGGTTGACGGCGGGGACGCGGCGGCCGGTAGCGAGGCCGTCCCGGGGCGCCCCCTGGCGGCACCGCCTGGCTGCCAGCCCGTCCCGCCGGCCCTCCGTCCGGGGCGGGATGGCGGCGGGGAAGGGCCGGCCCCCGGCAGCGCTCCGTGACCCCCGCGCCCGGCTGGTGAGTGGCACTTGGGACCTGGGGGGAGCAGGAGGGGAAGGGGCTTAGCCTGAGGAGAATTTTCTCAGTCCCCTTTGGCAGCCGGAGGTTGCTTTCACTGCTTTTGTTAGTCCCCAAAAGGAACAATATAGACTTGATTTTTAAACAATTAACTACTGACCTGTCCAGTCATCGCTATAATAATGTTTTATATGTTGCTTTACCTTTCCCTTAGGCATTCTCGTTATTCTTTCAGTTATAATGAACTGGTAGCTAAAGGACGGAGTGCAGGGTTTTTTATTTTTTTAGTATTATTTATCTTACAAACCTATTAAAATGCTTGGTATCTTTCTGCAGTCTATTTGAGACCCTCAGCTAAATCCCCTTTATCTCTTAATTTTTCACACAAATGAAGCCTCTGCTTGTTTTAAGAGATTTGTTTTTTCAGTCTGAGTGTTGATAGAAAAACTTCAGAATTATATAATCTCTCAGCAGAGCCACCTGACACGACCCAAAGGTAAAGCTGCCTGTTGGTCTTTCATTTCAGATACACAAGTACTTTCTTCTTGAAATCACTAATTTCCTCTTTATGCTTTAAAGGAAAGTTTTGTTTTTTTTTTCATTGTGAAAGCTGTGTGTTCAATGCCGCAGCTAACATTACTAACATTGGGTTTGTTGGCTTTTTTAAAGTTTTTGCAGTAGCAGATTTGTGAATTCTGGGGACCTAAGTCTAAAGCCAAAAAAGACCCCGAAACCCATGGATTAATCTGTTTTGAGAATAAGGTCCTGTCTGTTCGTCTCTGGCATGTAAATGTAATACTTTATCAGGTCAACTTGAAAAAGCAAGGTGCTGTAGCCAAGGGGATACTTCTCCAAAGCATTAGCTTTTAGCACTGAATAAAGGTTAAGAAAACTCTGTTTAGTTGGATCATTTCTCCTGTATTTTTAGATTCTATTGAGGTAGCTTCCTCAAAGACCTGTCTCGTTTCCCTGGAGTACTACCGTTGTCCTAAAACACCCAATGCCCTTTTTTTTTTCAAAGCCCGATTAACTGTTTTGCTGATATTAATAACCATGAAATTAGAGCAGCTACTGGTGGGTGCTTTAGGTATAGTGGTAGATGATAGATGACCATATACTTATTTGTATCTCGCTTGTGGTAGTATTTTGGGAACAATTTCTTTCTATCTTTCCATGTAACTGGGCAGATTTTTTTTACTTCCCAAATAATAGAACCATACAAGAAAAAAAACCCACACAGATGTAATTTGACTTTTTGCAACACCACTGAAAATAGTGTCAGTAACATTTCTGAGAAACATTGTGAAGTGAGGTTGAACTTGATGCAAGAATCAAATATCGCATTTCCTCCTCTTATTCCTTAGGATTGTTCTTGAGTTCAAAGAATCTTGACTTTAGTCCTGGAGAAGCAAGCTTTCTCCTTCTGGAATGAGAGGCCACTTGTCTGGGGCTGTGTGTTAGATGTGTGCTACAGACTTACCAAAATAGAGGGGCATTGTCTTGAATGATGCCGCTCGTAGCGTTCAAGAGGATGTACTTCTCAGTGGTTCTCGTACTCTTCCGATGTGCTCCCTTTTTGGGCCTCGTGTTTGTAAATAACAATCACTTGGCAAGTTCCAGATGTTGAACACAAATTGGATGTGTGACCTTTTAAGTCCCTGGACATGCTCATAGGAATCTTGTCAAAAAGGTGGCCTCTTATTTTGTTTATACTTCTGCATTCCTGTTACATAGGGCAGGTAAGACGTGTTCCTTTTTCTTCATTTTATGTTTAAAACAGAGAGTTAACTTTTTAAGCTTGCCGCAGGAAAGACATCTTGCAGGAATTCCTGCATGTGGGAGAATTGGAACTGGAACCCTTTGCAGCCAGGACTAAGCACAGAGCGTAACTGCTTCAGGTCTCCAGTGATGAAGCTTCCCGTCTCCAGAGGAGGTTCGGGAAGGCAGACCCAGGCACTGGTACTTGGAGGCGTTCATGCTTTCTCTTGTTTGCCTGTCTCAGAGCTTCTTTCGCCTGGTTACTATAACATTAACTGCTGAAGTTATAATTAAATAGTAACGAATCATGATGACTTGTATTTGTTTCTTTTCAGTTACCCATGGATGTATAGTCTCCACAATCAAACTGTTTCTTCCAGATGGAATGGAAGCTCGATTACGATCAGAGTAAGTATCTATTCATATGTAGCAAAATTAAACTCCAGTAGAATGAGGATTTGATGGGTATTATGTTTCAAATCAACATAAGAAGTTTCTTTTCCTGTGATCATGCAAAGAAAATAACTGAGAGCATGGTTCTTTTGCAGGCATTATGAGAGAGAAATCTCATTTGCTTGTTACTTTTAGAAATGAAGGCAGCTATGAAAGAATAAAAAAGTTCTTATCAAGTTGAGCTTTTCTGACTGCCTGTGATTTAGCGTACTGGAATAGGTGTTATAAACAAAAGACTATAGGAAAAAAGCAAATGAGTGTTCTCCTTCTGTCTTTTTTATTTGGGACTATTATTTTTGCTCCTTTAAATGCACATAGAGTGTACTAAAGTGAGGTTAATGGTGTCTCTGTGTGTGTACACATAACACTTTATATTACTCAGGTAAGTAATACTGTAATGTGTCCTCATGGTGGAGTTATTTGGTGTCAAAACGAAAGAGAGTTTTGTGTGGCATGAGGGAAAAAAATTATAACATATGTTGGATGGAATAATGTCTGGAAACCCAGATGAATATGGAGAGTTTTCTGTGTATGTGTGTGCATTTTGGAGAAAATTTCAAAGAGCAGTATAAACCAGAAATGTAAATATTTTGTTTGCAGTAACTGAGTACCATTTACAAATGACATAATCATATTTCATCCTCAGCAGTTGTATGTTTTTGATTGTTTATTTAATTATTCTTTCATCATTAGTATCCAGAAATATTTGCATGAAGCTTTAGGGTGTCTTTGCTTCTGGGAAGAAAAGTCAAAATAAATTATGGAAAATGTTCTGTGTAATTGCATGTCCTAATAAGAAATAGTAGAAATGCATGGAATTTTTAGTTCTGATTAAAATGTGTGACTATAACATTTGCTGTAGGGAAAGCGTACAAAATTCTATAAGTTACCAAATATTATTTTACTCAGTTTGTTGAATTTGTAAACAAGAGTACGGTATCCACTGTCTTTTCCTATCTGTTTTTTTTGTTCATGTAAATTGGCTTAAATTTTAATAAATCATTTTAAAAAAATAATCAAATATTATGTGACTACTGAAATAAAAGTTGGTAAAGAGAGTTTTTAGAATAGACTGTGGATTTATAATTTGAAGATAGTTCTGTAACTTTGAAAACCATTGCTCAGCATAGTGTTAACTGGTTTTGTATGTTTGTATACTAACTCTTCATTTTTATCTGAAGAATAAACTTAAAAATACAAAGCATCTTGATTAAATGCAGGGATCTTCTAGGTTTTTGAACTGCTATTCTGACTTCATTTTTTAATTTTCTTTTTGTAGTGTTATCCATGCTCCATTACCAAGTCCTGTTGACAAGGTAATTCAGTAATTTGCTGTTTTCTGCTTTAATCAGCCACGTGCTGTTTTCTGACGTGTTACAAAGATGGAGAAATAGTGAGGTTCAGTTAGAGTGAGATATGTTTTCTGCTGTCTGTTTTTACCTAGTTTAATATTTTGAGTAATGTTCAAGGTAGAGAAGGTGATGTAGTATTGCAGTTTGGCATCTGAAACCTGGCTTAGGAAAAAATCCATTGATGTTACGATGGTTGAATTTCCAGGTACAGGTTGACCAAGTGACAGGTCTTGGATATTGCAGAATTTCACACTTGATCTGTTCTATGGGACCCTAGAGCAGCTCATGATTTGGTGTTTGGATGACGTCTGTTGTCCTTGTATCTTGTTTTTTATGGAGGAGAAGCTGCGCTGCACAGGCTGGAAAGTGCCCTGGCGTGTTCCAAAGGCAGATTGAGATCAAACCTCTGCTTCTCTCATACAGATACAGCCAGAGTCACTCACTGTAGAGTCATGGAGTCAGAAATGTCTGGTGTAGCTTTTAAACTCAGTTTTGATAATGTAGGGGACTCATAGAACAGCTGTCAATAGAGACACTCTTAAGAAAAGTGATTGGGAATTGATCATCTCTCTAGCCTCTAAAAAGAAGGTTTAACTTAAATAGGTTCAAATCAGAGTTTCAGACATGAAGAACGAAATTTTCAGAAACTAAAGAAACTTATTTGTGAAATCTTAGCCCAAGGAGTCCATAGACTTCGCATTTAAGTTGAGGTTTCAAAACAGTTCATATAGCTTGAATCCTTGGCAAGGGCAGAAATTCTGAGGAGGGACTGTGTGAAAAACAGCTTCAAAATTATGTCAGTGTAGGAAGAGCCTACAAGAATTAGTAAATAAAACTTTTGCCACCCCCCCAACTCCAGACAGTTTCTGGGACTGAAGAAAGTATACAGTAAGACTTACCAAAAAGCAGGCTTTAAGCCTGGCAGAGGTCATGGCACCACATAGTAAAAGTTCTTTAATTGCATGCGAATAGGAATCAAGTAAGATGATGGTGATAATAAGCAGCAAGAACAGTTATGATTAGAGGTATTATAGGCATTCCCCAAACCTGAAACAGATACTTGTAAAGGGGAATGGTGAATATAATGGCTAGTAAGCCAGCAGAAAATTGGGGGAGGGGGGAAACATGATAACATTGAGTTGGAATATGAGAGACTTTATTTACAATTCTAGAAACCTCTGATTTAAGTTTGTCCTTGTGATAAATGGCTTCACCTTTGTGAACCTTGGGGTTTTTTTGTCAGTTTAATCTCAACTGATATAAGAGCCTTAAACTCATGGTGCGTTGGTGGTTCAAAAACTTGTAAAGACATTAACACAGTAGGGCCTCAGTCCAGAGTTGGGAAGTTCTACCATTAAAAAAAAAGTCAGAATAATAAATAATTGAAAATGCTAGTTGTTATATAATCTTAAATTTACCTTCATGACTAGATTTAAATGATGAATTTTCCATTGCTTGTGTTTAATGAAAAATCCAAGACCAGTTTGATTCTTAAATTCCTTTATTTTTCAGGTTGCTGCTAACACTCCCAGCATGTATTCTCAGGAATTGTTTCAGCTTTCACAGTATCTACAGGTAACTTTTTTCTCTTGGCAGAATTAGATTTGCTAAATATTTAATCTTTGTTCAAAACACAGATCTTATGCTCTGTATATCTTTGATTGGCTTGCATCTTGTAAACTGGAACATGATAAGAATTTAACTACCTCTTTCTGTAGTGAAATAATGTAAAACTTTATTGCCCAGAGAGGTGGTACATGCCCCATCCCTGGAAACATTCAAGGTCATGTTGGTCGGGGCTCTGAGTAACCTGATCTAGTTGAAGATGTCCCTGTTCATTGCGGAGGGGGGTTGGACTAGATGACCTTTAAAGGTCCCTTCCAAACCAAGCTATTCTATGTTGTAATTGACCACAGTATAGACCTGTGTAAACTTGAGGAGTTTTGCACAAGCAGTATGAACTATGACTTTCATAAAGGAAATGTGAAAGCTCCCTGTTTTATAGAAGGCTTCTCTAATACTATATACCTGCTTTTCCTGGCCTTTCTCCTGTCCTACCACATTGTCTCCTGTTTTCTTTTGTTCCCATTATTTTAGGCATCATCCACTGCAGTGAATGTACTGTGTATGCAGATAAAAGCTTTGATAGAACCAAAGAATGGCAAAACAAGAGGCCATTTCATGTGTCTAGAACTAGTTTATTTCAATAAATATAATTTCTTAGTGCGAATATTTCTGTCGCTGTATTTATTGGAAAGTATAAAGGACGGGACAGTGCTGGCAGAACTTTCTGTACCTGCTTCTGTGTCAGTTCTAGGTGTGTTTTTTTTCCTAAGATGACATATCACAAAAGAGTTAGACTGCAAAAAGGCAACACATTGAAGTAATAATTTCTTTAGAATTTCTTTAGAAAGGATCATAAAATCAGCTTTCTGGAAAAGATGTGGAAACATTCTTCCTGGTAAATTCTATGTAGCTTTAATTTAAGTTTAGTTCTACTGACTTATTTTGGCTGTTTTTCTTTGGTAATGGCAATTATTATTTGTTCACATCAATGATGAGACTTTTGAGATGGATGCTAACATTGTATATATTTGCTGACATAGCAGGAAGCAGCTCAGGCAGATGCTCTTTCTTGGGAGGCCAAAATATACTTGCTCACCAATCTGTTCATTCTCTTTATCCTGGAATTGTGAACGAAAATGCTCTTCTATCCTACTGTCATAAACCAAAAATTGAACAAACAAAAATAGTAGCTTTTGCTTGGCATTTTTCTTCTGTGACCTGATTTGAGGATGAACATCTCATTGCATGGGAGCTGCCAAGCTGCCTTTTGGTGTTTACAATTTTGTTACTCGAATTATTGACAAAAGTCAAAGTGTGGTTAAGTCTTGGAAAAAATAACTTGCTACTGTGTGTACTCAGCATGTGCAATGTATGCATGGAAAATGAAGGGTTTTAGGAACCTGAGTTTGTAGGATAACATTTTCTGATTAAATATCCAGGTAAGCGTATGGATGGATAAAATGAGACGGGCTTATGATAGTTTTGATGCTACTCACACTTCCTTTTTTTTCTTGTATTTTGGTATCTCTTATGGTGCTTCTCTTTTTCTGAGTTCTAGATGAACTGACTGGTGCTCTGCTCTCTTCATAGGAAGCCTTACATAGGGAACAAATGTTGGAACAGAAGCTGGCAACCCTTCAGCGACTACTTGCTGTCACACAAGAGGCTTCAGATACTAGTTGGCAGGTATCTACAGGCATCTTTTTCTTTTATGGACTGAAATATGCAGTAGCATATAAATTTTTGCTATTAATTTACAAAGAATGGGAGGAAAAAGCAGCAGAAAGAATAAAAAGCTTATGGCGGTTCTCTTAAATTGTGCAAAAGATAATGTTTAATAAATCTAGTGATTATGTACTAGTTTGAAATAACTATTAGTAGCAAATGATCCAACAAAATTAAAGTTTTTAAAGCAGAACACTACTGGAACTACATAAAGCACATGTTCATACTAAGGTGATACTTTTTTTCTGCTAGGCTTTAATAGATGAAGACAGGCTGCTGTCAAGATTAGAGGTTATGGGAAATCAATTACAGGCATGTTCAAAGGTAAGTAATTCACTTACAGTTAAATTCTAGCAATGCTGAAAAATAACCCTTTTGAAGAGTTTTGAAGTTAGTTGTAGGAAAGCAGTTGGAACATACACTTTCTGAAGTGAGCCTATGCAGTTTTGATAATCTGAATAGCATGAAAACTGTAGATCTGTATTTCATGAAATCATTTTAAGTCTAGATAAATGGCTGGTTTTCAGCATTTTTCAGCACAAACTGATTTCTTTTGTATATGCTTATACATGTGTATGTACTAAAGTGAAGAGAAGGAATTTCTGCCATTGGTGAGAAACAACCATTCTGTCCTGTTCCCAATGGATGTTTCTTTCCAAATAGAGATTTGAAAAAAGGCATTCTCAATGTGCTGTCTGATGTTCAGAGACAGAGTAACAAGTATGCCCTGCCTTGATTGTTCTTTAGACTACCTATGCCTGCCTTAAATTTTTATTTTATTTTCAATTCCTCTCAACTACTTACATTAAAAGAACTGTTTTTGCAGATCCTGTTTTGAGCTCTTTCAGATGGGGCCTTGTAGGTTTCTGGTTTGTCAAATTGTAGGTGTCCTAGGCTTGACATTGTCTTAGGAGTGTCCAAAAAAATGGAAAAATCCTATAATGAAAGCTGCTGTGTGCTGCCCTACGTACATTTCAAAAAATGTCTGGTTTACACCCAGTCATGTCAAGAATCTTTGATCACTGATTTTTCCATAACATTTGCCCATCTACCAGAAATTCCTAACCATTTTGGAAAAAAACATGTCTTAACGCAATCTACATACTAACTTATATTCTATCTTTATATCTGACTTATCTTATATGTGCAGAATCAAACAGAAGACAGTATACGAAAAGAGCTTATAGCGTTACAAGAAGACAAACACAACTATGAGACAACAGCCAAAGAGTCCCTGAGGCGGGTTCTTCAGGAGAAAATTGAAGTGGTCAGAAAACTGTCTGAAGTGGAGGTACTGAAGTTTCATGCCCAGTCTTCTGGAAATGGCATTTCATGTTTAGTTCTAGCTTTTTTCGCCTTTCCAATCCTGTATATGGAAAGGAGAATTCTTCTGACTCATCCAATTGCTGACTGACTTGCCGGTTGTTTCTGACTTACAGTCTAATTCTTCTGACTTAATATGTTTTCCTCTTTACTTTGACTCTTTGGGCAGAAATATTAATTTAACTTTACTAAGAGAATTGCTTGGGTCTTTCATGCCACATACTTTTCTCTTCATGCAAAAGAATCATTGGCTTCTGTTTGAAAGTTGTCCTTTTAATAATTATTGTATTACGTAGTTTTGAAT
The DNA here is from genome assembly GCA_026413425.1 of Tringa solitaria. Lineage (NCBI taxonomy): Eukaryota > Metazoa > Chordata > Aves > Charadriiformes > Scolopacidae > Tringa > Tringa solitaria. Next base: position 2,425,486 of record JAOXJM010000003.1, read on the forward strand.
GCCCCCTTTTTTTAAGGTGTTTTGTCTGTTTCGGTGGTAACTAAGTCAGAGCTTGTTTGGAAAAAAATAAATTTAAAAGTTGTGTGAATGAGGAGACAAATCTTGCGCTATGAGGAGGAAACTCCATACACCATTGAGTTGTGCTGCTGTTACCAGCTGATGCAAACTTCTGGGGCGTTCTTGTCTCCTGAAGACCCATGTGCCCTTTTGAGTAAGAGGGTCTTGGTTTAGATGCCTTTTCACATTATGCAGTTCAGAAAAAGATTCAGAATGCTTATATAATTTGTTAAATCTTCTGCTGAGCGGAAGGTATGATGAAATCTATTGATTACATTGAATCACAAAATATTGTAGAATTTTCACAGTTTATCGTAAAACAGAAGAGAATGGGGGAGATGTATGACACGTTTCAGTTCTTTATTCCTAGGAGACACAATTAGTTGTGTAACCAACTGTGGGTTTTTGCTTTTTTTTACATATGCATGAAGCTAATATGTTTTCATGTAATCTGTTCTTTACGTAGAACATTACAAAGGTTTGTATAGTTAGTGTTTTTGCCAGGACTTAATCTGTTTGTTTAGCTTAATTTAGGAGCAAAGCAGTTACATATGATTAGGTGCATATACTGCTTGGAAAAAATAGATCAACTTCAGTGTTTGGTGGATTAGTCTATTTTTTTTATTTATTTATTACATGATAATTCTGTCTTACAGCGGAGTTTAAGTAATACAGAAGATGAATGTACTCACCTGAAAGAAATGAACGAGCGGACTCAGGAAGAATTAAGAGAATTAGCTAATAAGTACAATGGAGCTGTAAATGAAATTAAAGATCTTTCTGACAAGCTAAAGGTAAGAATGTTATCTGACTTAACAATGGTACTATAATGGATGGACACACACCCCC
>JAOXJM010000003.1:2439453-2462158 GCA_026413425.1 Tringa solitaria
TCCCCGAGGGTGGGTGGGAGGGGAGTATGGGAGGGAGGTGGGGGGAGAGACAGAATTAATTCAGCGGTTGGGACTTGCGCTGTTCCTGCCGTTTCGCACAGAGCAAGAAAGCTGCCCCTGTGTGACCAGATATGGTAAAGTTAGTTGGATACAGATATTGCTCAGCTTAGCCCTTCTGGAGCGGGCACTAATAGAAACGACATGGGTGAGGCTTTTAGGATATGCTTTTCTTAATGCTTTAAAAAGATTTTATTACTTGGTTTAGTAATTATAATAGTTTTAATGGCAGTCTTGTGAGCTTGATTCCATATGATACATGTAAAATGCTTTGTTCTGTAATATCTTTAGATACTAGTTTAAAACCTTATTCCTAAAAATAGTAAAATACCCTTTTTGTTTTAGTGAAGAACCACCCCCAAACATCAAGTTTTTAATGACTTCAGTCATTAAGAGCTTTGAAGTCTGCTGAAGTCATATGAGATATGTTTGGAATAGCTGCCAGGTTTGAACCCCTAATGTGCTTCAAGCACACGGGTGTTTTCCCCTTTTCCCTCTACGGTGATTTCAGTTACATTAAGATAGGAAAATTCTGGCTCCTGATCAGCTTCTTTGTTTGTACGTGCCTTCTTCTGTTTAATGTACAAGTGGATGTTATTCTGGCACAGAAAAATAGAAAACTGTTCATGTTAGCTGAAGAAAACATTTTTCTTTTCTATTAACCTGTCTGTGTTTTGTCACTTGCTAATTTCCCAGTGTAAGTGCACAGTGCACATTTTGTGGGTGTTTAGTTCTGTTTGTTCTCTTGTTATTTGAAAAAACAGCACACACAAGCTTTCTTGTTACTCCTTTGTTTTTTACATATTTTCATATATTAACCCTATTGGTATAACATGATTTATTTATTGCTCTGCATCTTTCTTCCTATATCCTGGTTCCTTTTTGTTGCGTCTGCAGTACCTGTATGTGAATAAATTATTTGTGTTCACTGAGCTTTGCTGCATGTGTGGTAGAAATCGGTATACTGGGAATGTTGTAATGATGCTTTTATATATATATATCTATATATCTATATATCTATATATATATCTATATATATATCTAACTGGAACTTGAGAGATGGAGGAAATCTCTATTAGTCTGTGGGTGGGCAGTGATGCTGTCAAACCAATGCTCTGCATAGTCAGCCAAGAAGGACTTTACATATAACCTCACCTGCTTGTTGGTGACAAGGTTCCTTGATGAAAAACTTACTGGATTTGCCCACACCAGAGATTGTGGGCCTTTGTTTAATGGACTCATCAGGACTAAACTGAAATGGTTATTTAAAAAAAAAAATAATTACAGCATCATAAAGTGTATAGACTCTAGACTTCTCTGTGGGAAAAGGATATACTAATATAACTTATTCCCCTCTGTTTTAAAAATGTGTGGTCTCTAATCTAGAACTGGTTAAAAAAAATCCTCACAACTGTGGTTTTACTAAGCCGCATGTAATGATGTGGTGGTATAGATATTTTGTGAAGGTATTTTTTGGTGGAAAGGACATAGGCTGCCTTCTTTTAATATGATTGTAACTGAGGATTCTTTCTAGAAATTAGTGTATTAATTTATATTGCTGTGGTTCTTTACTGGTTCATATCATGCTTTTTTTTAACAGTACAGTTTATACAGGACTTGTTGCTATTATTTTATTTGTCCAGAATACTGAAGCACAATTTTATTCTTAACAGCAGTTTCTTTCTGACTCATTACAGTATCTGCATTGTTCTAGTTTTCTTTTCTTATTTGTTCCCTGATTGAATCAGCTTTTGCACAGAGTTCCAACTGGCAAGAATACAGCTTTAACAAAAGTTCAAGCTGTGCATGAGGCTGTTGCATCCCCTATTAGATCGTAGGCTAGATTAGTGATGCTGAATCCATTTTAGCCCAGACTGACAAAGAATAAGCAGCCATCAGGTTTTTAAGTATTCTTCAACTGTGTTGTTTTCTATTATTATCTGACATTTCACAATAAAGAGTTGTGTAGAAGAAATTATGATTAAGAGATTGAACAAAGCATTTACTGATTGTAGTTGATTTTCCTTTTCTCTTACAGAGAATCAAGCAAGAGTCAAAGAATCTGATCTGTCAGACACCCTTAGTCCAAGCAAGGAAAAAAGCAGTGACGACACTACAGGTAAGCATTTAACTGAGGCTTCTGTAACATCTAATTAGTTGGAATTAAATCACTTATTCACAAGCATTTTCTAAAAGAGCTGAGAAGGCATGTATTATGCAGAGCCAGATACAAGCTTAGAGCAGTATGTCTATTTTGCAACTTCATAATTAACTGTTTTAAAGGGAGAAAATTGTAAAAGTTTCTCTTCACTTAAAGAATGCATATATGAAAACTGTTTGCAGTCTACCTGCTCACTGAAAGATGGGTGGTTTGGGTTTTTTAGATGCCCAAATGGATGACCAAGATCTAAATGAACCTATTGCTAAAGTAGCTCTTCTAAAAGGTAAGCAAATTATTTTTTTAAACGTTAGGTGCATAATCTGTATATATATATTTGTCTACTTGTTTTTTATCAGATGTATATCAAAGTATGGTGCTGAAATTCAAATGTTTTAATCATGGTAGAGCTGCGTTTAAGTATCAATAATGATTCCTTTGGGTTAACACTTAAGTGTTAATTTAGAAATAATTTGTGCTTAAAGTTAGTTTCTGCGCTCACCAACACTATTCTAGGAATTTACATGCTATAACTTTAAATAGAGTTGAGGAGCAGTTTCAGCATACACTTAAGTTAGGGCTAATATCTCTGGAAAGGAGGGATTCTTCCATCACTGACATGTTTTAAGCATTGCCAAATTTTTACTTGTATCGTTTCCATCACTTGTCAGAAATGCTTTTATTAGTTTGCACCTTATTGGTTAGAACACTCAAGATTTGAATTTCCTGTTGTAACTGTATTTAGAGTGATTGCTGAGCCTTAGTTTTGAGCTTCATACGTATAAATTATTATTTTATTGCTCTGTGCACTGAAAGCATGTACTTAAAACTTGATTAGCAAGGAAATGTTTACATATTCGTGAGCTGAAAATTTTGTGGGATATTAATTAGTCTTTAGCATTTATCATACTGAAAGTTACTTTTAGGCTTTATGTGCAATTAGACATTTTATAAGATCTGTAAAATGATGCTTATGTTGGGATCACAAGTAAAAAGAATGTCACAATTCTTCATTGCTCAGAAAGACAGGAAACCACAGTGAAATTTAGGAGATGTATAAAAGAGCTTTTTTTCTGTGGTTGTTTATGCTTCTCTAATTTTATGACAGAAGAACTTAAAAAAATTGTGTGTCTTACATGTTTCCAAACAGTAAAACTAGAAATTATTTTGATGTTTTCTGGTGGATATCAGTTCAGCAAAGAATTTTAAAAAGGAATGTTGAGATACTGAGCGTGTTCCGTTTGGATTTTGCTTTGGTGTCTGCATTTAATAAGTATATTCAGTGACTTCCTGTGTTAGGAGCTATCTGGTAATGTTGTTTGTAGTGATTATGATAGTCTTATTTTTGGTATTAAATTTGGGTTTGGTAGCAAGTTTTATTTGAAAAAAAAATTTCAGTTGAAAAGCAAGGTGTTGATTAAGTATCAGAACTTTCAGTGCAGAATGGGATACGCATCATGGAGTTTGTTTCCTGTGAGCATTGTCACTTGCACAGAATTTACAGCCGGAACAACCCTTTGTATGAAAACAGTACAGCAGAGAAACTGAATTCTAAGAGCTCAGGTCAAAATTATTTTGATTCTAATTCTTACAGTTTTAAGATAGCCAACTGAAGACTACTCCTAATTGGCTGATTTCTTAGTTATCTTCTGCAGACGTATTAAAAGGCTGAAACCCACCGATTCCTGCATTTTCCTTATATGCAAATGAAGTCTGTCAGAAAGGTTCATTTACCAGCCCAAGGCTGAGCTAAGGCTTCTGTGAGCGTGCTGCTTCTGGGATTAGAAGAGCCTCATGTCATGGCAAGGGCCTGGTGGAGTTACACTTTCTGCGTCCAGGTTATATTAAACTGCCAGGGATGATTAATTGAACTCTTAAAGGACTTAAATCAGGTTTTCTGTAGTAACGTGGAAGCAGTCTTTTGCCAATGTGGATGTGCTCATCTACCTGTGGATGTGCTGTCTTTACCCAGTTGAAGATGTAAACCACAACCATTACTGAACTTTTAAGTTAATAAGTAGAAAAATATCTATTTTCATAGGCCACTGTGCTTTGAATTACATTTTTGTAATTAACTAAAATAATTGGAATAACTCTTTTTCTCTTTAGGCTATTTATGGGCATTCCTATTTTGCTCTCATGAAACCATTAAAAAATATCTGTGCAATGAATCATTTGCCTTCATACTATTTATGAAGAGTCTGTAAACCCACAGTTTTGTTTGAGGTTTTGTCAGAGCTACTTCATGTGCCTGACTTTGCCCTAAAAAGGATCTTGTTTGCCACAGAAAGACTTTCAAGTGGATTTGTTATGCAGTCATATAATTAAGGAAGAGTGAGAACATTTCTCATCTGGCAGCTGTTTGGAATGCGGAAATGGCTGCTGGAAAAGGCAGCGTTCCTTTTTGTTTAACTGTTGGAATTTAGAAAACAAATTAAAGGAACAAGAAAAAGATGAGACTTTTAATTGCCGTAGTTTCCTCCAACTGTATTTTCCATCAATAAGCTTTGAGTGCATTCAGGATTTGTTTCAAGTTTCTACAAGTCAGAATCTGGCAAAAAGGGGAAGGGGAAAAGCTCTTGCAGATTAGTAGAACTGCTTTTTTTTTTTTTCTCTCCCCACGAGGTAGACAACTTTATTAGCCATTAGTAACAGTTCCCTGGACGCTTCTGTTTAGAGAGGCTGTTTGTGACTACTTATTGCAATGTTAAAAACAGGTAAATTTTAAACAGATGGAAAGAAGCAGTAAATGTCATTGCAAGGTTATTTATCTCGTTCTTATCAACTTCCTTCTATTTTCATAGTAATTTCAAGACTGGTCTCTAGAATCTCAATAAAAAGTGTTTTCAGTTGAGAGTTGGCTGAATAGTGGAAGTTTACATATGAAATTTTGAAAATCAGCAATGGTATGTTGATTGAGAAAGTTTGGGAACTGTTGTTTTATATTGCAATAACCAAATACTTCATTTTAAGTATATGATACAATTTATGCAGATTTTATGAAGCTGAAGAAAACTCAGGGATTTCATTGTTTATATGACTTGACGTGAGTACTCTGAAAACAGTTATCTGAATAGCCCAAGGAATACTGCAAAATTCTGAAAGAGTACTATTGTAAGGCTTGGAGAAATACCAGCCTGATCATAAAGCTGCTTCCACCGGCCAGGACATACAGAGAAGGCATCAGTTCAGACCACAGCCTATGTGTGGTTCTACATCATCTCCGTTATCAACACCAAAGTGTAAATGCAAACATATAAGCAGAGCTTTGTTAATATCTTCATGTTTGTAAATAATAATTTAGTCTGAGCTTTGCTTTTCTTTTGGTTTTATTGAAATTTTGTGTTATAGATCCTAAAATTGCAGTATGTTCCTTCACACACACCATCATACTCTTTAATGATTTGGAAATTGTAATTTTTCTCCAAAACTGACCCAAGGGTTAGACTCCTTTTCTTGGGCCAGATTGAAGGAGAAGAAATTTTCATGTGCTTTGGAGAGGATTTTATTGATCGTGGTTTGTTTTTGATTTGTTTTGTTGTTGTTGTTTTTTAACAATTTTAAATCTACCAGTAGAGTTGATGTTAAAGAAAACCTCAGAGTGCATATCTGAAACAGTGGTGTTAATTAAGAACCTCTGTTGTAATATTGACGAACAATCTGATCATAGATGAAAATTTTCCATGAGCTAGAACAAATGAATGAGGGTTTGACTTTTTTTGGCACCATGTTGTAATTAATGATAAAATTAGAGTTCTCTGTGAACAATTAGCCCAATGTTGAATACTTCTGGAAATCACTCAAATACTTACTTAATTGCAACCTTTTACATCGGTTTTCAAACCAAGTTTTTGTGACGTGAATTTGCTTCTCAAGGGAACTAATTCTAAGCCTGATGATACTTAGTAGTTTTCTTGTTTATAAATAGAGCAATCCTACTTACTAAGGGATTTCTTTCAAAACTAGCGTTAGGACAGAAATGTTGTTTACTTTGAACTAAAAGACATTAAAGAAATTTTAAGTTTGGCTAAGACTGAAAAACTGGTATTTTGTTGTGCTGATATTTCTTGACTTTTGATTTAGAAGCATGTCAGCCGTATGGAAATTCCCCTATTGCATTTGAGTAGGAAAGAGTTTTTACCTTGATTGTGGCTTTGCTAAACTGATTATCCTGTCCCATAAGTTGAGTTGCTCATCTCCTTTGAAGCGGTGTGTGTATGTGTGCTGTCAGCGATTGGAAAACACTGTCCACCAGAAAGTTCACTTGGGGTGTCTGTTGTTGGATTTGGGACACTGCTGCTTTATCAGGCATGATTTCAGCATAATTTGTCATATTCCTTGTCCATTTCTTCTAAACAGCCTCATTAAGGAGGGTTGAAAGTCTAATTGCCCCAAGTCTTTATCCATGAGAAGCTACGAACAAAACATATTCAGTAAAGGGAAACTTGGATTTGGGATTCTAATAAGAAAGCATTTGGGTGAAAGATATAGTCCTCTTTGTTCTTTCTGCTCTCATAATTTTGTTCTGAAAACGTCTAAAAGCATGTGTGCCCTCGGCTCTGCTCAATCCCACCAATTCATTACTGTGAGAATAGGAAAAAAAGCCTCTTTTCTCAGAGGGATACAGTATGAATACTTCAGCATGGTTTGATAAACAATTATTGTAATGAAGAAAACAAAACCAAAAAATTTATAGTTATTTTGTTGGCTACATACAGTTAAATATCAATGACAAAATAAACTATACCTTGTATTTGTTTTTTCTTTTTTTCTTATTAGTGCAAGGTCCAGACATTCAAACCAATTTATCTTTTGGGCTTTTTATTCTAAGCAGCGTGCCTTCATCTTAAATCCATATGGTCTATAGCAGTAGTCATTTATCAGCCAGCTGGCTGTATAACACGTCTACAGTGTTGTTCTCCCTCTCCCATGATGTACAACTGGACTTTTTTCCCTGATTTTCCTCCTTTACCTTTCTCACCTAACTGGCTTTATATAAAGTTTTAGCCCTCTACCTATATAGTTTATTAGTGCTGTTTGTGTCTGTTGGAAGATCTGTTTCTGCACAGACAATACTTAAGGAAAATTTAGTGAATGGGAGTTTCCTGGATCCAGTTCCTGGCATTGCAGATACCTGCAGGCTGGAGTGTTGTCTACCTCGTTGTTACCTCATCTAGTTTCTAGTGTGTGCCCATTAGAGGACACTGCTATTAGTTACAAATACTTATTTTTCCTCTTTTAAATTCCCCCAAAGCTTCAGCTTTAAAAGTGCTTAATTTGCCTGTAACTGCAAGTCATCTCTTGTAAGCCCAATGGATATTTAATATGCATTTTAGTTAATACAAAACTTGTGGGGAAGAGCAAATGTTTTTATTTAGAGTTTAAATAACATGTATAAATTCTGTTCACATTAAAGATATACCTAATATTTTAAGACATAAAGGGAAAAAAAAGCTTAAGGGCAAAATTTAGCTTAGTATTCACTAGGCCACTGAACAAAATAACGAGGGTGGGCTTTTCTTCATTTTCTTAATTTTGTTTTAGAAAATTTCCCTAGATTTTTCTTTTCCTTCTGGTTACAGTCCGCAGAGGGTGAGGAGGGAGCCGACCTGTGTGTGGTCCCAAGCCCCTTGGCAGTGGCAAAGCACTAAATAGCAGCTCTGGGCATCATGTGTTGGGGCTGCCTGGCATTGCCCAGCCCAGCAGAAGGCTGGGGCTGTCAGGGGGCTGCTGTGCTGCCAGGGTTGGGGTGTGCTGTGCCTGCAGCGGGGGGGGGCCCTTGGGAGACAGGGGACAAAGGGGGGACGTTGCTGGTAAGTGTGTGCGAGGAGAGAGGGCCAGAGCAGCTTCTGTTTCAAAACACACAAGGATTGTCTTATGCTTGTTCTTCACTTCTGTGAATCCAGGAATCCTTGCCTATCCAGTGTTTTTAAAGCCTCTAAATCTTGTTTGGTTTTGTTTTGTACTGCACGTTATAGATAATGAACGTTTTAAAGTTTGCATATGTTTTCCTCCTTTTAGAAGTATATTAATATTTTTGCTAATATTTTCCTAACCCAATTTTGAGTTTACTCTAACTTCAGATGATTTGAATAAAAAGTTGCCAGTTATCACATGGCAGTGCAAATTAAGCTTTTGTACAAATTTATGATTTAAAGAAAATGTTCTTTTATCAGATGAATTGCAGGGTGCACAATCAGAGACTGAGGCTAAGCAAGAGATTCAGCAGCTGCACAAGGAGCTGATTGAAGCCCAAGAGCTAGCTAGGACAAGTAAACAAAAATGCTTTGAACTTCAAGGTGAGACCCAGATCAACTTGGTTGTGTAGGGTATCCATTAAAATTGTATTTATCAGGTAGTCTTAAAAGGGGGTCCAGTTTTGCTGTCTGTCTGTTAAGTAAATTTGTTTCACAACATTCACATCTTCTGCACAGAACATCAGAAACTTTTGCTTTTTTCCTAAACTGATTGAGCTTCAACTCTTTGGTTCAAGATAAACCAAAACATTTTCATAGTATTGAATACATACATGAAAACTGTATATTTCATCCATATAAAATGTATTCATCTACAGATATTAATTAGCCTGTATTTCAGTTAGATAATGCATATAATTTAACGTATTTAGTGGTAGTTCTTTGTTTAGATCATCCTATCAGATATGTAGCTGTATCATTATCCTCAGAAAACCATAGGTTGTTTATGACAGGAAATAGTATAGTCCACTTTAATTGCATATTGTTCAGCGTTCTTTATGGGGTATATTTACAGCTTTTTTTTTTTTTCCTTTTCCCACACCAGTTTGCATTTAGCACACGTGGAGTTTTTGGATCAGGCAACAGATTATATTAATTTCAAATTAATTGTAATACTACCACAATAATGGAATGTTGTCTTAATATTAACTTTTTATTAAACTACTTACGCAGTTACTAGCTTTGATAACTTACTGAAATAATATGAGTGCTTTAATCTTTTCAGTTAAGGAGAAGTTGTAACTAAAATGAATTTCACAACGGAAATATTTCTTACTAACAAAAACTTGTGGGCACATTTTTACTTCCATTTATAGCGCTATTGGAAGAAGAGAGAAAAGCATATCGAGTGCAAGTTGAAGAATCTAACAAGCAAATAAATGTTCTGCAAGGTAGGAATTATTTTTTTTTTTACACCCTCCTCTTTTAGGAAACGTATATGGCTTTGACTGTTTCTCTGGCATTGTAAGAGCTAATGAAGAGGAGCTATTCTTCCTCTTCTCTCTATATGGTTGTTCAAAATGTTCTGATGTTCGGTGTATGCTGCTTCTCAGACTTTTAGGGTGTGACACATCTCACAACTTGGGAAAAGTTGTCAAGATGTGGGATTCTCTCTTGGCAGCCTCTATGAACTGTAGTGGAGAAAAAAAGTCCTGGCAACTTCATGCAGTAACATTTCTTTAAGTATTTTCATGGAGTCAATGTTTTAGGCCAGCCAGTGCCACACAGCTTTATGTTTGTCATAGAGAAGGTGCACAGAAACAATTGGGATCCTGTCTTTACATGTGAAGTTCTTCAGATGAACAGATAGGTAAAGCAATGAATTTCAAGTAACTTGATCTTACTTTAAAAAAAAAAAGTGGCGTGTTCAGTTTAGATGAGGTAATGTCTTACGTAAGTAAGAGATGTAATGGAAGTTTTCTTTCTAATTGCCCTGAATTCTGAAGCACTGGAATGCTTCAGAAACCATTCCAATATTCTTGGTAGTAATTTTTCTGTATAAGTTATTTCTATAACCCACTAAACTTCAGAAACTCTTGTATGTGTTTTGGGTTGTTGTTTATCAACAATGCAGACAGAAGGAAGAAAGCAAATTTCTTTGAAATACTGCTATTACTGAGAAGCAGGAATTTAGCTTTGCTTCATAAAGAAACCAATATCAGGAATGTACAGTTCGAGAAAAGTCACTCCTTTGCTCATTAATGGGTTATGCTTATTGCTGCATTAGCAAGTCATAATTTGTGGTGGTTTACAAATACGTGGTTTCCCAGCATATGGGGTTGGTAAATTCAAGGCTTCTTATCTAAGGATACATGAAAGGGTAATTGTTCATGTATAATGTGTTGTATTACTGTCAGGTTATTCTCATCTACTATTTTGTTTGCTGTTCTGTTAGTGTAAGCCCCTATAAAAAAATTTCCAAACAAATGAGGTGACAGTAAGCCTCATGTTGCTCACACGTATTTAAAAATCCATCATGCTGCAAATGTCTTTGTTGTGGAACAGAAGCCATTTCATCTTACACAGAAGTGCTGTGAAATCTAACTTACTGCTGTCTGTAAAAGCTCTAATGTATTACAATGTATAATAACTATCATGTCTTTTCCTTCCAGAGTGTGGAATTGTAATTCATAAGTTCTTTAGTTTATCTAATGAACTAATTATCCTGCTGGAGCCTGTTTAGAGAAGGGGGAAAAAGTTGCATTTTTCTTCTTCGCTGTGCATCAACTAACAGCAAAGTTTCTAGATGGTACCTGTATATGAATTCTACCTATATTACTGTGTATGCAGCTACTGAAAAACATCAAGTGCAGTTGTCAGGAAAGTGCAAGTCTCTCTTGAGTAGTTCTTATGCTATGTCAGTTTATGGCACGACTCACTCACATTCTCCGTGTCATCTTCTATAACAGATTGAGAGAACCAAAATAAATACAAGACATCTATGAAGGTTACTCAGCCCTGGTTATCTTCCCCATGCTTTCCACTGTCCTTTTTTGTCCTTTGCTTCTGAAACATAGGACTTCAAATGTGTCATTCTGACTGTCTACAGTATCTTATATTAGGTTTTCAAGTGATGTTAAGAACTTTGCACTTTTCCTCTCAGAGCAATTCTTCATAAATTTAGTAATTGCTTTTTTCCATGTTAAAAATCAATGAAATACATGTGAACTTTGATACCTGTTCTTTAAAACGCCAATCAAAAACCCTGAGCAAATTAAGCACTTTGCTTCCATCAGTTAGGGTTTTAACTATAATTTTGTTCTTCTTTCTTTTATGCTTCCCTTTCCTCTGTACTATACTTTTTTTTCAGGTGTTTGCACTGGATTCTGTTCATATACTTGTTTATGAAAAATAGTTGTGCTCAGAGAAGAAACGTGTTTAGTAATGAAACAGTTTTGAATGGGGGGAATAATTTATAAGGTTTGCTTCATACAGCAGTGTAAAATAACCTACCGTGTATGTGACTGCTGCACATTTACAGTAAACTGTAAATGCTGAAGGATGACTTACAGTTCAGTATATTCAGTGCAGCTGTCCCTTTCAATTCAAAATTAATCTTGCACTTTGAAAAATGCTTTTTTGCAAAGAAGTGTAGTAAAGGAAATAAAAATTACTTTATGTTGAGACTGCAGTAGAAGTTAGACTCTGTGCCTCAAATATTTATAGGCATCACAGGTTAACTGCTGAAGAGGCAAACATTCCCAATGTAGCTTTGCCAACTGTTTGGCTTGTCACAGAAGCTTTCTTGCTTTTCCTCTTGTCTCCAAACCCTACAGTGCCCTTGTTCTGTAATACTTGTTTTGCTTACAGTGAAGCTGGATCTGAATCTTGGTTTCAGATTTTGGAGAGTTGCTTTAGTATCAAACACATAACACAACTCTGTCTACAAAAGTTTTGTGATTCTTACTTCCTTCGACTCTCTATAATACATGATACCACATACATGTCTCTTGAAGGGTACAGCATTTGATAAAATTAATATATTTTTCAATTGCGTTAGGATTCTTTAGTCCTATTAAACACCAGCAAGACAAGAAAGGGAATTATGTTTTTTAGATTTCCTGTGAGTGCAGGTTTAAGAAATATTAACATTACTGTATGCTTTCCAGCTCAGTTGCGAAGATTGCAAGAAGATATTGAGAATCTTCGGGAGGAAAAGGAGAATGAAATTTCAAGCACTCGAAATGAACTAGTCAGTGCTCAAAATGAGATTCTGTCACTTCAACAAGTAGCAGAAAAGACAGCATCAGAACGAGATACAGATATTTCTGCGTTGCAACGTGAGCTGCAAACAGTGCGAGCAGAACTCGAACGGTGGCGGAAAGATGCCTCAGATTATGAAAAAGAAATTGTCAGCCTGCAAACCAGTTTTCAGCTGAGGTGTCAGCAGTGTGAGGATCAGCAAAAGGAGGAGGCTACTCGCTTAAAAGGTGCTTGATTAATAGGATGTCACAGACCAGTGCTAATAGTAGCATCCTTCTCAATCTGATGAATGTCAATTATTCAAATCACCATTTGTCTGTCTGTCTCTCTGCAGACATTTATTCTGTGTGGATATGTATACACATACATGTGCATTTCATACATGTGTATCAAGGCTTGTAGTATTTTGTATGCATCCTTAAATAGTAATTGTCGAATATGCCTAAATTAGTTTAGGTACCCTTTGATATTAAAAGTACACCAAGTATAGTTCCGCTTAGAAAAGACAGAAAACATGTACTGTTTGAGGGACTGCCACAGATTTCCAAAAGGATTTGTGTAACTTCTGTATAATTTAAACCAGTAAATGGGTGTCTTCACTCAAGACAAATAACTGTATTTTGTGGCTTAAAAAAAACTGTTGATACTATCTCATTTTTAACATAAAAATGTTAAAATAAATTTCAAATTAAAGCTTTATTCTGAACACATGATGTAGAGATGCACAAATATATTGGTGCTGAGCCAGCATCAGGCTGCTGCTGGGCTCAGTCATTTGAATTTCCCTTTCCCTGTAATGCACTCACATCTCAGGAGAGCGGCTTGAGAGACACTGCTCCAGGCCTATAGCTTCAGGCCTTGGAGAATCTGCTAATGGAGTTCAAAAGCTCATACTGAAACTTTGTACATGCCACAGAGCAACTGGCATATGTAAAATATGCTTTAAATTCTGAATCGGGTAATCTTTGTGAAGTTGCCAAAGAAGCCTTTTTCCAGTCCAGGCTCCAGTCTCTGTCATTGTATTGCTAAGACCTATGTAACATTGATTTTTATCTATTTTACCAGGGACTGATTTATTTCAAAGGTCTCATTTTCACCATTTAGTTGCTTTAAACATTTTGTTCCTTGTAGCAGAGGTATGGTATCTAGTGATCTGCTATTTTCAACTCTGGGAAATTATTTTCTTCAAGTATGCTTTTCTGTCACTGATTTTCAAATTCTAGAGTAGACCCATAAACAGACTGTTTTCTGCTCCTTTGGGCCTTAGAAAAAGCTTGCATTAAAAAAAAAAAGCATTAACTTGTTTAATGTCTCACAAACCTCATAACAGTAGAAGATGTGGTAATGTTTTATAGGTGCTTGTTAGAGAATTCATGTGACGTGATTATATAATCAAATATATTGATGATTTATGACTGTTCCCAGCTTTTCCTCCATTTATTAGCTAGTGATACTTGAAGCAGTCATGAAATAATTTCACTCAATTCAATTAAACTTTATTCATTGCAGGTGAACTTGAAAAGTTGAAGGCAGAGTGGAGTGCTCTGGAAGCTGAATGTGTTACACTAAGGAAGGAGAATACTTCACTTACATCTGAACTTCAACGACAAGAGAAGGAGCTTTCTAGGTAAGGATTTGCATAATGGGGATTTACAAGAACTATCCCTTATTTTTCTTTCTGTCTTGCACAGGCATGAATTAACACTACTTGGTTATTGCACTGAAGTTTTTAATGGCTTAATTTAGAGCTTTCTATGACTGTTACACAATTGTACTAAACACTTGAAGAATATACTAGCTATTAGCTTATATAGCTGGAGTAAGCAAAGAAGCGTGTGTCTAAATAAGTAAAATACTTAACAACCTTGGACAGACTTCTCATTGCAAATCTGTTTTAAAATACTCCGGAGTATATAATACATACTTAGTGAGTAATAAAAAAGAAAAGAAACTAAAAATCATGAATTATAAGTTATTTAAATTATATCTTATAATTAATTATACACACAAAGACATGCATATATATTTAAAAGCAAGACTACAGCCAGCCTTCTGTGTCCGTACTTTCTATAGGGAGACAACAGTGAACTGTACTTCTACAATTGCTCTAAGCTGTTATTTCCGTATTAAATGAAAATAGTGCGTGAAGCTTTGGAGGATGGAAAGTGCTTTAAAAAAATGTCTTGTTTCTTTATATTTAAAACACATGAGGAATCAATTGGATTTTGTTTTTCAGCTCTCAGAAGCAGAGTTTAGCGCTAACCAGCGATATAAGTGTTCTTGAAATGTCTCGAAAGGAACTTGAAAATCAGATGGGATCTTTGAGAGAAAAGCATCAACGGGATGCAGCTAGTCTGAAAAGCCAACTCAGTGAAGCTGAGACTCAAGCAAAAGATGTTCAGAAAGAGGTAACACGAAATTTTATTTCTGTTTTGAGAGAGAATATAATGCCCAATAACTTTGACCTTTAAGCTAAAAGGAAAAATGTAAGATTTCTAGAAATGAAAGCTTTTCTTTTTATTGCAAGTACTTTTATGGTAGCTAATTATAGATAAACTGGGCACTAAATCAAAAAGGGAAGATTTCAGATAAAATGATTTGTATGTGTTTTGGGAACTTCCTAAAGTTTACTTTTGTACATTACCATAATTAATTTAATTTTAAGCTGTTCAGACAGGTAAATCCTTATTCAGAGTCTTCCTGTACATCATGGTATAGAGTTCCATTAGCTTTTATGAGTCAAAATTAATTCTTTTTTAGTCAGTATGATCTTCCTAGTTAGCTTTTAGCTCTTATTTGACAATGGGGCTGCACATTCTTTACAAAGGTCTTCTTTCATCCTACTGCATCTCTAAGCTGCTGGAGATGATTAGCAAATAGAGAAGGAACACTAGCATTTTGAGCATATATTTCATCTGCCTGCCCTTTAAAGATGATGTCTGGAAAGAAGGCCAATAACCTTCAACCATGACTTGCTTTCTCTTAAGAGCATTTTGAGTGAAATTTTCCCCATCATCAGTGCTTTAGTTCCTTTTGCAGTCCTTTTCTTGCTTTGTCATTAATTCATCCATCTTATGTTCCTTAACTCTTTCAGAACTTGAAAAACCCACTCTGGTTAGGTTGTGTTGTTACAATCAAATACATTGGTAAAGATACCTCATCTTTTAAACTTGTGGTAAATGCTAATGCTGAAAGTCATTGGTTCTGTCCTTATTAATCCCTGTCATGAGGACTAATAGAAAGCTTATGATCTACAGAAAAAAAATGGAATGTGAGTTTAAAAAGGAGAAACTGCCTGCACTGTAGGAATATGGGGCACATTAATGCAGTATTGTTTGTACGTGACCCCCTGAGGATTATGGCATGATAGTAATAAGCAGTAAAATTTTTTTAAAATGCTTTTCTTACTCTTATGTTTGAGTGCTGTGTGGGAAGAAGGTTTGATTTAACTCATGCAGAATGCTGATTTTTTGCACCTTTTTGATTGGTGTAGGTATTTAAGCTAGAGCCTAGATATAAGACTACTATTTAAATGTAAGGTGCTCCTTGTTCCCGTTTTTTGTTTTGTCTTCATAGTTTTTACAGTCCTTTCCAATATGATCATGAGTAATTATCTGGTAGGAGAGATGAATTAAGGCCTTGCAGTTACTTCATACTTCCCTGTTTTTAGTGATCCCAGCCATTCAAAGTCAGGGACAAAATCTTAATTTAGAAAAAAAGAAAATCTAAAGAAAGATTTTTCTACCCTGCTTTTATGAAAAGAGAGTGCACTGATCCAAGGTGAGTTGCTCTAAGCAGATGACAGGGAAAGAAGCTGCACACTAAGCAAATGTAAGCATTTGTTGGGTGTCCAGGGATCTGCAGACTGTTTTCTCTTTGTCTTTTAGTATGAAAGAACACAGACCCTGCTCTCGGAGCTGAAGGCGAAGTATGACGTGGCTGAACAAGAAAATCAGTCACTCACAGAAGAACTCAAACAATGTAAAGAAAACCTGAAGCTGCTACAAGAAAAAGGAAACAACGTAAGTCTGTACAAAATATTTGGGGAATTGGAGTTATGACACTGGCAATTCTGTTGATAGAGGGAATATGTAAGAGTCAAATAGAAAAGGATAGACTTTAAAAAAAAAAAGATAAAAAAGGGTAGTTTACCATATTATATGCAAAATTCCATTCTGGTACTACCTATACATGTTTACGGGTCATTACAGTGTTACAATTATGCATGCAAGTTAAATTCCCAGCTTTGTGACAGTTTTAACTGTAGCCTTAGATATCTGCTCTCTTGAAAACATCTGGCTTAAATACTAGTTAGCGAACCAGAACTAAGCAAAACTTTTTAATTTCAGAGAATGATACATAGGTAAAAGCTGAGAAACCCGGATCTGAATGAATTAAGCAACCTTTTTCAAGATGCTTCTATTAGCGTTTATTACAACGGATGTTCCCTTCTTACTTTTGCTCATGCTTCTTAACAATGGTTATCCCTGAATGGCTCATGCTTTAAACAGTGCAGTTGAAATGTCCTTTCTATTCACTAATGAAAATATCTTTTCTGTTGCAATTAGTTTAAGAGGTTGCATCATTAGAATTGAGTTTACAGCTAGAGGACAACATTTTATACTGAGACTTCTGAAATTCTCCAATTGACGAAGGTGTGGCAGACATGTTATAAGGTGGTCATGGCCTTACTTCAGATACCTTACTACACTGGAATAGCTGGTTTATTGTCTTCCTGGACCACCTCTATGGTCAGTGCAGGGTGAACAACTCCTGTAGTGGACAGTACAAACCAGGAGGATAATGGATGCCTTTTAGAAAACTGTTTCTGTGACTATGGAGCAAGTTTTACAGATATCATCCTCAAAAATTAGCTGGCTACTAGATGGCCAAAGCTCATGTGAATACTCTTGACATAGTCAATTACTGGATGCAAATGTCTAACATAGTAGAGCTGTCAAAGATGTAAAGAATTCAAAGCCCTTCTCACTTCTTTCAGCCATATTTTCAGGAAAATGATGCTATAATTCTTGTGGAACCTGTTTCCTGTATAGACTTCTTCTGCAATGCTCAACTAATACTGAGTTACTAAAGTAGGCAGAAAACAAACCAAAAAACTCCCATTCTAGTAGAACAGATCACACTGAATAAATAACTGTGAATGTGAGATTTTTTGCTCTGTTAAAAACATTAACCTCAGGATTGAATGATCAGTGGAAAAAGGGGGATAGTAGAGGGAAGAAATACTGTGAAGGGAATTGGAGCACCTGATGAAAGTGGAAAAACTTGCAAGGTAAGGGAAAATTTAGGAAGAATTTGAGGTGAGTATTTATATAAAATCAGGAACCACAGCAGCTGGCAAAATCTGCTTCCAGAAGAGGATTTAGTTATGACAGTTGAAACTTGGGGGTCAGAGTATGCTGAAGAGCATCCAACTGTATAAGGACCTGCAGGACAAACTTGCTGTTCAAGCAAGCGTTACTCCCAATAAGTAATGTAAAACATATCTATCTTATGGACTATGTGAAGCATCATTGATACTGGGCTGAGCTCCAAGGTCAAATTTTTCAAGTAGTGTTGTCCCCTTATGCTTGAATCATTATCTGCTACCTCATTTCCAAGGACAATGTGCCACAGAAGGGGACTTCCCACTGTGGGGCTTGTTCCTTTTTGCAGCCCATAAGTATCTGAGTTCACATATCTTCATATTCTAATATAAGATGCATGTTTTTGATGAAGCACCTACTTAAATGCTCCTCAACAATAAGGAAATAAGTTTGTGAAGGGGAAAATGTAATTGTTGGGAGGCAATTTCATTTAATGCAGTGGATATTTATCATCTGTTTCATTTGCCAAGATACCACAGCCTTGAATGCATATAACTTCAAAAATAAATAAAAAAAATTAAGAAATAATAAAAAAAAATTACATAGAACTTTTCAGTGAACTGTCAATTGATAGAAAAGACAAGGCCTCTGTACTCCATTTGGGATATCATTTAAATATTTAGGTTTTATACTTAAGTTTTACTTTAAAAAAAAAAAAGTGTTGTGTTTTGAAACGCTTAGCAGTGTGGCGTACTACTTGTGCTTGCATGCTTATAGGCACTGATTATTTCCTGATGCGCTTTATGTGACAGATTTGTTTATGTGAATGGTTTGAGAACATTATCGGCTCTGGTTGACTTAAACTTCTGGCACTTTTTTTGAACACTGCTGTGATTATTTCTACCAACATGCTCTCTGTGGGAAGGTGGCACTCTGATTTGTGGCACCAATGACACTAAAATAATCCTGCATGAAAATTACTGTAATAGTTGCACATAATTTGTCTATTAAATATTTGCCTTGATTAAAACAAATTTTAATCGAATGGCAGAGACTAGAATACTTTCCAAGATTCCCGTTTTGAACCGTATTGGAAGTTCTATGATTGACTTGTACAAATTCATAACAGGATGAGATTTTATTTATGAATCACAATGTTTTAGAAAGTCTTCAAACATGAATTTATTATTTATTTATTTGACTGAACTAAATCAAGGTGACTTCAGCACAAAAAAAAATTTAAGAAAATATTTAGCATGGTTTGAACTTAACCTCTGCGTGTCTGTGTGCGTGCACGAATATATAGGCTGGGATACAGAGAAAGCAGATGTCTTCCAAGGACAGCTTAAAAAGAAATTGGGTCCTTTTTTGCTTTTAATTTATAATCTTGAGGATAGAAGCTGTCTATCCACAATGTGAAGTAAATTAGTTTACAGTTAATTGAATGTAGCTGAGGAAATGTGTAGATGGTTCTAACAAGGCCATAAGCTAAATGAACCCTGCAACCCTGCCAGCTGGTAGTTTCGCCCAGCTGCAGCATTTGATCGATTTTTCAGAATTGCATTTGGTCATAAGGCTGATGTCCTGCCAGAGATGCTGATCTTCTTGGTGTCTCTAATAGAAATGTACTTCCCTGCTGTCAAGTAACTTAGTGTTGATTGTGCAGTCATGTTACAATCTCACGGAAATGTCTGAACGGCGGGGTTTGCCTGTGGAGACATAGCTCTAATTGATTCACTAATGGAAGAAAAAGATTGTTTTTCGTAGAGGCTGGTGATGGAAAATGGGAAGGGCTAACTTGCAAGGAATGAAGAAGTAGCTGAAAAATTCAATATCTGCTGTGAGTCTTTCTGCCTTAAGAAATCCAGATGGGATTTCCTGTCATGTAAAAAAAACCCTAAAACCAACTATGAATAAGATACAGGCAAATCAGTTTAAGATTTGTATTGCTTTTAAGTGCTAAATTCCAAGTTGTTGCAAGAGGTTTCTTAGAACATTTTCTACTTACTTCCCTTTATTTTTAAACATCCCTGTTCATTTGAGTAGAATGGTGTACTAACTTTGTATACCAGATTAGATCATGCTGTACTGTGTTAGATGTCTTTAATACATTTCAATTAAAACAAAACTCACTGACTTATTTCCCCCTCTCTAAATCATCTTTACCTGATTGATTTATAGCACAAAGTGATTTTTAATATCCCTTCCCTTCTTTAGCCTTCCATATTACAACCCGTCCCAGCCGTATTCATCGGCCTAATCCTGGCTTTCCTGTATTGGTGTTACGGCCCATTGTGGTAGCGAAAGGTACAAGCACTACTGTTCAGTCAATGTATGTTTGTCCCTCTCACCTGTTTGTGCCATTTCTGTATAAAATAGTGCATGGTGAAATGCTCACAGGTATTTTTTTTTACCTTAAGCAAACCCTTCATTTAATATGCCATTCTTATTGATACTGACGAGCTGAGCGATCAACTAATCATTTAACATCTGTGTGATTTCTTTAATTCTAACAATGAATTTTGTTCTAACTGGTTCTGAATGTGCCTCTTCTAACTTGGTCTCAGTTTGTCTTAAGCAAATGGGCTACCTTTTGCACAATGCTGCGATGCTAGGGCATGTAAGAAAACTTAATTGCTTAATTAACTATGAAAAATGAAGAGTTTGCCTCTTAAAATAATAAAAATCAACAAGCTTTGGTTCCTATTTATGGACTAAGAAATTCCTCTCTGGCTCTAAACACTTTAATTTTTCTCACTATTGCTATGAAGAAGATGGAAAAAGAGACAAGATGAGAAATAGGTGGTTGGTTTGTATTCTGAACTCTCAGCTTGCATTTTCTCTAACGTCTCTCAGTGTGTCCTCCTCTTAAAATGCTATTCTTGTCATGAAATATTGTGACAATCCGTTTGAAATGATGTTGTTAGGATCTGCTACAAACTAACTTCATAGATCTGGATTTTAAGATTCGAAAGCTCAGTTAAAGATGTCAGCACTGCATAAACCTGTGTCTAGCGATTACTTGGCACAAGCGATGTTTTAAACATCTTAAGCCCTCACACGTCTAATAGCAGATTCCTTTGAGGTGCGTACAGTAATGAAGCTGGAAATACGAAACTGCCAAAGGTTCTCCTGATGATCCTCAGTCATGAAGAGTCGTGGAGTTCCCTTTGCTAGAGAAACACGGGTTACTGTGATGCTCTAAGTCAGGGCCAGCCTGCAGCAGGGCTCATGGGTAACGTTTTAGTGATGCCTATCAACAGGTACTCAGGACTTTCAGGAACCACGGGGTAAACTGGTTAGTATGAATTAGAACAAATATGATATTGATTTTTTTTTTCTCTCCACACAGAGACAATGGCCTTGGATGCCTGTGATGGCAGCTTTGGTTGCTGTAACAGCCGTGGTGCTGTACCCAGGCCTAACCAGAGCTTCTCCATGAGAACTGTTGTTGAATCCATACACCGTCCTCCCTTTAGAAGCTGGCAACATTCATATACTGAGGGAAAACAGATTAATTCTCTTCCTTTTTACCTCTTAATACAGCACAGCTCTGCGTGAGAACAGCAGTAGGGTCATTTGCTTTAAACTGTATAAAATGTATCTGTCTATAAAGAGGGAATAAAATTGTGATTCATCATACTGTGAGCAATATTTTTGCTTACAATTTCATGCAAGTTATAAATTAGTATGTTGGGATTCTGAATACTATAATGGTGGCCTAAAGTAGGCTTCTTGGTACCAAATTATTTATAATTGCTAGGGTTGTGGACACTTACTTTAGAATCTGATTGCCAGATTTAAAAGGAAAAACACATTTCTGATTTGGACACCCAAGCCAAGTAACCTTGTAGATACTTGGAAAACAGATGCAGTGTGCTCAGTGCCTTTCAGTACAATTTTGTTTTGCGTTTGTGTTTGTTTTTTTTTAAAAAAACAACCCTAGTATACTATTTTACTGGCTGTTAGTCACTGAGCTGTTGGGAACAAGACTTAAGAAAACTTCTCTTACCATGCCTTTTGAAGGAAGCGTATTTTTCTTTGATAAGGATTGCTTTATAATGATTTTTGGAAATAAACACAATTCATGTCCAGCCTTAAAGAGACAGAGATACTGATGGTGAAGACCAGCCTAGAGTATTTAGTGTGAGCGTGTGCGAGTGTAAGCATGTGTGTGTTCTTGAGTGAACTAAGGGGTTTCTGGGAGCAAGTACTTGGTCATTTGATGGACATAGTGCAGTGATACAACTTACGTTAACTTTAGTTTGAATGTAATTTATTGAATTTCATATATTTAAAGAGACGTGTTCTTTAAAAGTATGAATACTTTCTCACATACCACATGTATCAATTTATTTTTTCAGTCATTTGATACTTTCTGACTTGGGCTGGAGAAGCTCTTTAGATAAGCTTTTGTTGACGTAACTTTGTTAAGAGAACTGCTACAGTACATCTGTGATTAGCTGAAAAAAATCTAAGATACATAAAATACTACAAAATTGGAATCATATACCTGATGATGTATTGTCAGGTCAAGATGATTTCAATTCGGTAGTAAAATTTTGTGCATCCTCATCACATGGCTGTAAGTATGATGCAGTGGTCCCCATTACAAAGTTTATTTTCCTTATCCAAGTACTATAACTATTGCTATTTGCTGACTTTTGTTGGGAATCACTGTAGTTAGTGCTGAATTAAATGTAGACTCTAGTTGTCTTGTTCAGCTCAACAGTTCTGTCAAAAAAGTTTATTAAAGACTTAAATAATATGCTAAAAAATGGTGAAGTAAAATGGCTCTGCTAAAGGAAACTTCACAATAGGGAGGTAATGTCAGCAATTGAATTGGCTTTAAAAATGTTATGGCAATCGACAGATAGTTTAAATATTTAAATAGAAATTTAGCATATAATTTACTTTGTGAGGTTTTAAGGGTCATTGTCCTTTAATTAAAGGTTCTATCTTAAGTTACGTGGGATTTGCTAATGGGAGGATTATTAGTTGGAAAAAAATAGTCCACAAGTGACTTGTAGAATATAAATATTGTCATTTAGTTCATTCATTTCATCCTTTTCAGTTGCAGGAAGCCATCCAACCACAGAACACTCGTATGCCAGTGGTACTTAGTACCTCTTGTATATAGGTTATTGCAAATATTGTTCTGAAATGCTTAACTTCAGAATTACATTTTTTAAAGTAAATAATTG
>JAOXJM010000003.1:2462367-2479801 GCA_026413425.1 Tringa solitaria
CAAGCAGAACTACTTTTTTTTTTTTTTTTTTTTTTACCTTGTATTTCACATTTGCACTGGTTTAAGGTTTTATCTAGCTGATCTCTCTCCTGGCTGTGGCTTTCAGAGAGGAAGTGGGGAGGAGAGTGTAACGAAAGGCTTGGGAGCATTATTGCCATGGTGGGGGGGAAGAAAGTGTTCACAGCTGAGGGTGGCTTGTACCTGTGGCAGGGTTGTGAGGCTGGAGGAGCGGTGGGCACAGAGAGCAGGGCAACAGTGGAAGGGGAAGGAAGCCTGATGCTGCCTTCTCTCTTCGGCATCTTGAAGTCCCCATTTGTCCCTCCTACAGCTACTGTTTCTTTTCCAGTTGATTCTGTTCCCTCCTCCCTGCCAGTAGCATGTAGACATGGTGTGAGGAGGTGGAGTGGGGCCTGGTGGAGCAGTGGTCCCTCCTGGCTGGTGACGGGGAAGATGCTGAGCTCCCTGGAACCAGCCTCGAGTGCGCTGGGCTTCCAGGTGGTGCCCCATACCGAGCAATGCTGCCTGGGACTTACGTTTTTTTCTTGTATTAAAGACAAATGTTGTGTTTTCAGAAATCTGTAGAGCATCAGAGAGCTGAGATTTGGGACCCAACATGGCTGAATTAAAGGAGAAAGATTTCTAATTTAATAATTTTTTAATGATGTGCATGTGTGCATATTTATATTGCATACACAGGTGCGTAGTACACATTGCATGGGGGTTTGTGCTTACAGGTGTACCTGCACTTCCCTAATACAGTGCCTTTCCCAGGAGCTCTTGACATTTGCATGTTCGAAATAATCAAGAATGAGGTAAAATGCACAGTTCACTCTTTTGTTGTGAGAATCCCTGGAGAAGGAATGGGTAACTGGGAAGCTGCTGTTCTTCAGCACTTTGATAGTAAAGCAGTGAGTGGAGTTATTTTGCAAGCATTCTATGCACAAACTTCTCTGGTTTTTGTTGAGTTTGTTTATAGTAAGTATGTGTGCCCTTTTACATTCATATTTAGGTTCTTTCTTTTTAGTTGTGAGGCTTGATTAGCTAAGCCCTGGAGTTACTGTAACAAGAGCAGCTTTTCACAAACATGTAAGATGCTCTAAGTTTACTTGTAAAGTAAGTGCTCTGAGCATGCACTGAAGTTTGAGGTTTTAAAAAGATTCCTCAAACTAGAAAAATTAGTCTGAGAGTTGTTTTATCAGTTGCTAGTTCAATTTGGAAGACTTAATATAATGAAATTCTTCAGTTTTGTTCCAGTGTCCTGACTGAGGCGCCTTTTTTTTAAATTCTGAAAGAATTCTACCTACATGGGGACTACAACAGCAGGCCTTTTATTTAAAAATATAAATATACAATATATAAAAATATAGTGTATTTTTCCTGTTCCTTGTAGCTGAATTAAAAGTGTTCTTCCAGAGCCTTAGCCTGATCCTTCCTACAGAATCTCTGGATTTTTTGGTGCTAAATGGAGGATTGTGAGCGTGCACAATATATTGCAAAGTTTTGTCATAAAACAGTCTTAGTGAGGGTTAGTATCAAATGACTGATGGCTGAAGCAAAAGTGATCATCTGTGCATGTATTTTTGGGATATATTCCTACATTATTTTTCTTTCTGTAATCAAGTCTTCTGAAACATGTAACTTGTTCAAATTTTCAGTGTGCTTTACATAAGATTTTGAATATTTCCTGCCTTAATCTGTAGGGTTCTGCCACTTGCAAGAATCATTTCTTCAGCTTGCACCTTCTCCATGACAAATCCACTGCTGATTCATTCCACCAGCAGCATCTGAGTGCTTTAAAACACCAGGTCACCACAACGGCTTTTGGGAAGCCACTGTAGTTTGCACTAGCTCTGCAACTGGGGCTGGCTGCTTTCCACCAGGGGCCTTTTTTTCCCCCTCTAGCTTTTCATCCACCATTAGTATCTCATTAGCAACTGTCTCAAGATTTTGAGTCTCCATTAATACAGCAATTGATCATATGCAAGAATTAGAAGCCATATTCTCTTCCTATCTCCCGTGTGTGTACCTCTGGGGTTTGAAGGGTGATTGCTTCCAGCAAGCAGCTGCATTTAATTCCCCAGTTCCAGCCAATTTACTCATCCCAGTCCCTCTTTGCGTGTGCTTCTGGACACAAAATTCCTTTCTTTTTCTCTGGTGGGGAATTGGGCTGCAGTATGGGTCTCCCAGTTCTTCCTGGGTTTTTAGTTCATCCCAACTCGTTCCAATTAATGAGCAGAGGTTTGTCCACAGAGCCAGGATCTTCTGCTTGGAGGGAAGGTTGCACCTGCTACTGCTTTAAAAACAGTGGGTGCTCCCAGCATTGGACTAAGGGCTCCCAGAAGTAGAAGGCAAATTAGCAATTGAAACAAAGGCGTCAGAGGCTCACGTTTCCAGTTGTTGGTAAAGGCAGAGGAAACTCAGATCTGGTTGCTTTTCTAGATATTGCGGTCATAAAACTTCACAGACTGATTTCAACATCAGAAGCATAATGTCAAGTATCTATTTTAGAAAAAAAGAAGTCTTGCTTGAAGAACTTCAGAAAAAGAATGGGTCACCTCTGTAGGTAAGTTACATGAGCAGCTCCTGCACTCTCAGAAAAGCCAACAAACCAAGCCTCAACCCATTTGCTTTGGCTCCCAACCACTGGATTTCATTATATCTCTTGGAGGATGTTCTACTGCTGCAAATATTGTCCTTATTCAGGGATTTGACATACCATGATCAAAATACCTTCCAATCTTACTTTATATGAATGGATTGAATTTCTTATTTTTTTTTCTTCATCCCTCTAGTTTTTGTTGCCAGCTTCTTAAACTATTTCTAATTTTCTGAATGTTCTTTTTTGAAGAGTAGATGCCAGAACAGAACGTGTCCTTACAGTAATGGCTTTACTTAGATCATATAAATAGATAATAAGCTTTATATCCTGCTCTGCTATTCTTACTTGGCTGGCTACCAGAACCCTTTTGGGGATTCACTGACTTCTTGCATTTGGATTTTAATCTTGTGAATCAAATCTGTGCATTCCTTGCATCGCCCCAGCCCTTGTGGTGTCTGAATTTGCAATATTGTTCATTAAAAACCACTGCAGGCAACCAGGCCAGGGCAGCAGTCTGTTCCTGTCACTGGTCAGCACTTCATCAGTGGGTATGTTTTCCCCCCCTTCAGGTGTTAACAGGGATGACTAACAAAGCTTTTTTAGATTATTGATAGCACAGTGTTGGACAGTAGTGAGCCAAAACCATATCCCTGCAGGACAACAGGGAAAACATTCATAGGGTAATTCCTTCACTTAGTGTTTGCAAAGTCAGCTTTTTTTTTAATCTGGATTATTAGTTTCAGTGATAGTAGTGTAGTGACTGCTTTTATTGGAATGTTAAATAATTGACAGAAGTCTTGGTCTAATAACACCAATACTTATTCCCGTTTTTTAAAACTTACAGAAATGAAATTTTATTTTAAAATGCTTTGACAGGCATAAATTTTTTTATGTTCTTGAATCCTGTACTGATTGCTTCCCATAGGTTACTCTGCGATTTGCTTGATCTTACAGGAAAGCAAAACCAGTCCTTTTTCCAAGATAACACATTTTACTCTCTTCCCTCAGCCCCAACATTGTTGCCTGTTACTGCTGCTTTCTTCTATAAGGCAATTCTAAATTATTCATGTGACTATGTTTAAATTTTTCAGTTTACTCAATTTGGGTCAGTATTATTCCCAGCACTGGAAATGTAACACTTCTAATGCACCGAGGGTGTGTGTGCATGTGTCTACATTGCTGTTCTAAGATTGCACTTGCATGTGGTAAGATAGGTCATGATTATTTGCATTTGGCAGCCATGAGAATGGAGATTCTCAAATGATTCTCAACTATGGGATTTGACGTGTTAGAATGGAGATGTAATTCTTTTATTATGTCAGGTGATATATTGAATCTGCAGATGCACTTCCAAGCATTTCTCTTCATCATATCTGATGAAGACGAACAAATCAAGAGCTTGGGGTAAACTAAAAGTAACTTTTTCTTACCTGATCATATTAGTCAGTAACTTGAGAGAAAAGGGTAAAGTGATCGATTCATTCTGCTCTATTGGAGTAACATTTATCCAGAAGTTAGTCAGTATTTGTTTCCGTACCCTCTGTTAGGAAATTGATTATTTTGTTTTAAAGAAATATCACACACATACTCTGAGTGGGGAAGTACTGCCTTCAGTATGGGATGGATTTACTACTTTAATCTTTGTGCTAGATCATTTATGAAGTTTATATTCTATTTATATGTCTTGTAAGGAGTTCTTGCTCTGGAAAATACTTTTATTGGGTATGTCATCAGTTTTGATGTGACAAAACTACTTGTCTTGGATAATATAGTGGCTCTTATTTAAAAATGTTCCAAATATGCAATATGTCTTTTGGGATGAATAAATGGTAAAAATTATGAGAATAAATTTACAACGCAACCAAAAGCCGATCTGTATGTACATAGTCTTTCATTCAGCCTAACTCCAAATTTCAGCACTCCACAATATCCAAATAATGTGACACACTGTTTCACTGCAGAAGAACTTACTAGTTAATGAAATCAATTAAAACTTATTTTAAAATTGGAATCTACTTACCTGTTTACTCTGTACAAATGGTGTTCACAGATATGACCTTTCTGCCCCTGCGTGATGTGGTGAAGCCGTGCTGCAGCAGGTCTGCCTGCAGACCCTGGGAGACAAGGGCTGGAGCACGGGGTGTGAGCGTAACCTCAGTTTGTGCAAGGGTTATGGGTTTGTTAGTGACCACCAGGGTATCATTCACTGATCATCCTTTAAGAAAACCAACAATCCCACAGTCTTTAAGCTGCACCATGAATCAGATGCAATCCTGGAGCCCTGCTTCCGTGCTGACTCAGGAGAAGGACATTTACTGAATCATTTATGTAGTTTTCTGCAAGTTTGAGCCTTTTGAGGAAGGGAAGTCTCCTCCCTGTTTGCTGTGTGGTTTGGATCCACCCCAGGGTGTAGTTTAAGCAAGCGTTGTTCCACTCCAACAGTGGAACAGTGCTAAGTCCTGGTGTCAGAGCCTAGGTAACCTGCCTCTCTCCTGTTTCTCTGTTTAAAGAGTTAAAATCAGACTTAACATTAAAACATTCTACCAGATGCATTAGATGCATCCTCAAAGGAGGACAAAAGAAAAAAAAAGAAATCCCCCCCCCCGCTGACCCCCCCCCAAAAAAAAATATGTTGAATACGTCTGTCTCTTTGTTCTTCGTGGGATGCTGTTGGTCACACCTAACATCTACCACTAACTTTGTCTCAAATTCCTGGCTCTCAAGTACTGGTGCAGAGCGCTTTATCTTAGACCAAGGAGAGAAACACTGAATTAGTTTATTTCTGAGTAATTCTGTAGTGGAAAAGGAGTGAGAAAAAAGGTTAAAGGTTTGCTGATTCTTAAAGATTATGTGTCAATATTACAGGCTGGTTAGGTGTGATATTAAAGGCATTTGTTTTTTCTGTTGATAGACACAGTTGATGGGCAGCTTTTCTGTTGCGATTGTAATCCAGCTGTAGCCAGGCATTGTAATAGACATTTATTACTTAGTTTTTTCCACTTCATAATTATTGTAATGGCATATAAGTGAAAATGTAGCCTGCAGCAACTTCACAGTGATTTTTAAAATTTTTTTTTAATTGCACTTGCAGACTTGGGTTGGCCAGGTGCTGGTGTCTGTGCTACCTGCTGCGGCAATTGTACGTCCTCTCTGCAGACTTTTCTCAATTGTAATTCTTCCCTTGTTCCCAATATTTTCAGATTTAAAGAGCTATCATCCATCTGTTTTAAACGGTAAAATTGAAGTTGCTGCCATGGTGCACCTGCAGGGAAGGATCATACTTACACGTTCCTTAATTATGTCCCAACCAATAAAATATTATTAGCAGTCTCCTTTATTACTTATGTGAAATACTCCTTATGCAGTGAGCGAGGGTGTTCCTTAGCACATCCCTGCCTCTGTTGAGGAGGAGACTTAGTAGAGAAATAGGAAAAAAAAAAAAATCTTTGTTGACTTACATGGTGTTTCTCATTTCAAATCTAGAGGGAGTGGTAAAAAATTACTTGCCCCAAACTGATGCTTCCCCCAGTAATTAAGAAACAAATACTGCAGTAATTCCAGCAGAAGAAGTGCTGCTGGGATATTTCTTGGGTGAGAACTGAATTGTGTTGTCAGGTGTGTAGGATGTTGCAGCTGTTTGGAATGTGGGTCTGCTGGGCATTTTTTCTACTGACTGCCCTTAGACAAGGAGACTCATTGGTGAAGCCTTTGATGTGATGTATATCGAGATAGAAGATGAGACTACTCTACTGGCAGAGATCTTTCTCAACTGAGGCACCTCAGTTTGACTCACATGCACATGGGCTCATGTAACAGTGGTGTGCATCTAATGTAAATGTTTTCCAGTTCCCATTAAATACATTTCACTGGAGTGTTTTAAAACATAAGTTTTTTTATTCTAAAATAAAGAACAATAATTGAGTATTTAGTCATATTCTGCAGCTGTATGTGTTAACTTCTTAATTTCTTGGACTGGAAATAGGCCTTTGGCTAGATCCTGCTGGCTCAGATACTTCATCAGAAAATGACTATATTATGTGTTAGATTTTGAGCACATATTGGAGGTCTTCAGTCCTTTCGGTTTTGAAGATCTGTGAAAATATAAAGTTATAACTGTTTAATTTGAAGGTTGCTTCCTGCAGCCTCTGACGAGCACGCTTGGAAAGCCGTCTGTTTGTCCTGATGAGTATTACCACAGGTGTCCGGTGATCCAGGTGTGAGCAGCCTTCTCCAATTGAGGAGAAAGAGGATGATGACTCATGGTAGAGTCATGTCCTGTCAGTGCTGCTTAGGGACACAACTGCTTCACCCTTCCTGGTTCTGACTAATGAAGCTGAAAAGAGGTAAAAAGAGAATCCTTGAAATGTGAAAGCCAAACCTTCAGAGATCTGTGGCTATCCAAATCCTGTACGCAGGTAGCTTACCTGTTCAGAAGCAGCTCAAGTTCTGCACTGTGTTTATGGAGGTCGTGGAGTCAAGTGGACCTGCTTACCTCTGGTTGTAGCTGTCGCTGCCCCATCATTGAGTAGCAGCTGCCTACAGACTCGGGCAGACATAATGGCCTTGCATCCAGCTTGTAACTCGATGGTTTTCTCTGCAGCACACGGGCAAAGACTATTTGCTGTGATGTGGGTTCGGAGAAGTGGGATCTAGGGCTGATTTCATTAAACGTGATTACACCTGCTCCAGAGTGTACAAAACTCCAGAGTGGGAGAACTGAAGCTCAGCAGTTGGTGATACCCACGTCGTCACGCTTGGAACGCTTGCCCATCAGTGAAGAGCGCTTGAGCTTTGATCTCAATATAATACAGTCTGCCCTGGGGGACTGGCTTTCAGCTGGAGTCCACCATTTATGTTACACGTATTTATGCAACTTCTATTTTACAAATACATGTCCAGTGAGCCAGCAAAGCTGTGTGTTTGCACGGCTTCTTGAATCAAGGGAACACTGTGGCAGAAACAACTTGGTGTAGCAGAGCATTGCATAGAACTCAGCTTCCCCGTGCAGTCTCTCAGCAGGATGAAGCTTTGTGCTTCTCAGTACAGATTTAATGGGAGAGGTTCAGGTAAAACTAAAACTATTTCAAGCTTTTAAAATTCAGCATGTTGAAAGCGTGAAGTTGGAGTTGGGATGCGTGGCGTTTGCTGTGCATGCAGGTCTCTGTTGAGGCATCTCTTAGTTTGCAAGAGGGAGTTTAAAAACCTTCCCTAAATATGTTGGCTGCCTCCCAATGACTTTTAAATTGGCATTGAAGCTGGAAAGGATTTTTTCTTTCTTTTTGTTTCTGTGCTGCATTGCTTATTGCATGCAAAACTGACTCTTTTAAGCCAGGAGCTTCTACTAACAGCTTGAGATGTCAAAACATGAATTTCAAATACAATTCATTACATGTTTCATGATGGAAAATACTTCCCCTACAGCTTTCTGGAGGAGTCCTTGCTGGTAGTTGCTGCTTCTGTTTTTCCTCAAATACGTCAGGCTATTTTCACTGAAATAAGTTACTTGTCATCTCCAGTACATAAAAGCCCTTGTACCCGTAGTTGTGTTCTCTCTGAATGTGTCACCACAGCAGCTCTGTGCTGTGTGTGTGATTGTTTTGGTGTGGTCTGGCCCCTGTCACCGTGAGGGGTGGCAGGAGCCTGCAGGAGGAAGTTCCAGGTGTCTTGAGAGGAAGGAAGTGAGGGGAAAACAGTGTGTTTTGGGGAAAGTTCCCACAAAATGCAAAGGAGAGGCATGGGATGGGGTGGGGGTGGGACATCAGGAAGGGAAAGACAAAGCGAGCAGATCTGGGAAGGATGGGGGTGTTCCTGGGTTTTACTTCAGATGAGAAAAGTGCCCTTGTACTTTTGAGAGACCATCCCCATGTTCTCTGTTCCTCTCTGCTGCCCTGCTGCCTGTCACCCTCAGCCAGCGTGGTGGTGGATAACCTCTGGCCACCAGCTGCCCTGGGCAGGGGGGAGCTGGCCCTGTGTGGCTTCGGATGCAGCGAGGTGGAAGGTGCTGTTTAACGTGCTGTGCAAGAGACGGGCCTTGGAGACAATATCTGCCTTCCTGCCCTGTGCCTGAACCTCACGGGAAGCCTGCTCCATTCTTTTCCCCTTCCTGGCATTGACCCGCGGGTCCGCTGTGACACGAGGCTTCCTCTCACCCGTGTGAGGTCAGCACTTTCTACCGCTGCAGGAGAGCTGGGCCTGTGGGATGCCCTCTCCCCGAGCACAGAAGACTTCTGCTTCTTGCAATGGCGTGGAGATGATGTGGAGCTTTGCTTCCAGCACTAAGCAGGTGAACAGTAAAGAAAGGAGCTGCCAGTTACGTCCAAGGGGGTTTAATTAGAGACACCCTTCTAATCACTGAGGTCTCTGGGAAGCAAAGTCTTTAGTCTTGGCAATCACTGCTGCAGGAAACGTTATGGGGTGAGCTTTGGTGGAGACCATCTTGCAGAGTACCAGTGCGTGCAGCGCCGTGGTGGCACGGTGCCATGGCAGGCGTGAGCACAGCCCTGGGTAACAGCGGCTCCGCTGGTCAGAGTGACAGAGCTACTGGTAGGGCACAAGGAAGGGTGGACCTGTGCCTGACTACGTCAGGAGAAGGTAAGATCTGTGGACCTCTTCTGCTGTAGGAAGAGTGACGTTGGTGTCAGCACGTCCTTTGCGTGGTCTTAGTACTGCTTTGGCTAAATTGCGTATTACAAGTGAGATGCCTTTGACGCATCTGTCGCCTCATTCATTGCCTCATCTGTGGAGCTTTGCTTAAGCCATCCCTATGGCTAAGATAGACAAAGATTCTTTTGAAACTTCAAAGAATCTTTGTTCTAGTTTTGTTTTGTCTAATTTTCTCTTGTATATAATAATGTACGTAATATACATGGAAAAAATTATCTTCACTTAAATGTTTTGTTCTCTGTACACATGCGAGTGGAAAATGCTTCACAGATACTTCCTACAGTCCCAGATTCAGACAATGCAGTTCACAATACTGTTTTAATCTACATTTAATGTTAAATAAAATGAGAGAGTTTGTTAATTTTACCAAAAGCAGATGTCAAGTATAGCAGATTCAAAGCGAAAAAAACCCCACAAACCAACAAAGTCCCCCAAAACAAAAGAAAAAAAACGCAGGCAACCCTCAGTGTGTGGCCCAAATGCAGCAGTCCCTTTGCCTCGGCAGCCCCCCACTGCGCTGCTAATTGGGCCCTGCTTTTCACCCTCGTTAGCCCTTGGGATTGTGTACACTGCTCAGAAGGAATCCCCCCCCTGTTACAAGACACTGTAATAGTTAGTTGTTACG
The DNA here is from genome assembly GCA_026413425.1 of Tringa solitaria. Taxonomy (NCBI): domain Eukaryota; kingdom Metazoa; phylum Chordata; class Aves; order Charadriiformes; family Scolopacidae; genus Tringa; species Tringa solitaria. Next base: position 2,472,255 of record JAOXJM010000003.1, read on the forward strand.
GCGATGTATCTCTGTGGGAAGAAAAATTCAGTTCACACCCTGTAAGTCCAAACTATAAGGTAAAAATAATCCCTTTCTATTCTCTCCTAAACAGAACTGCTCCTGGAAAGCAGAAACAAACCCTAGTAATTGCTCTATGTCCCTGGAGTCCTTAACAGAGCATCTGCAGACATGACAGGACAAGACCTGCTCCGGGATCCCTGCAGTTCTCAGCAATGGCAGAGATCAGTTCATGCATTACTGTTTAAGTGCTGTGTGTGTGCTCAGTGCTGTGGCATTACAAAGAAGATGACTTTATTTTCCTGCTGCAAGGAGGTTGAAATCTTAACATCCTGAACATATGGAAGGAGAGTTTTCTCTGACTGTCCAAAATCTCATAAAATGTAAGCTGGGGGGGAGAGGGGAGGCCACGTGCATGCTTGGTGTTCAAGAAAAAGCTATTTGTGCTTAGTATAATGGCAATATTTTTCAGTTGCAGCTCTCCTGTGCGGAAGTTTAATCTCCCTAATATGGACAGAGTGAGAGCAATGAGAACTACGTAACTTTTAACTTAGCCAGTTTTCTAAGAACAAAAGAAATATGTGTTAAGTATGTATTTTGGGTCACTTTTGCACTTTTTTCATCTTTCTGTGTTTCTATTTATACCCTGGCCAGTTCTTACACTCTCTGACCTGGTAAGAAAGTTAACGTGGTTACTAAACTTTAAGAGGGAAGAGACTGATTTCCTGGATTTGATCTGAGCACCATTGCCTTTATTAATATAAATAATGACATCATCTTTTATTGCAGAAGGGGAACTTTAAACAGTTACGGGAGAGCAAATTTTAGGAAGAGTGTCCTTATGAGACATATGTGATTCATCTTCAAGTGTGCATATTTAAGAAAGACGCTGTATCCTGAGCCAAATCAGCTCTGTGAATCTGACTTTACTCCATTTCAGACTGTAACTTATTAGCAAGAATTATTCGCTTTTTTTTTTTTCCTTTTAAAATATGTGAAAATTGGTGCTTGCAGCCTGCTGGGGAGCGCTAGGCAAAGCACAGGCAGCTCTTTTGTCCTCTTCCAGCTTCCTCCAGAAATCTGCTTTTGCACTCCTCCAAAAGCCTTTTGTAAATGATGCCTGAACCATAAAGTAACAGTAACCACTGTCTCATTTCTGGGATTCCATGTGTTAGTCATTCAGAGCAGTGGTGTTCAGGGCACTGATGAGCTGCCAGTAAAGCACTTGGTTTCCTACTGGAGAAGTTTGCTGATGTCTATTAGAAAATATCACCACATTCAGGTTCAGTCTCCTCTACGTAACACACCGAGGAGGAAATGTGCATCCTTTTTGGCCAGAGCTGCAGAAGCAAAACGATACACCACAGTATGGCTGGAGTTGCTGCCAAGGGTGAACATCTGCTCTACAGCTTGTCATTCAGCTTTTTTAAGATGCCCTACGAGCAGCCAAGAGCGCTGCCCTGGCTGGGTTCCTGCATCTGTTTTGTACCTGAATGGGAGATAACTGGCTGGGCAGGGGAAAGCCGCAGACTGGCAGGCTCCACCTCTGTGCCAGCAGCACGCTGCTCTGTCTGCTGCCTGCTGGGGAGAGAAGGCCCTCGTTTCTCCTCACCTGGGTTTTCTATGCCGTATTTACCAAAAAGAATTGGGCCTGTAGTGAGTTGCTAGGAGGAAAGTAGGCATACGCTCCCCGTTTCCTCGCACCCGCCTTTGCAGGGACATGGTCTCAGTGTGCCTCTCTTCTCACTGTCAATAAGCAACTTCATCTGTGCCAGTCATGCAAGGATAGGAGACTGAAAGTTGTTTGGGTTTGTTTGTTTAAAAAAAAAGTGGAAAAGTAGTGTTTAGCAAGCATTAGTGATTGTTTTCGGTGAGTTTGTTTTCAAACCTGACCTGTGCCATGTGAAGGGCCAGTGTTGAAGCCTCCTGAGGGGGGTCAGAGCCAGGAGAGCCTGGAGTCAGGCTCATTCATCCTTAAGCCTTTACCTTTCTCCTTTCCTGAAGCTTAGGAGAAAGCTCTTCTGCAACCCCCTCTGCCCCAGCCTCAGGGCCCTTCCCTCCTCGACACTTGGCTTTGCTGGATGCTGTTAACGAGGAGCAAGAGCCCTCTCTGCTAGACAAGCTGTGCAGTACAACGGTGCTGACACACAACTGGGGGATGCCATGGTCCTACCATCCTCCGGCTGTGTCCTAAGCCTGCGTACCTGCTGTCCTCTCTGAATTGTTTCCTAACTAAATGAAGACAAATGTTGCATTAATCCAGTGGCAGAAGAGTGTTTTCAAACCCTGTCTTGCGTGGTGGCTGTTGCCACTTCTCCCTGCTTTAAGCCAGGGCTGGCTCAGCAAACTTTTTGGGTCAGATTCTTGATTTCTCTCATCTGGTTGTTGCCTTTTCCTGCTGCTGCTCGCAGCACTGCCAGGCTGTCAGCCGGAGCCAGGGGAGCACTCAGGGACTGACCCCTCAGCCTGGGGCCTGGTCCGATGGAGGGCTCCGGTGCTGCCAAGAGGGCTTGGAGGAAGCCACCAACTTGCTTTTCATGGCTCCTGCCATGTTTCGCTTGCTCTAATGCCTGAGTCTCACACTGAAACCTGAGGAAGGCCACATCTGAAGGTGTTCTGCCTTTTCAGCTCCCTGTGGGAGGGGTAACTCCCTGATGTGGCACTTCATGCCTTATTTTGAGCTTATCAAGTGTCTTCACCCTCATCCCAAAATATCAGCTTTTATAAAAGCAGATGAGCCCAGCTGGCATGGGGGCAGAAGTGAGATGTTTTGGGGCATTTCAGAAACATAGCCAGCTCCTTGCTGGGTCCAGGATTACAGCAGTGCCCCAGGCAAATCCTCCCCAGAGGGCTCGGTGTGCCCCTCCATTGGCGTGGGTCTGCCAGGGCTAGGGGCTGGTGTCCTGGCTGACATGTACAGCAAGAAAGTGTTTTCACACCACCTGCTTCCAGGGAGGTGAGATTTTGACCAGTTTTAGCAAGTCTGGCCCTCATTTGGAGAAGATTTGAAGTGCCACCTTCATGTGACAGTTGTCAGGAATACCCTTGAGATATCGTTTATCTAGAAGATTTGCTGTGCCCTGGTAACTTTAGGGATACGTGTTCTTTCCCTGATCTTACTAAGATCCTGGTTAGCCATCTGGAAATCTCATCCTGTGATTACTCCAGGATCTGGAAGACCTTTTGTAACTACTAATCCCAGAAACAGATTTTCCCTTCATCCTGTCTGTCAACACAGCCTTTAACTTATTTTTATGGGCTTCAGCACATGTTTGAAGCATCACTGCCTTAGGATACGGTCTGTGATTTCTGGACTCTTTCAGTGGTCCTTATACCTACATATAGCATTTTCTGAAGAAGGGCTATTTAGTGGGTATTTAGTAGGATCTTCTGTGTCCTTCAAAACTTGACACATCTCCATTTGCCCATCTAGAACAGGAATCAGTATGACTTAGCATGCCATGACCATGAAATCCTAGGAAATTATACTTTGCGATGCAATCTATTTTGCTTCAACAGAATTGAGTAATGTTTTAATTAATGAGATGTGATAAAGACTGTATTAAAAAGTACTGATCCAATTGAAGCAAGGGAGGTAAAGCAAAAAGAATATTCTAAGCTAACTGGTCCCATACTAAACTTTTAAGTTTTTGCCTTTTTTTGTGTGTCTTGTCCACTAGTTGTTGTTTACCCACCAAAATAACTTGTCTGTGACGCTTACTGTATGTGTCTTTCCTACTTTATGGAGGCAGCAGGATGCGGCAGGTGGGGATTGATGCTGTGTGCAGTGAAAGCCATCTGATAGAGTGCCATCTGCATTGGGGTGGTTTAAGAGGGTCTGTGCTGTGACCTTGCCTTGAATCGTGGCCCCGTGTTCCTGCAAGAACATCAGGCCCCAGGCAGAGGTTCAAAGAAACTCACTGGACGAGGTCTACAGGACATCTTCCCCGTGGCTGGAGCATGCTTATGTGATGGGGAGAGGGCATGTACATGGACCACAGCAATGGCTTCACTTCAGGTCCACAGTGCTTGCAGGTTTGTTGACATGTGCTGCTTCGTAAGAGTGGGCCCTGGACTACACGTGCTCCTTGAGCCTGTCCTTCTGCATTTGCAGAACATCATGTAAAGCGCCTTCTAAAAGTTGGGAATGAAATGAAGAGCTGCCTCCCTTTTTCTCTCTTGTTAAGGAATAATTCTCAACAAAAGCTTTTACATTTCTTGAAGATGAGAGAAAAGCTTAACCTCATTGCTGCTCTAAATATATGCCTATGGTCCCTGAAAGTCCCAGCAGGATATAAAGCCACCAGTTCCAGTTCTCGTTTTTGCCAGAACTTCAAAGCATTTCCTTTTATGCAGTAATCTTAAAACTAGTCCAAGAGAATACTCACTCGATTACTTAGATATTCCAGTTATGCCACCAATATAGAAACTTAAATGATAATATTTTCCACAGGCAAAGCTCCATCGTTAGTTAAACGTGATGGTCTTCTGCTTGCTTGTAGGGAAGATACAACCTCCTTTGCACAGTCTGAGAAATGGTTGCTGCTCATAAGCTGAGCCAAGGGTGGTGACTGATGGACTAAGAAAATGAGACCATAACAGCCACCAAAGTCTTGTTTAGGCTTTAAGTGTTTTTTAATCATTGTCATAACCTTCTCTGGAAGAGAAGCTTTGTATGGACTAGCCGGTACTTATTAAATAAACACTTTGCTATTTGAGATTACAGTTACCATTTTATCAGTTGTGCATCATGTCCAAACTTTAAGTAGAGATAAAAGCTCATATACCTCCATAGATTAATAGCAAAATTAGCCGGGCAGGACCCGCTCTCATCCCTCAAGTCTTAGTCTCTTCTTGAAGGTGTTGTAAGCCGTAGTTCACCTACCTCTGCCAGCGTGGCCTCATGTAATCTGGCAATGTGTTTATTTTATTTGTGAGGCTTAATTTGTTTGTGTGGGCTTAATTTGTGTGTACTCAACAAGCCAAGACTGGTCTTCTCCAGAGATTATAACTATGTAATGTGAAGATATTACAAAATTGAGAGGGAGATGGGGTTTTCTTGATTGGGTTGTTTTGGGGGTTTCTTGGTAAGTGCAGTTATGCAGGCAGGGTCTGAGATTATTATTATTGTTTTCTGCTGGAATGACCTTGCAGTGGCACTTGGCTTTGCAGTCAAGCTGAGGTAGGTTCGTCCCTTTGGCTGCTGGGCACAGGAGAGCTGCAGCAGATACTCTAGGTCCTGGTCAGGAGGAATTCCAGCCACCAGGGTCAGCAGAGACCCATCATACTTGGAGTGGTTTCAAGCACTACAGGAAGCGTGGTCAAAAATGAAGAGATCATTCAAGGATCGTTTAGATTTAGAGAATTCCTCCTGGTTAAGCAAATATCCTGCTGAGTTTCTCCTGGAAAAGAATTCGATGTGTAAGGCTGTATCTTTTCCAGATTATGAGGGATGGGGTATAACGGAGAGAAACTTCTATTTCTGCAAACTTAGAAAGCATGTGGGCCTCAAACGCTTTTCCCAGTTGGAAAGTTTGCTGTTACGAAAGGGAAATAGATTTTTATAAGCAATATTTAATTCAAGCATTTGGCTAATTCTCCTGCTGCAAGGTTTTAGCTCAAAGTCTGATTCATTGATGTGGAACTGGAATGAAAGGGATTAGGAGGGGAAGTACGCTCTGAAGTTAGGAAAACTCTCTGGTTTCTTGTCCACTAACCATTTTTTCCTACCCATCAAATGTATATTTGACCTATGTTTCTAATTTAAGTGTTGTAGAGAAACTTATTCCCACACGCCTGCCTTTCTCTTCCCATTGCCACCGGTTCTGCCATGGGTGTGTTGCTCTTTCAGGAAGGGATCCCGATCTTTCCATATTTGGAGAAGTTTCTGGACATGACATTGTTGTACAGATGCTGTGAACTTATACGTTTATTCCATTAGGTTAGAGAATGGAAAAATGGGTGTTTTATTATTCTTATTACTCATTTAAAATATTTGTTAAAATAGCGCCCTGTTCACAATGGGATGCTCTGCAGTAACGGAGGCGCTGGGGGAAGCTGTAGCCTGGACCTGCCTTTTTTTTGCTACGAGTGTGTGTGTTTGCCTTGGTGCATGTGGTTCCTTCGGGATTCCTACAGGGATCGCTTTGGGGATCCATCTGAAAACTTTTCTTCTGGCCGTGAGGTCAGTCTCCCTCTGTCTGTCCGTGCGATCTCCCGGTTGTGTGTGTGACTCCTGGCAGCTCCTGCTGTCCACTGCCCCGTGCTCTCCCAGCATCTGAAACCCTCCCTTTCCCCTTGTCGGTACTCTCATCACTAGGTCTTAGAGACCTGGCAGTCGTCAGTCTAATGTCACTTACAACATCCCATTTGTAGCTGTGTTCATAAAGCAGCTACAGAAAGAGACTATCAGAGGAGACAGGTCCACATCCTGCCCCGGCTCTGTTACTGCAGAGCTGTGATGGATTTACTGCTTTCATAAATGCAGCAATCAGCATTGCCAAACCCAGTGGTTTATCTGGGGCCACCCATGTGCTGTGCAAAAAAATAGCTCATCCTCAGAGAAAAGAACAAGGTGGTGGGTTTGGTTTTTTTTGGTTTTTTGATTGGTTTTTTTTTCCTTGAGTTTGCAGTAATTATTTTGGGAATAATGATGTTGCTTAAAAGAAAGAGAGCTGCTTTTTATGGCTTTTGGAAAAAATGCAGATAAGAACAAGGGGAGGTTACAAGCCCTGGGGCAGGCAACGGCAGCGGTGGGGCTCCAGCCCTGCCCATGCTCTGGAGAGTAGGGAGTGTGTTGGTGACAGGACCAGTTCGCCTTGGAGCCAGTAATTAGTCAGGTGGGAGTTTTCCAGAAGATCGAGGGTGTCCTGGGAGGTCACCAAATAGGGAGAAAACAGGGGGCTTGGCAGTACAGAGGACCTCATCGTTGTTCTCCCAGTTTTTACCATGTAATTCATGCTTTGCTCTGTAAAGCATTGTGATATAGTTTGTATACATTATGTAAAATAAGTTGTATTCTATTATATTGAAGAAATACAAATATAAAATAAAGTCAAAGGATGGAGTAAAGTAGCTGTGTGGTAACTGGACCCCTGGTTGTACTGGTTGTCCCATTCCCCAAGGCTGCAAAGCCTTTGGGGCAAAGACTGCAGTTACAGGTCTCTACCATCCCTAGAATGATTTAGGAGTTTTCCACGTGAAGATATGATGTTAAATACAGTCTCTCCTGGATGAAATGGGAAGTACAGCTCGAATTCTGTCACATGTTGTTCACCTGTGAAGCCTGTCTCCAAGATTGCATGTTTTCCTGCTCCTCCAGCTCTTGTATCTGGGAAGTTTTAAGAAATAATTTTTAACCATGTTTCATGGTTAGGATTGGGTTTTTTGAGGCTGGAAAAGCTCTAGACAGAACAGATACATGGGCCCCTTAGAGACAGTACATGTTGGTGATGGGACAGCATGTGGCAACTTCCAATCTAGGGAAAGCAAAACCCTGAATCTCCAGGGTTTGTATGGGGGGGGGGGGGGGGGGGGGGGGGGGGGGG
>JAOXJM010000003.1:2479901-2495235 GCA_026413425.1 Tringa solitaria
GGACGGAGGGAGGAAGGGGAGAGGGAGGCTGGGAGGGTGGTGAGGATGGCTACGAGCACTTCAGATAGGCAATTTGCTATTGCAGAAGGTGGAATCTGCCTAAAAGTGCCAAGATGAATCTTTCACGGGAGCAAAGACGTCATTGTGAGCCGCCGGACCCCAGGGCGAGACCCTGCGTCTGCATTTCATTCCCAAGACAGGAATTGGAGCCTGAACCCCCATCACCCGGCGTGCGCTGCAGGAGAGACCCAGCCTCCAAGGGCAGTTGGGAGGAAGAGCCATAAATCCCAGTGGCTCCCGAGCACGGCTGCCGGGTCGGAGGAGTCGGACGTTTTGGCTCCACGAAGGAGGTCGGTGCAGGGGGTGGGGGGGGCTGCCGGCACAAATCCTTCTGCTCTGTGGGAATTTCCCCCCCTCCTCGAGCAACTGCTGGGCCTTTTTAACCAGAAGATTAATGGAAGGGGGGCGCCGGGTATGAGTTCATTAGTCTGGGAGCCAGCACGCAGCCGGTGAGTCACCAGCGCCGCTTCCGGCGCCCTGAGGCCGCGCTTGGAGCAATCCCAGGGCTGGGACCCGGCCCTGCACGGGCTGGGAACTCACAGCCCCACGTCACCACAGGCTGGGACCGTGGGCTGTTAGTGCTATAAAATAAAAACTAATCTGGATTAATTACACCCCACATGTTATTCATCTATAATCCTGCTCCTCGGCCTCTTTCCCTCCCAGCACAGCTCCCCGTTGGTTTTGGTTCCTCTCTTTAGGTGTCCTCAACTCCCTTTGGGTTTCTCCGTTTCTTCCGAGGGGTGGGAAGAAGGTGCCCGCGGCTGGTAGCGGTGTGGCTCCTCTGCATGTTCTGCTGGGGCAGACCTGTCTATGTGTACGTGGAGGCATAAATAACTGGTCAGAGCTGCCACTTGGCTTTGGTGGGTCACTGGCTGCAGCAACGGCTCGTGGTGACAGTGAGGTGCCACAGCACAGCAGGGCTGAAAGTGCTCCTGGTGTCTGACGCCGGAATTGATGGTCCTGCAAAGGGGTGCTTCCATGGTTTTACAAAAATTTACTGCTGCGTCCTACAGAAATGGGTTGAAAATTAAATTCAACCATGCAGGTAAACAGGCTGGAGCTGCCACCGCTTCTTACTCGGAAAGAGAGTGTTGTGTGGAACCAGTCATTTTCCCCCCATGGCAGTGGTGGTGCTGATGTGCAGACTCCTGCACTGTCACGGTCCCAGCTGCAGCACTTTGGGGTCAGCCAGCCCTTAACCACGCTGCAAGGGCCAGGAGGGAGAGCGGAAGCAAAATGCCAGAATTTGTCATTCCTAAAACACGTATCACAGCTGTGGTGCTGCCTCATGGCCAGGAAAGAGAAACCCCAACCATGAGTCCAGAGATGGAGGTATCCCAGGTGCCCCCCAGGCTCAGCCCCCACCACAGGGGGTCCCAGAAGATGGTTTGTTCAGCAGTGGGTGAGGGGGTTGAGCTGGGAGGACCCAAAGCTGCTGTTTATCCTTCTCTACTTGTAGTGATGACCAGCTCTGGCAAATTTATCGTTATGATAGGCACCAGGAAATTAAAAGGTGTCAGCTCAACAGATAAACCTGTAGGATATGGTCTGGTTGCTGTCTGGAGCCTGTGGCAGCGTTCCTGATGACTCAAGTGGGAGAAGCACTAAGACCCCAATCTCCTGAGATGGTGAAGAGCCACGATTTGCTAAATCCGGACAAAATAAGCTCTACTTTTGTTTAGCTGTGAGTTATTTCAGGCAAGAAGAGATTTTTGAAAGGATCTTTGTACCTCACAGAGGATTGTTGCCCTTTCATGTGATGCCAGTGGGATCAGCGGGTGCTCCGTTGGGGTCCTGGGGTGAAGCACCCAGAGGCCCTCAGCTCCCATAAGAGCGGTGGTGGGTTATGGGCATCATCTGTGTATTTCCCAAAATGTTCTGAACTATTTTCTGCAGCGGTCACTTCCAGCAGGTGTTTTTAAATGTGGTGACCATTCGTTCTTTTTCCAGCCCTTGTTTTCCTCTTCTCTTCACCTGTTTGAATGTTGCTGCCACAAGGGAGTGGACCAGGAGGGTTGGACCACTGGGCTGGAACTTCTGTCCTTTTATTTTTCTGATTGTTTTTTAAACAACTGCATTTTTAAATGACATGTTTATAAGTATGGACCTTATTTTCAAAACAAAGCGTGCCATTAACTTTGCAAACAGCTGTTACAGGAGAGAGCCCAGACTGGAGACCTTTCACATCCGCAACTCTGGATGTGTCCCTGCAAAAGCAGCGGTCGGTGCAGAGGACTTTATTCTTGGGGTACGTGCAGGAGAGACTCCTGACCACTGCAGGACTATAAATGGCTGTGGTTTGAACTGCTTGTTTTAGCCTGGTGTCCCCAAGCAAGCTTGAGCAATCACTTGACTTTAAGTTGGTGAAAATGTTGAACCCCTTGAGAGGAAAGGACTCTGTTAGCAGGGAAGGAGATCCATGGGAGAGGAGCTGGCAGCACTGGTGGTGGTCAGGGTAGTGAGAGCCAACACGGGTCGGTCAAGCTCTTCTACCGGCTCGGTCATCCCCAACACCGCTCTTCCTTGAGAAAATATGCAATTTCCTAAATGTTTTAAATACTGTAATTTGGGGAATCTGAACATTCTTTTGGTGAAACAGACCCTGTCAGCACCCAAACCCCTTCACCCTGCACCTGGTCCCCAGCACAGGTGCCAGCCTTGGCCACGTGGATGCGCCTGGTGTTTACCGGCAAAAATAACAGCATGTGCACAGGTATGTTTTCAGTGGCACTTCGTGTGTCTGCTTTAAGTTATAGCGAGGGGTCAGCTACGTTTAAATGGGCTCAGAGGTGAGACTGAAGAAATGAGGCTTAAAATTCAAAGCAATCCAACCTGCCCTGCCACGGCGTAACTCTCTGAGTAACTGGCTGGTGTGGAGCCATCGCCCTGGCTCCGGCTTTAAAAGCTCCTCACGTGGGCAGTTCAAATGGTGCACACGTTGGGGAAAAGAAAATAGTGTTTAATTGAAGCGCTGCACATGTATGTATGTTTTTAGGATAAACAATACAGATTGGGCAAATATTTATTTCTGCCCCTACTGCTACAAAGCAAACTTTCCCACAGCTTTTGACGGAGATAATCTGTTTTTTAGCCACGATGGTGAATTTTTAATGACAAGTTTTCATTTTGAATGTTTCAGGATTTCCTGATTGGTTCTCATGCAATTATTTTGATTAACAATAGGGTTTTCAGACCGACTTGAAAGGGTCTCAGAGGCTTAGGAAGAAGCTGGCTCTCTGTTACTCCTCTCTCACTGGGATTATTTTCCATAGTTTTCTAGCATTTGAATCAAACTCTTTGGAAATCAAAGAAAACTGCATCTTAGAAATATTTCACACCTCCACCCCTTCTGAGAAGGGCTTCTTTAAGAAAAATGCTTGTTCCCATGTAAAAAAAAAATAAAAATGTAGGGCTGTAATAAGAATGAAAAAACAATGTATCTTTTTTAATGAAAAGCTGTATTTTTAACAAAAATATGATGCTTTCAATGATCATTTCTGTGAGAAGGCAACATGTGAAAACAGAGAGTGAGAAGTATTTGGGGTGTCTCTGATTAGAAGGAAATGAGATCTCAAACTAGGAACGTCTGAATGTTTCCTTTTGATTTATAAACATAGGAGACGGCTTGAGAAATTAGGAAAAAAGTCCACTAGTGTTCTTTGCTCAGATTTCATTGTTCTGTTCCTATAATTTATATTTTATTACCCTTTTTTTAAGATGATGTGGAAATCTCAGAGTAGCTTTAGAGCACATGTGCCAGCAGTTCCCCACCGCGCCGCCCGTCTCTCTACTCCAGCCGATGGCATCTTTCTGCCGATGGGAGCAGTCCTCTGGAGCTCCCATTCCCCACAGAAAATGCCATCAAGGGCAGGTAACCATAAGGAAAGGTGATGTGTAACGTGCTTGGACCTAGTGTACCCTGGGCAGGGTCCAAATCAGCTGGGATTGCACCTCCTTTAACCACCTCCACCAAATGCCCTCAGCCCGCTGGGCTCCTCCTCCTGGGGAGGTGAAAAATAGGAGAACTTGCTTCTGCTCACAAGAAATGCACATGGGGGTAACCCAATTTTCAGCTGAGAAGTCACTAGGGTTTAATGCAACTGCTTAATTAACATCAGCAAGGGCCAAGGCCGGGGTGGTCCAGGTGCTGGAGCTGTCTTGTGCCAGTGCCGGGCAGAGGGCAGGGTCCTGCAGAGTGGCCAGTGCGGCTCCTCCCTGGCCACTGGCACCTCCAACCCTCATCTAACCATAGGTAGAGGAAGATGGAAGGTTGATGTCAACCAGGTAAGCCTAAATGTTTGTGATGTAATGCTGTGAGACAGCTGCTGGGACAGGTCCTGCACTATTCATTTCCTAGATGAATTAGTCACCTTATAATAATTTCAGCATACCAGTGGGTTTAAGCATCATAGCAACAGAACCCAGTAAGGACTGAGGAGGGTGGTTTTGATACAAGGTGAGAAGCCTGTATTTATTAATTAAAAAAAACTCCAATTTTAGCTTTCTGTGAAAGTAAAGCTTTCTGAGGTCCAGCAAGTACACAACTATCCAAGTTTAGCAAACGTATTAGCTAGAGGTACATACATTTAGCAACATATTTTCTTTCACACTGCAGAAAGTGGAAACATAAGCCGTGTGTCTGATGTGATCTCCATACAGATGGGTTTGAAACGCTGGCTCCGTTCTGAAACATCATTACTTTTACAGTGGACTTTTAAAAAGTATATTATTGCTGCTAATATTATATGTATGTATTTTAAAAGTAATTTCCCTGGACTCCAATAAAACGTTCTAACAGAGTTTTGTTCTCTAAACAATTTTAACCTGTGTTTCGTGTTTTGGGGAGTACTTTTGGCCCCCAGGCAACACAGAAGAAAAATTGCTGGCTAAGTAACACCAGATGCAGGAGAGACTGCTGGCCACTAGAGAGCTCCCAGATGAGAAGACCTTTCAGGCTGAAATACAAATATGTTTTGTAATGAAAGCAGAAACCCTCTTTTACTTTAGGACGCAGGGACCAGCCATGAGACACAGAAAGGTTTCTTGCTTGTGCTGCAGCAAGAGGCATCATTATCTGTAATTACATTTTTCATACTTGAAATCAAAAGCCCCAAAGCTGCCCTCCCCCCAGAGCAAGGTTTGAAAAATTATCTTAAATGTTGGCCTTTAAGTCAAGTCAAATAGTGGGGCTAATCTCAGGGATGAGATGAAAAGCTGCTGCAGCCCTTCAATAAGGGTGTCTGCGCAGGGATTATGTGTTGGCTGCCATCTCGTGTCCCATCAAGGGTGAAGCCCTGGGGATGCTGTGTGTCACCTGGAATTACAGCCCTACAGTTGGAGTCTCCTGCTCCAGGGAAAAAGGGCAGGAGGGCACCTCTCCCCTCCCTCGCTTGAGCTCTTCTTTCATCGAGGCTCCTATTACTGGGGACAAAAGTCACTGTCCACTTGTGCTCGGGTGCTCAAGGAGCCTGGCTGTGGCACTGTTGGTCCTTTGGGAGCCACCTGGGCAGGAAGAGGTGCTGATGGGTGCATCCACCCCAGAGGGGCTGGCTGAGGTTCACGTTATTTGTATGTGGCCAAAATGCACTGAATTCATCCGAGGGTCCAGGGAAAGCCTTTGTCTCGGGGAGCTCCGAAGTGAAGCCCAGATGCAGGGTGAGGGGTGGGACATGCCAGTGTGGGAGTTGCAGGAGCCTTGTCTTTGTTGTTTGCTCTGAGCACTTTTGTAGCCAGCGATGAAGACCTGTATAGAGTCCTGTGGAGGTGGGGGCTGAGGCCCTGGAAAGGATGCAGAGGTTCAGGGAAGTGGGTAGCAGCTGGGTTCAGCACAGCCAGTGCCAGCGTGAACCATCCCCGGGGCACTGCAGCACCCCAGGGCACGTCGGGTCTATGAGCAAACCTTCACACAGCTTGGCCCTGCTGCCTTCCCGATGGCCTCCTGAAACGCTCCTGTCCCCGCTATGTGTGGCCTTCCCTGTGACAACCTGCAGCCTGTCCCGCCCCGCACATCCTCCTGCCCAGGAGCTGGTGTTTGCGCCTGTCCCTTTCCTCCAACCACTGGAGTGAGACGACAGCCCATGTGTGACAGCAACTCCAGGAGCAGAGTTTATACTGGGTCATGATTTCATGCCTAACAAGCAGTGGTTGAAGAAGACTTTGCCAGGGCCAGACTTAGCTTAGTTTCCTAAGTTTTAGGCAGGAGCCTAAAAATTTCCATCTGACCAGCCTGCACGGGCCATGCGTGGTGGCTGAAGGTGAGGATGAGCCCAAGTGTGGGACAACCAAGCAGAAGCAATGCCCTAAAATGCAGAAAACGTTTCCATTGCTCAACAGTTGTATGGCAGAGAAGGGCAAGAGGAACATGGAGGTTAGGGCTGACATAACCATTTTATGTATCTTCTTGGAAATAGCAGTATTCTGAGTTCCTGGTGGCTGGAATATACCACATCCTGTGCATTATGGCCACTGCAGGGGCTGGTGCCAGCACACAGGGAGCAGGGAACCCAGCGGGCTGTGAGGACCAAGCAGGGGTGTCTTCTTCCCTCTGCTCTCACACAAGCAAATGCCCTCTCATCTTAGTCTGGCCCACCAAGCCCCATCCCTGACCCCGGGAACCCCCCTCTGATCAAAACAAGGAGGGAGGTAGGTGCCCAGAAATGGACACGGCCAGGCTGGGTCCTGCTGGGGGCTCCCATCAGCGGAGCTGGGATGTCTTCATACCACCTCCCAACATGCCCTCGCAGATCCATGTTTCTCCTCTGTCAGAAGTGCTTTCCACCCCATGAAATTTCCCAAGGGCTTGGTGAGAAAGGAAAAAAAATTGCTGTCAAAGGTTTTCCCCTTCCCTTCCCAAGTATAAATCCCTGGGGTCTCTGGAGGGGATTTGGCAGCCACAGGAATGCGTGGGAATACGGGAGGTTTTGGGACCGGGTTTGGGGTGGTGTAAGTTGTTAAGAGGAATATCTCACCCTGGGCTTCTCTGCAGCAAACTCACCCCCAAGTCTCAGAGCCCACAGCGCGTCTCCCCCCCCACGTCCTGGTTTCGCTCAGGTGCCCGTCCTCACCTTCAGCAGCCTGGCAGGAGGCACAAGGGCACAGTGTCCCCAGCAAGGGACCAGTGCGAAGGCGCAGCCGGCCCTGACGATATTTCCCCTCCCAGGGAGTGAAGGAGTTAAACTTTTCAGATGGAAAACGAACTGAAGATCAAACCAGCAGCCTGGTGACCTCCCGCTGCAGGGCCAGCAGCAGCTCCCCAGCCCAAGCCGGCAGTCCCATCCGTCGGGAGCGGTGGCCGGTAGGTCCAGGGGTGTCGGGGCTGGGCATCGAGCGGGACCTGCCCTTGGCAGGACCCCGGGGATGGGGTGGGAGGGTGACGGTGGGGTGTGATGGTCCCTGGGATGGAGGGAGCGCCGGGAGGGCTGTCCCTGAGCCGCTTTCGGGAAAGGGGTTTGGTTGCTCAAAGCGAGCTTGTCCCACCACCGCCTGGAGAACGGCAGAGCCACCAAAGCTGTGCCATTTCTTGCCTTTTGGGACGCACGGCCGGTGGATCCCGGGGCTTCTGGAACAACATGGCTTTGTAACCGAGCTCCTTGCATGCAGCGAGGGAGGATGTCGCGGGTCTATTTCTGACGGGCATATTCTTTAATCCTGTCCTCCACTAATCGGCAGCTATTTACCAATAAATGCAAAAAGCGTGGGATGTCAGTTTACAGTTTCTAAACACTGAAAGATCTTCTCCGTATAGACGGAAATTGGCTTTTTTTTTTTCCTTGAGCTGAAAACATTGTGATCTGATTCTAAGTAATATCAGGCATAGCCTGTTGCGCTAATTCTGTGTTGTCTCCCTGGCTCTTCTGTTTATTGAATGAAAGGAAATACTCACTCATTCAAAGGGACTGTGTCAGTAATTCGGATGTTTATTTTACAATAATAAAGTGGTGTAGTCTTACCTAAGGATTTGCGTAAACATTTATGGTATCATTTACACTGTAAAATGTAATAATTTTACATTACAGTGACAATTCTTCTTGTTCAGATATCAAAGCTGAATCAAAATTCACAATCATTTCTGTTGAAGAAACAGGGATTACACTCAGTTTAAAAGAAAACAAGTACAACCACATCCTAATAAAACTAAAACTGAAATAGCGTATTGTTCCCCTCTCCTCAAAGAATACCTCGACCCTTACGGCTTTGCATCTTTTTCCTTAGAAAGAAACCAGATAAACATATTTCCCTAGAATCTGAGATTCTTTTTTTATTATTATTAAACTGATCTTGGGATGGTGTCTGAAGGAGGTTGCCAGGCAGATGACTGCAAAACGGTAGTTTCTGACCAGGCAAATGGAATTGCAATCACCGTGTTTCGGAGTCGGAAAAGCTCAAATTCTCTTTACTGGCCTTCCAGTTGCTACAACCCAATTCCCACAAGGTACTTTCTGGCCAGAGATGAGGCTCTGGATTACAGAAATGCAGATCTCCTGGTAACTGCGCTTGATTTATTCTTCCGTATCGTGGAGAACAAGTCAGTGTTATTCTTTGGAAGCATGAACTCCTCCAAATGCTAACATGCAGGGAGAAAGAAAACAGCAATTTTTATTATCTTCTTAACAGCAGCCCTCAGGAATGCGCTTCGCAGCCAGCGCAGCCTGTGAGCCCTGCCTGGGCCCCGGCGCCTTTCCCAGGGGCTGGCACAGCCGAGGACCCCTCCACCGACCGGGCAAAAACCAAGCAGGGGAAGGAATTATCCAAGCCGGGGGAAAGGAGGCTGCGGGATACGTTAAGAGAGGAGCTCTGAAAAGTCATTAGTAGAAATGCAATGGGGAGCCCCGCTCTGAGGCACCCCGGAGACACACTGTGGCTGCTCAGCAAGGCCCATGGGGGATTTGGGGACATCTGGGACCAGGCAGCATCTGATGTAGGTGACATTGGATGGGACCCTGGGGGTTTGTCTCTTAGGACAGCTGGGAAGGGGTGCAGGGTACTATAGTCCTCGAGGCCTTCCCACAGCAGTGGGGTTTCCCCAGGGGACATCCCTGTCTGCCCCTGGTTGTCCATAACGGCAGTCACAGGGAAAAACACCTGTAGGCAGAGTGTGATGTGACCAAGGGCAACCCACCCCGGCTGGTGGGATTTATTCAGGAGGGACTTGATGCTGCTCTCATTTGAGTGGGTAATAAAACTCCTATTGATGTTTTTCATTTATTTATGACTTTCTATGGACCCTTGATTACCATTGCAACCGTGCCCGGAGTGTGCGAGTGTGCGGGGGACGCACAGCGCAGACTCGTCTGCTGTATCCTGTTTTTGTAAAGGGCTTTTCCTCTTAGTAGTTGTAGTGAAAACAAACATGTGGGAGAACAATGGGATTTTTTTTTCTGTTTTCCTCCACATTTTTAAATACAATAAAGAAGTCTATTAAAATTAAATATATTGTGTTAACAAAAAAGGGATACCTGTATGTTAATGAGGAAAATAAGTGTAACTATGTGAACATGCAATCACAAGCCCAAAGGTCATTTGCCTTCCTGATCTCAGCCTGTGTTTTTGCTGTTGAAAACCTATTCATTAAATACCTTGTGAAAACAGGGCACTGGTAAAGCAGAACAATGCCTGTGCCATAAAGCTGTTATCTCTACTAAAGGAGAGTCAGCTTCACACCCCAGAGAAACACCCTGGCACGCTGCTGGGACTTTGCAGTCTTCTGAGTCATCATCTCAGCAGGGAGCAAAGGGGAGTCCACGGAAAGGATTTCCTTTCTTCAGATTAACCTGGAGGTTTTCCCTTTGTTGTATCTAAAATATTTTCCAATAAACAAATAAGAACAATTCTAAGTGCTGTGAAAATGGAGGTAATAGTGAGATTAATTCTTTCTAGGAGTAAAACTTAGAATACCTCTGCACAGGACAAATTGCTCTCAAGGAAACAGGGACTGTGAACTCAGTGACAAGGTATAATATAACAGGTGGGACAACCACTTTCAGTAGTTCCTATTTAAATTATGTGTGTTTTAGAGAAGTGTTTTTCCTTATGCAGTGGGGGAGGATCTACCATAATAGGTGGATAAGGGTACAGTTAGTTGTTCACACGGTCTAGTTGCTCCTGGTTGACTACATTTCCCTGGGCTTTGCCTAGCTGCAGCTTTCTGCTAGTGAGAATTTTTCCCTCTGGGCAAAATTTCTGAGGACCCCCCTGCTTCTGACACTGCTCTTCCCCCTGCAGGTGCTGCAGACCCTGGCCACGTCTGGCCTCGACCTTCTCAGCAGCAGATCAGGCTTCTGAAGCCCTTCGCTACAAGGTGGGTTTCCCACGCCATCCTCCTCGCTGCTCTCCCTTTCCTTCTTGTGTCTCCTGAGTGGTGGCTGCCACACCGGGGTGCAGGTTTCCAGTATGTTTATGTGGGATGGGGTTATCTGCGCCCTTCACAAGGTGCAATATTCAGCTGACAGAAGAGAAACTTGCACTAGACCCAGAAAGATACGAGACAATTTTTACTTTTAAAAGAGACCACATCCAGGGCTCTCTGGATATTAGAGGCTTAGGTTTGTTTTGTGTTTGGATGTCACAGTTTATTAAATGATGCCCTCTCGTCGCTGGTGCCTAAGCGTGGCCGTGTGTGGGCACCAAGGGGGGGACACATTTTCCCAGCCCCATCCGTCGATGGGCAGGTGGGAAAGGCTGAGGACATATCGGTGGGACCAGATTTCATCCCAGCGTGTTCTGTTTCTGTTGAGATCAAAGCATTTTGTGAAATTGATACGAGTTTCAAGGGATTAATTTAAGGGTGTAAGAAAGGAATAAACTGCAATAGCATCAATATACTGCATCCAACGCTGTTGGGGTGTAACATTTTGGCTTTATTTTGAAACAATGTATCCTTTCAAGAATTGGGTTTGCTCTCATTCTGTTCTAACATCTAAGGCAAAGCTGAAAAGTTTTGAAGTGCCGGAAACCGACGGGAGCAGCTTTTAACCATCCTCCTCCGGAGAGCGGATCGTGTTGGGATTCTGGCTCTGACTCATGTCAGTGATGCTAAATTTAAAAATCTTTTCAAAGCAGAGCTCAACCTTTCTCACAGCTCTCTTCTTAAAAAGCTGAATGTTCAAGCGGTAATGTTGGGAACAAAGAACACTTAGTATAAACATTGAGGCCGTAGTAAATAAATTACACTTGGTCTTACAGTCACAGTATGGGTGACAGCTCGTACAGCCTGCGCCCTTCCCCTGTAACGCACCAGAATGGAGCAAATATACATCGTTGGGGAAAAAAAAATACTTGTCTGTTGTCAAAGAGCCCAACGGCTGTCAGCAAACATATTGTGGGAATATGAATCTGGAAACAAACAGATCATTAGAGGGTGAGTTAAGGTTTTGTGTTTTAATTCTAAACATGTTGAGTGAGGGAACCAGAGACGTGCAATGCCAGGAAAACTCTGCACCAGAAGGTTTGTTTTTTTTTCTCTCTAATGAAAGCTGGTATTTTTATTGAATGCAAAGTGCTTTGGGTGACAAAGACGGTTACATATGGAAAATATGAAGTTCCGTTTGTTCTGGAGAATTATGAAGATCACTTGATTAGAAGTAATGTTGCGCTGATGCAAGTTTTACATTCCTTCCTTTGTGGAAATTATTAATGCATTTATGCGACCTTATTAACAAGGTACAATAATTTTCCTATGTTAAAAAGAGAACATATATGGGCGATGTTTGCCTGCGCAGAAAGCAGAGACCTGGGCTTCTGCAGTCGCATCTCTGGTTGGATTATGCTTGTGCTTTGCTCTATTGCAACTATAACGGGGTTGAGAAAATAAACCACCTTCCCCAGTCAGAGCGTGCCGGGGGGGCAGAGCCTGTGCCGGGGCTGTGGTGCTGCCCACCCTGCTCTGACAGCTGGAGCCGCTTGGGCTGAGGACTGTCAGGAAGCTGGGGAGCCAGAGGACCTCTTTGAATGTCTCCTGAGAGGACGTGGCAATCATCTGTGTAGTCCTGAGAGGGCCCCACCGTCCCCACTGTTTTAGGGCAATGCATTCCGAGGTGGCGGGGTGGTGGGAATGCTGCAGGGGGAGAGAGGGTCAGGTCCTGTCACCTGATGTGAGATCCTGCATCCCCTGAGGTGGACCAAGTGACAATGACTAGGCTTGTGCCTCTTCTGACCTTTCATTGCTCTGATACATCTTAAAGGTCCCATCCCCTGTGTCTAGACACAGCACTATGGAAAGGATATCCTGATCTGCCCCAGCCCCTGCTCTGCAGGGACAGTCGCAAGGCAGTGTGTGTCCTTGTGTATTTTGGCAGATGCTGGAGCTTTGCTCTCTCAGGAAAAAGCTGCTTTGGTCTCTCCCCTTCCTATAGCCAGACAGCTACTGTCTTGGCCCTATAACTGTTCCCAGGGCAGCCTGAGCTGCTTCGTTGTACTGAAGAGGAGAAGGTTAGGGCTAGGGAGCAGCAGGACATCTCCACCTCAGAGTGCATCACTGAGCCCACATGGACCTGGAAGTCTTCAAAAGCTGCTTCTCCGTCCAGCATCTATCCCTGGAATGCTTTCTTTGGGTAATAGCGGCTCTGGATGCCTCTGTCTTTAATGATTTCCTGCACGATGTCATGCTAATGAAAACTGAAAATCCTCTGAGATGGTCAGTGTTGTCCACCTGCTGCTTTCCCTCCAGTACTGGCCAAGCACATCCTGGTTTTCCCCCAGATCCAAGGATCTGCTTCCTCTGACGCTCTGAGGATGAGTATCCCACCTGCACCATTAACCTGGACATACGTAGGATGTGAGAAGAGATGGGGGAAAACATTCCTTTCCCAAAGTCTTCCACAAGATAGATTTTTTTGAGGTAAATGCCCCTGCAAAGCCAAGTCACAACCTCAGGAGAAGTTTGTGGCCAGGGTCACCTTCCCCATGGGGATGATGGAGCTTGAACTTGGAGGTGGCTTCAGCTGCTCCTGCTGCTCGTAGTCCCTTCACCGGAGGCTTTCCCTGTGCTGAGTGTGCATCTTCTTGCACCTGGCCCTTTGGTCATGGTCAGGCTTCCACTTACTGCAATGTTGCATTTTATTTGTTGTTAATTTTATAGTGAGGCAGAGGTTGATCAATACTTTCTGCTATTTCCTGCCATCTCCTACAAAGCTGGTTCAAATTGTAATTAACAAACCAGCCCCCCTCCCCTCCAAAAAACCCCAGCCAGCTCTGTGACTCCAGCCCAGCCCTCAGGGTAGCGGTTATGGGGGATGCAGGGGATGCACCGATGCTCATCTCAGGGTGTAGGAGCAGCATTTTGCTGCCCTGCTTTTCCACCCAGGAGAGAGCAGGAGATGTTGGGCTGTAGTGAGACGATACCAGACGACAGCTTCAGAAAATCTGCCCGTTGGGATGTGAGGCTGCGTTCAGAAGTGGTAATGGCCAGGATAATATGTTGTTTATTGCAAACAGGCATCTGCAGCAGCCTTGAAGGTCTGGATGTCTGACCGCCCTGCTACACACATCAAAACCCCTGTTAAGAGTTTCAGCCCCACATTCAGCCTCCGAAGCCAAGCGGTGATGGTATCACATTCGCTTTTCATTTCTGCGTGGGCACTGTGCCCGTGCAGTTATAACACAGCTGATTCTGATTTTCATATAGTTCATTGTTTACTTATGACTTACTATAAAGTTGAGCTTGTCTTATTTATGAGCAGCCATGAAGATATGGGATTTCATCCACTGGGTGATGACTCATTCATTGAGTTGGACTCTTTAGTTCCTAATACGTGACATATTTTGGACTATTGGATGAACAGCATTTCTGCATGAGCTCAAATTAAATGTGGTGAAGGGAAATAATTAGCTATTTGTTTTGAAAATCATGTTTTTAGCTGGGTTTGTGCTGGTTCAGCTCCAGGCTGGTTCCACCGATGTGTACAAGGGCAGGGTGAGTGGCCGGATGGCTATGGTGGAGAGATGAGGAGCAGTGTTTTAGGGTCAGATGTCTAAACGTGCCAGGGGAGACTTTGCTTTGTTTCTGCTGTAGAGGGAAAAGCTTTGCCGTGCTGGAGCAGTCAATACTTTCTATGAACTTTATTGACTGCAACATTTCTTGTGCTGCTGCAAAGAATTTGAGAAACTAATTTGTAAAATCCCTCATAAAAACCTCATGTTCTTTCTGTAATAATAAAGCTCCTCAGCTGAAAAAAGAAATACAGACCTTCTGAAAGAGCAGCTCGGCAGGAGAGTACTTTAGCTGCTCTTGTCTGGGGCGTGCTTTCCCCTCCCGTGGGTGCGTCGAGCCCAGGGAGTTGGGCTGGAAGGATTCGTGCACGGTCAGAAACATCGCCCCCGGTAACGCTCAACCTACGTAAGGAAAAGGAAAAGGTTTTTTTAAGAACCTTTCCCCCCCTCCTCCTGCCCACAGGTCTCACGAGTGGGACAGGTACGTGGGAAATGTCGGAGTAGCGGTGTTGCCGCGAGCGGCTGTTACAGTTTACAAGGTTCCTCAGCCAGGAGCCCCACCGGCAGAAATTTATGCCTCCATTTCGGCATGCGACGATGCTTCCCGGCGCTTTGGGCTGGCGGATGGCTGGGAGGCAGTGGCAGGGCGTGTGGGGGACTCGCCATGACATAACCGCATTCCTGCGGCATTAGGAGATGTTCCCAGGCCGCGGCAGGGGCAGCACATCCCCTTCCCTGCCTCCCACCCAGCCCCAGCTCGGGGAGAGCCAGAGAACCCTTCCCCGGGCGCAGATTTCCCCGCTGCGGGTTTGGGGTGGGGTGGGGTTGGGGGGATCTTTATGGAATTAAACTCATTAACCGGTTTCTCTGGGGGGTTGCCCCGCGGCTGGGAGCCGGCCGGTGGCCCGCGGGGCGAGGAGCGGCCGTGCGGGCAGGTTGGGTACCAGCCGCGGCAGGTCCCGGCCGGGGATGCGGTCCCGCCGCCCCCGGGCACTGCCGTGGGCGCTGCGGGGCCGGGCGGGCCGGTGGCGGTAGGTGGCAGCATTGGGAAGTGTTTGCGGGGCGCGGGAGGCGGCTGCCCGCAGGGACCCCCCGCCCCGCTCCCAGCGCCCCGCAGCCGCGGGCTCGGTCCCGCCTGGGGCACCCACTCGTGGTGGCCGTTGCCTCGCCGTGTCCCGCAGCAAAACCGCTTCGTTTCTAACCCCCGGATCGCTGACGGGCTGTTTTACAGAATCACAGAATGGTCCGGGCAGGAAGGGACCACCAAAGGTCATCTAGTCCGACCCCCCCGCAGTCAGCGGGGACACTCCCAACTAGACCAGGTTGCCCAGGGCCTCGTCGAGCC
>JAOXJM010000003.1:2509877-2574389 GCA_026413425.1 Tringa solitaria
TGGGAGGGGTGGCTGACACAACAGAAGGCTGTGCTGCCATTCATTGAGACCAGGACAGGCTAGAGAGGAACCTAATGAAGTTCAACAAAGGGCAAGTGTAGAGTCCTGCACCTAGGGAGGAATAACCCCATGCACCAGTAAAGGTTGGGGGCTGACCAGCTGGAAAGCAGCTCTGCAGAGAGGGCCCTGGGGGTTCTGGTGATCAACAAGGTGCCCATGAGCCAGCAGTGTGACCGAGAAGGCCAATGCTATACTGGGGTGCATTAAGAAGTGTGTGGCCAGTAGTTTGAGGGAGGTTATTCTTCCCCTCTGCTCTGCCCTGGTGAGGCCACATCTAGAATACTGCATCCAGTTCTGGGCTCCCCAGTTCAAGAAGGACAAGGAACTACTGGAGAGAGCCCAGTGGAGGGCTATGAAGATGATCAGGGGACTGGAGCATCTTTCTTATGAGGAAAGGCTGAGAGACCTGGGTCTGTCTAGCCGGGAGAAGAGAAGACTGACAGGGGATCTCATCAATGCTTACCAATATCTAAAGGGTGGGTGTCAAGAGGATGAGGCCAGACTCTTTCAGTGGTGCCCAGTGACAGGACAAGTGGCAATGGTCCCTTCCAGCCCTTACTATTCTGTGAGCCTTCTGCTCAACACGAGGTAGCTGCTGGGCTACTCAAGTGTTAACAAGTATTAAGTCCAGCTTTTTTTTTTGTCTGCTAGACTGAGATAATTGCAGATTCCTGGGTGCTGAGTGGCATGTGGTGTGACAGGCGCTGTGGAGTGGGATGCCAGGAATGCAGGGCACAAGGGCTTTGCTCTTGGCCGAAGGAGCTGATTGACTCTGCAGATTGCTTTGTACGAGAGCCACATTGTGCCTTGGTAAAAGCTGCAGCAAGTGGTGGATAAGGGGGAGGTTGAAGATAATTGGGCCCCTGGAAACCCTGATACCAGGCAATAGGAGTCAACTGTTTTAGCTGACAAATAGAGGAGTTCAGTGTCTGAAGCTTGGCAGGTGGTTTTGGGCTGTGGCCTGCCAAGTTGCACCCAGACTTGCAGCTGGCAGGTCCTAGGTGTGTGTTCTGGTGCTGGTCAGTGCCTGTTGGCAGTGTCCATGTGGCCAGTGCTTGCCCGGCTGCCCCGTGTCACTGGCAGGGACAGGATGGATGCCGAGCGGTTGGCTTGTTTGTTTGGTAAAACCGCAATCTTAGACTGCGGCAGTCAGATTGATCAAACTGAAAAACGTGTCGTTTCCCTTTGCTGGGTTGCGCTTTCACCAGGTGAGTGAGCAGCTCTGGCTTGCCTCCTGGCTGCGGGGTGTCACTGGGATCTGGTGCCAGCCCCAGCTACAGTTGTGTGGTTGTTTTTAAGGTTTGTCTCTGTGCTGGTCCTGGATCCTGCCGCAGTGCCTGGAGGGAATTGAGCCGTGCCAGGAGGGAGATGGGTGAGGAGGAGATGAGGTTATAATTGTGGTCTGTTGGTATGGGCCTCGTGGAGACCCTGGTGGTCTTGGCATGTCCCAGCTGCAGGAGTACTTCTGGAAGGGCTGTCTTTGTTTCTGACTGAGCCTAACCTGCAGATCAGGTGGGATTTTGGACCAAATACTCGATGTATGCACCATACATACAGTGCAGACCTCCAGCGTGCTCTAAAGATTAAAGTGTCTTGGGCTGCGAGTCCTTTGAGTACCCTTTTGAAATCTCATTTTAGGAAAATGGTTGAAAACCACCTTTCTTCCCTAGGCTGCTGATACTTTCACTGAAGGGTGACAAAGCAAATCTTAAATTTTTAGAGGAAAATCCATCTTTTTCTAAAACTTGTGAAGTGTATTGTCCTGTAGCACTCGGAGGTAGATGCTTGAACACTGAAAAAAGGAAAATATGTGTTTAGCCTGTATACACTTAGGGTCTCTCTCTGTCTCACTCCAGGTGCTATTAACACATCATAAGGAGGTAGTCAAAATACACTTGCATTTTGTCTGCCACTTACCTGTGACTTCCCTGGAGGCTGTTTTCTGGAAAATATCCAGTGTGTCTTGGAAGCAGCTTTCTGCTTCTTGGAAATGTGACACTTATTCTTCCCCTTGAAAATTATTTTTGATAGACTGGCAGTGGGCCTCACTGCTGGAGCCTGGGGGTGGCTTTGGTTTCTGAGAGTGGTTGGTCTCCTCAGGACCTTCTGTTTCAATAGTTGGACTGCTGGCGTAAAGTAAAAGTGACTCTGCATGAGCTTTTTGCTCCAAGTTACAGGAAACTTTAAGGTAGCTTACACAGACTGTTCTTGCATTCTTTTAAATATGAGCGGAAACTTGTAAAGTGATCAAACTTCAGTAAAATTACTTGGGACCAGTTAGACTAATGTGCTAAACAGCTTTTTCATTTAAGGCACTGAACACCATGCCAGCTATTCAAGAAGGACTGAAGTCTTAACTGCTCCATATTCTAATGCCATGTCCTGTATTGACTTACATGGGGATGTTTAAATCTAAATGGGTCAGGATAACTTTTTCTAGCCTATGACTGTAATCTAAGAATGTGCTTCGCCTTGTGTGTGGCCATGCTTCTGTGTTGCCAGTATTGTTCGATGTCCGCTCCAAGCGATGGGAAGTAAAACAATGATCTGAGTCCCCCAGGCTGCAGAGGAATTCTGTTTTCTCTCTGCCCCTCAGAAACAGGCTTTCGTGTGCAGCTAGTCTGGAATGTGAACAAGAGCCTGCCAAGTTTACACCACTAATACGTGCTAAGCAAGCACACCGGAGTGAAACGGGGTGATGCTGGTGTCAACAGATGCTCTGCTCTACTGTGATGCTTGCCAGGTCTCTGCCACCAGCATAGGGTGGACCTGCCTGTGGACCTGTCTTCTTCACTACCTGGTGTGGTACACAGCTCACAAATATGGTACCTGACCTGTAGGTCATTACAATAATGAAGATACAGCAACCCAAGGTTTGGCTCTGGTGCTTGGTACTGATGTACCTGAAGAACCACTCCCAGCGGCTGTTGCTTATAAAGCATCAAGCCTGACTTCGGGTCTTGGTGAGGTAGCCAGGCTTTTTGTAGGGAAACCTGTAGGACCCTGTGAGATTTTTTTGCTTTTTGTGTGTGTGCTCTGAGAGTACCATGGGTCCTACTCCAGAGCACCCACCTATGGGGAGGGGGAGTCATCTCTGTGCAGGTGAAACCAGGTAGTGATGGGCACACATGGTGGGTGGAAGTAGGTGAGACTGTATCGCTGCAATCTGCTTGGATGTGGCAAGAAAAGCAGTCAGATGTTCCAAGTGTGTCTATGCTGGAGGAAGGAAATGCTCTGTAGCTGAGTGTTAACTGTTGGGGGAAGAATCCAAAGCAAAATGTACATAGAAAAAGCTAAGGGAAGGCACTGCCCATCATTGTAAGGAGATCTAGCAGTCTTTGCTATAGCCTTTACCATATGGCACTGCTCACAAGGCTTAGTTTGCTGCAGGCTGGATTCATGCTGATGGTGGTGGGGAACAGCTATATACCTTCACATTGTGTTTGGAGAAATGAAAGTAGCAGGTTTTTATGAAAATACTGTGCCTGTGAAACCAGTGCTAGCTGCTCCTGTGTCTTTTTCTTGGTAGCAGTGTGTCTGTGGTAGGGGTGGGTACTCACCCATCTTGCAACTGCTGCCTGGGTGGGGTGAGCAGAGCTACCCTTGCCCTTCCTGGGAACTTGACCTCGGGTTCAGAGTTGAGTCAAGCGAGATCTGAGGTTCTCTCTTCAGTGGGCCAAGCAAGATCTGCCTGTTGATTTGGGTTAATGCCATGAAGCTAGAGTGAGGTTTTTTCCCTAGGTCTTGCCTCTGGGAACTTGGTGCAGGTTGCTTTTCCCCATAAGGCAAAATTTTTATGTAGCTTGCACTCCCACCTGTTTGTGTTCCTTCTGAGGAAGGACCAGTACCCTGTAATCTAATAGGGAAGGCACTTTCTTCCAGGTCATCATTAGGTGATAAATCATAGTTCCTGTACTTGAAGGCCTTGCAATGAGTGCATGTTGTATCATAACTAGATGGTTCTCTGGGCTCTGACATGGTCTCTCACCTGTCTGTGAGCCTCCTTCAGCTTTCTGTCCCTCCTGCAACTAACCTTGAGTTTTGGAGGTGCCTACATAGCATCTGGTGCATCACAGTGAGGATTGGATCTGCTGTGGCAATTCCTTGTGTATAAACAGTGTTCTTCTGTAAGCGGTTGAAGCCTAGCATCCATAGGGAGATGTATGCCATGTCTGGTTCCTACTGTGCTAGTACATGGCGACTGTAATACTCACAACCACTGCAAGAATAAACTGGATATTTTATTTTTTTGTGTGTGTGTTAGCAAAACCAAGCCAGGCCACTTCAAACAACAGCCAAGCGCAGCTTTGCCCAAGTTGCTGGGGAAGCAGGGATTGCCCTGCTCATCCTCCCTTCTGCTGAGTAACACGGCAGACGCTGCCCTGGAGCTGCCTGTGGGTGGGCAGAGGATGGAGCAGCAGAGTCCTGTCTCCCCTGGTGTGATGGGTTGGGGTTGTTTGGATCTCCTGCTGGTACTGCCCTTGGAAGAAAGCATGGCTCTCTGAAACCATCTGAGAAGAGTGGCCACACATACAGCTGCGCTGTCTGGTTGCAAATGGGATGTTTCCTCTGAGTCAGATAGGTGATGGTCCTCTGCTGGCCCTTACAACTTGCAGTAGACAGCTAATATAGTGGGAAGGAACCAATAAATACTGAAGGTAATCTCTAACTTGTAAAGCATAAATTCAGCTGATATTTCAGAGTTGTTTTCTCTGGGTCACTGAAATATATCGAGTTTTACTCATTGGGCTGGCAGGTTGGTGGTGGCAGAGCTTTGAACATCCAGGCTGGGATCTCTCTTGCAAAGGGACAAGCCGGCTTCATCTAACAGCAGCAGCAGCAGGTTGCATGAACTCTCCTGCCAACGTTACCCAGTAATAGCACAAAAATGGCTGGGGGCTGCAATGACATCACGGGCCGTGGCTCCTTCTCCCTCGCTTCAGGGCATGCTGTAAGTCATGACGCACTCATGTGTCAGAGCTCTGAATTACTCCAGCGTGAGCTGGCCGGGCTGCACAGCTCCCAAATGCTGGGTCCTCTGAGGGTGAGGTGGGCACAGACGGACAGACGGACTGTCACCCAGCCAGCGCCCTGTCGGGGGGGGAAATTGGGCAAGAGCAGTGGCAGCGGCACGTCCCGGCATCGCCCGGGTGCAGGCGGTGCATCGCTGCAGAGGATGCTGGCGTGGGTGGGTGCTGTGCTTGAGCCACCCTCTGCTCTCCCCGCGCCGCCGGGGAGGCTCTTGCTGTCTTCTGCAAGCCTGGGTGGGGTGCTGCCAGCAGTGGAGCCGCCCTTCCTGCCAGCCCACGGCTGCCGCGTTTCCAACCGCTGCTTCTGCCGAAATCGGGGGGGGGGTGTGTGGTGTGTGAGTGTGTGTGGGGTGGGTGTCACTTCAGAGGGTCTGCCTGCGAGGTGAGCTCTGGGCTGAGCTGTGAAGTGCTCCCTGGCCTTGCCGAGGTGCTGAGAGCGCGTCTGGACCTGGGGGCTGCTCCAGCCTGACCCCCCGGGTGGGATGCTGGCGGCAGGCTCTCCTCTGCGCCTCCCGGCCCACGGCCATCTCCGGCTGCCTACTGGTTTTGATTAGTCTGTGGCTGCTCTGGTGAGGAGACAATGTACGTGTCTGTGTGCCTGAGCCTACGTTAAAGGGCGCTGCCGTGGTTGGTGGGCCCGAAGCGAGCCGTAGGTGGCAAGTGGTGGTCCATGTTATGGGAACAAGCTGTGACAGTCTCCTCTGGAGCCCCGCAGCAGAAGGCAGAGGGCAGGGAGCTCCTCTGAGCAAACGCCCATGATATGTGCATCCGAAGGTTATTCAAACACAGAAGAGGAAATACTGTTCCCCTTGGCTAGATACTAACACACTCTATCTGTGCTTCCTTTAATAGTTATAATTAACTGTTTTACATTCCTCTTTCTCACCACAGCCTTGCAGCAGTAGGTGCAGCAGTTTTAGTGGACTTCCCATAGGCAAATGCTGGCAAGGCAGGTCTTGGAGCTACTTGAGGTCTCAAGGCTAAACCACTGATGAGTATGTCTTGGAGGTGACCTGTACCTCTGTGCAGATCTGCAGATCCTCCCTTTATTCTGAGGTGAGTGTAGCAGCAGCAGGTCCCTCTGGGCTTGGACCACAGGAGCAAAGAGCCCAAGTTGGGGGGTACGTGCAGGGTCCTGCATCTGTCTCTGATGCATCTCCCTGGCTGGGAACTGGCAGGATGACAAATATGCCTTGTATCTGTCATGGCGTGGGACACAAACCTGGGGTTAGTCTGACTGCTTTTGATCCTCAGTGCAGAATGGGGAACACTGGCTTGCTAAGCAGAGTTGGTGTCTAACTGTCGTCTTGATGATGCAAGATACCAAGTGTTACTTCACCTTCATAGCTAAACAGTGAATTTCTGTAGCATTTCCTTCTTTCTGCGAGACTCAAGAGTAATTCTACTTGTTGGTCTCCTCAATAATCCAAAGCCTGGGCACCCTTGAGTTTGCTCCAACACCTGGATGCTCCAGCAGAGCTGCTGTTTGCTGGTGTCACTGCTCCTCACGGTGGCTCTGAGCGGTTGTTGTCACTTACTGAGACACTGCTCGTTATCAAATTCCCCTGTGGGGGAAGAGTTGGTGTCTGAGCAGAATTAACATACTGGCTGTGGGAAGATTTAGGATGCTAATCGTGTTGTTTCAGCTTTGTTCTGGCTGTTGATTAACAGTGTGGCTGCATGCAAATATCTGATAGCTTGTGTAACTGCTTGAACAAGATCAATGATCTAATTGAAAGTCAAATAGAAACAGCTTTAGTTGTCTTTGAGAATTATTTCTTTTGATAACTCTTCTAGGCTTGTGGTAAAAATGCAGCTAAGAAGAAATAGACAAATGAGGCTGGTGTCTGCTAGGAAAATTTGTGGTGACTCTTGAAAGAATGGTGACTTCTGCTGAGTGCCAGAGCCCGAGCTCAGCAGTGCTGGACACTGCGGGTGTCAGAACAAAGGGATGAAGGCTTTTAAACTGGGACCACAGGACCCTCTCTAGTGGTGCCATCTTAATGCTCTCTTAGTGCTTTGTTGTTGTGTAGCCTTGTGGTACCCAGTGCTGGCTGAAGAGAGTTTGACACTCGTAGCAGAGGATGCAGCATGTGTGCTGGACAACTGAACAGCTACGTCAGATGTGGGTGGTCA
Source organism: Tringa solitaria (assembly GCA_026413425.1). Classification (NCBI taxonomy): domain Eukaryota; kingdom Metazoa; phylum Chordata; class Aves; order Charadriiformes; family Scolopacidae; genus Tringa; species Tringa solitaria. The sequence continues at coordinate 2,517,104 of JAOXJM010000003.1, forward strand.
AAGGCAGGAGGGTGACTGACCACAGCCCAGTACAGCTGCTGTCAGAGCACACCCCGGATGGCAGAGGTTGGCTGTGTGTTGGTAACCCCCCTCCTGTACCCAACCTGAGCAGTGAGCCAGAGCAAGAATTGCCTGCTCAATAAAATCACCAAAGGCCAAGCGAGATGCCTACTTGAGGGGCTGCAACACCAGGCTACTGAGGAGCACCTGCAGATCCCTGTCACCCTGGGCTGCAGTGTGCCCCAGGGCTGTGCAGAAGCAGGTGCAGCTCACAGGTACCCAGTTATAGTTTTTTTACACCCAAAAGAAGTTGGAATAGCTTGAGTTTGTCCTCCAATATCTAGGGGTAAAGACGCACTAATGGGAGTTTGTGTTCGGCTCACTGTCACAGTAAAACGGCTCAGCCCTGCCCTTGGTACTGTCTCACTGGATGATTAGTGGCTGCTAAATGAGCATTACTGAGCACGCTAATGACTTGCAGACATCTGCAGTTATAGAGATAGGAGCATGTGGGACTCCTGGACAAGGGTATTGCAAAGTCCTTGTCCCAGAGAATTAACTGCATCCCCACCAGTGTCCTCGCTTGAGTATATCCAATATACCACTTCCTGGGAGGAAACAGTCAGGAGTAAGGGTCATCTCACGAAGGTGCTTTGCTCTGCCATGAAAGCACCAGGAGCAAATTCCAGTGAGGAGCTGCTAGTTCAGGCCCTTGAAACGGTGGAGAAGTCTGGGGTTTCCCAGGTGGAAAGCTCTGCTGAGCAACCGTGGCCCAACTAGGGAAGCACCCGCTGAAGTTAGTGGCATAAAACCCCACTTCAACAAGTAAACTTCAGATTTTACCATGGTTTTGTAGCCTAGCTCTGAGTTGAGTGTTTAAAACAAAAGAAATACCTCTTCTGATATAGACAAGTAACTGATGAAAAGTATGTACCTTTGACAGGTCTTCTATTGCAAGGAGGAAAAACAAACTCCTTCACATGAAGTGCTGCAACTATTGGTTGGAAACACTGCCTAAGGCAGAGGAAGCCTGAATATTTTAATTAACTAGCTTTGTTACTTAAACATAGGTTTTAACAAGCTGCGGAATATTTCATACTCTACCTGTAAGAAGAGTAGCTCAGGCTTCTGAAGTGGTACTAGACAGCAGAAGTGCTCAAACTCAGCTGTAGGAGCTGAAAGGAGCAGCCTGTTCTTCATCTAGGAGTAGGACAAACACCTGTGTGGCTTTTTTTCTGTCTGGATGGAGGTAATAGCATGTTACTGAACATTTTTCAAGGTGAAATGGAGCAATTGGTAGCAAATGAGGTGTCCTAATGCTGTAGCTAACCTGGTAAGTGACTGGAAGGGGTACGGGAGATCGGGCAGAGCAGCATGGCTTGCAGTGCTGCTGCTGCAAATATTCCAAAATTGTCCCCAGAGCCAGTGCTTTATTTTTTGTGTGTCGTGTTAAAAATGTGAAACACAATAGGCTTGCAAATGCGAACAATGTGAGACTGCAGATTAAAAATGAGATCTTGCAGCTGGTGAGGATTTGGGTAATTGCCTGCACCCTGCTCGGTCTGTGTGTGTGTGTGGTGGAGTCCTGTCCCCACGGACCGGGGTGAGAGCTGTGAGCTTGTGAAGCTTGGAGAGCCTTGCCTGAAGCCTTTAAGCTGGAAGATTGGAAGCCCAAGCCTGCGGGGAGAGCCCATGCGTGGCACCAGACCCACGGTGTGGGGGAGCAGCCCGTGGCAGCCGGGGGTCCCTCCTTGTGCCACGGGGAGGGACGCAGAAGTGGCACATCCCGAGGGAAGCCTGGCCGTGTGGTGAGCGGGTTTCGGTGGGAGGAGAGGGTCCGCAGAGGTGCGTGTCGCACAGCTGCGGCTGATATGTGCTCAGGCTGCACCATTAATCCCATATGGTCCTCTTTAAGGTGCTCGGAGACCACCCGTGCAGTCTGTGCCTCTGCAGATTCACCGCCGGGCTCCTGCTGGTGGAGGCTCCTCTCAAAAGAGGTCTGTCTGATAGGGGCTGCCACCGTCGGATGAATTACCCGGGCCTCGAGCCAAGTGTCTATTCCTTCTGTTAGCGGCTTGTAGCTGAAACCGTATAAACACAGCCCTGTCCTGTGTGGGATGTTAAACACACACGGCTCGGATCTCGACCCTGCCGGGCTGAGCCTTGTGCTGTGCACAGATGGAAGTGTGTTTGCTGCTGGGTTGCGGGAGTACGCAGAAATACGGTCAAACAACTTCGCTCCTCTCTCCAGAAAGAGGGGAAAGCCGCTTCCTTCAGCAGCTGCACAACGCCAAATATTTTTTATTTAAGGGTTGGCCTTCTGGGAGAAAAATGGCCTTTGTTTTTGGACAGGTATGGTCATGGTTTCCAGTGGAGGGGAGGATAGGAGTCTGTATGTGAAAGCTCATCAAGAATTAACATCTAAGTGGCTTATACGCAAGAGCATTAAGACCTCTTCGTAGTGGTCATGGAAAAGCAACTGGAAAAACATGGAAAAGCCTGCCAGGGATGTGCAGTGGATGCACGTGTTTGTAGTGACCGTGCAGCAGCCCCGAGCATCCCCACTTGGTGCGTGGGTGCAGGCAGCAGCCTGCCTTGTGCGGATGTGTCCTCCCCCTCCTGACGGGCACTCGGTGGCAGTGCCCTGGCTGCAGCTCGCAGGCAGGACCACAGCTGATGTTGGGGGTTTGCACCATCACGGCAGTGCTGAGTTGTGCAGCGAGACATGTTCTGGTGGCAGTGCATGGCGTGTAAGGCTGCTTTGGGCGCTGTGCGTTTGTTAAGAGCATGTACTTACGTCTGAACATCAAAATGAATTGTTGAAATGGCTCAGATGTTGGAGAGAGATTTTTCAAAGTGGCCATTCTTATCTGTACTTGGGGTGCAATTGCATGTTAGAGATTAATCACCTTTCCTATTGCTTCTCAGGGAAATGGTAGAACAGAGATAGCCGACCTGCTGATAAATTCTGGAATAACTTTAGTTATTTAGGGCTACAGAGCTTCTGTAACAGGATATCTGCGCTTAAATGCTTCTAAGAAAACCTGTGTGGAGCTGTGCTCTGTGGTGATCGAAATCAGAGACTATCAGTACTGAGACAAACCACAAACATTTTGCATAGCTAAAGTAACTGGCAGGGTGTTTTCTGATGTGTCACCAACCCTGAAGCATGCTCCAATCCTGAGCCCTCTGGTGCTGCAGCATGGAGTGGAGATGGGTTGAGCCACGCAGAGCTGGATGAATGGGGATTTCCTTCGAACAGCCCTGTGCACAGTGAATCACACTCAGTACAGTGATTCTCGTTTCAGATGGAAAAATTGAATCTGGGTGTATGTTGTGGCCAAGGATTTCCCCAAACAGTAATCACTTCTGATAATTTCCAATGTGTTGGTTTTGGCCTCAGAAGCTCCATCCATTGCAGCTTTCATGCCTGGCGTCTGCCACACAGAAGATGTGGGACAGCCCTATCTGAATGGGCTCATTTATCTCGGCAGGGTTTTACATGCCATTTCTTATAACTATCTTGACCTACTCCCAGTGTGAGTAAACACGCTCTTCAGTAACGCCGAGGTCACTCTGGCGTCTGGAAACCTTTGGATTACTCGTTGCTCTTTGGCCTTGCCAGGGCATTTCTCTTGCAGCCGCATTTCTTGCACCCTTTCCATCTCCAGCGCACGCTGGTGCCTGAGAGTGGACCTTCTTCTGGGTCCCCTGCACTGAAGCTTGGTAACCTTCCTTCAGTAATGTAGGCTACGAGGCAGTGCTAATGACTTGTCACCAAATGTCTCTGCCAGCCCCAGGGAGGTCTTTGCAAGACCTAGCCAGGTTTTTAACCTTGATGCAACCTCAAGTGACCCTGTGAGATTTAGGATTACCTTAATCCTACAGAGATGGTTACAGCGCTCTCGTCCTTCAGAGGCAATTCTTACTTTTGTTGTGTTACACTTGCAGAAATCTGACTCTACGGCTGGTTTTTATCAGTCCAGCATTGCTGATTGAGGCTTGGCTTTCCAGTTGTGTAAGCACGTGATGTGTTGTGATGAGCTGCTTTTCTGTTTGCATGTGTGCGTGAAAGAACAACTGCCAGTTTATCAGACTCCTGGACAAGTATTGCGTGCTAAGCTTAGGCAATTTCACATTTGACTAAAATTTTAATATCTTGCTTAAAGTGGAACTTGCTTCCTGTGACTTGGGTCGTGGTGTCGTTGAGTGGTAGCAGCTTGCTGTGATGGGAGGGCGAAGCCTTGCCGTGCTGTGGTGTTGAATGCAGTGACCCCTGGGGAGCAGAGACCTGACACAGGGTCATTCCCCTTTTGCTGCCATCCCATTGCCCAGGGATGGAGGTGTGCCTTGTGTCATGCCACCTGGCTTCAAAAGCTAAGCCAAGTATTTCTCAGCAGAGTGTGGCAAATGCAGGAAGACTTTCTTCCCTCCTCCCTCCATCATTTAACAGAAATGCACTTTCCGGGACGCTTACTCCCCGCTGCAGGGACTTTCCTTCACCGGTCATTCCCGAGTGATTAATCAGCACTCAGACTGCTTGCATTGACCTGTCCCCATGGCTTCCTGGTGCTTCCCTCCTCCGGCGTTTGACCCTGGGGCGGTGGGTGCAATCCTGCAGCCCTTCCCACGGCCCCATCCCACGCTGCCTGTCCCCTTCCAGGGACTTTCCCAAGCTGCCTGTTGCCCGTAGGGTCGATGTGACCGGTCTTTGGGTGCTGCCAGCCATGCTGCCGTGGGGGATGGGGGGCCGCTGTGTCACCCCAAACTGGCGGGGAGCGAGAAAGTCCCGAGCGGACTTGGGCTCCCTTTGCATGGTGAGTCATGAAGGGGTTGCAAGCCCATTCCTGCCCCTGCCGCCCTCCTTCCGCTCATTCGTCCCCCAAAATGCTGCGGCAATTGGAGTTCATCGCCATAGGTTGCAATGGAGGGCACTGAACTCCTTTGGCCGCAGCGCGGGGCGCTTCCCGCAAGTGTCCCGGCTGCTCCCGGTGCCGGCACCGGAGGGGCGGTGGGATGAGCTCAGCAGCGGGGAATGTGTTTCGCCGGGTGCGAGTGGGGCCGCGCTCACAGGGCCCATTGTCGGGGCGGTTTTGGCAATGATGTCATGGACGGCGGCGTGCCGCGGCAGGCCCCGCGCTCGGTGGGGCGGCCGGAGCCCGCGTCTCCACCGGGGGTTTACGGGAACGGTACGGTGCCGCTGGGCGCTCGGTTAACGAGCCAAGCCGGGGTTTTGGGGTCAGAGCGTGGCGGCGGGGTGCCCTCGGAGCTGGCGAGGGGCTCGCTGGCTGTGAACAAAGCAGCACTCATGGAAACTTGCTGCTGTACAAAGGCTGGACATTCAGACTCCTTTTTTTTTTTCTTTTTTTCTTTTTTTTTTTCTTTTCTCTTTTTTTTTTCCTCCCCTGAAAAGGATCTCAAATAATTAGCACAGCATTCCTGTGTGCGGCTCGGCCGGGTGTCTGCACCTCGTCCCGCGAGCGGGGACCTGCTTGCCAGTGAGCGACTGCGTCTGAAACAGCCGGTGTGACCGGCAGCTCCTATTCTTCTGTTTCATCCTTGCTCCCTGCTGGTCCTGTCCCAGCAGCGTGGAGCCCTCCCCGCGCTGGGGGTGGAGATGCTCCTCTCGGGAACGCTGGCTCCGAGAGTCAGATGTGCTCCCACACCTCCTGCAGGGGATCTTCACCAGCATCAGGTCCGAGCCTTTACCTTCTCCTATCCATTACTTAGTTTATGGCTCTTAAGGCAACAGAAACCCTAGGTGTATTCAGACGAAAGTGTTAAGGAATTTGATCCTAAGCCACCCGCAGTTTGACCTTTTTTCCCCACCCACCCGAACAATTCCTAATTTTGAAATTCCTGACTTCTCCTTCTGACTCCCTTGGGTTTCCACTTTCTCTTGCACAAGCTGGGTTTGTTGCTGTTGTTGTTATTCTGCTGGCTTGAAACTTGCTTCATGTTACGGTTTTCTCTTCTGCATGTGAGACTTTAGTGGGCTCCAGGTGCCCATTAAGAAGCTGGGCAGAGCTATTTTAACCTGTATTTCACTCCTGTGAGCTCCACTAGCTTGATTCTTTTTATTCTTTTCTGTATTAAAAGTCTGTAGGATTTTTTTTTTCTCCTTGCTAAGCCTACTGTGAAAAGGCTGGATTCTGCCTTATTTTTACAATTGCCTTTTCCACCTCATGAGACATCATTTCCAAAGACCCAACATGCACCAGTAGACAGTACGGGGCAATGGCTACAATATCAGGTGGAGAACTTCAGGGCACTCTGGATGGTTTCAAATCCAGTTAAAGCAAAAATTATGGAAAATGTCTGAACTGTAGTGTTAAATATCTCAAATCCTAAAATGAGTCTCACAAAGGGATCTTCTTAAAAATAAGCAGGCACCCTGGTAGGCATAGAAGGAAATGGTTTCTGTCCCCTTGCAAAAAAAACCCAACAAATTCAAACAAAAAACCCCAACCAACCAAACCAACAAAGAAAACCAACCCAACCAAACCCCAAAAAACCCACCCAGCATTTTTTCCCATCCTCCTGCCTGTGCCCAGATCAGCACTCTGTTCTTACAGCCCTCCCATGAAATGGCATTCCTTCTCTGAAAAGCTGCCCTTGTAAGAAGCTTATAGGACCTGCTGTGTACGTGGTCCATCACTTGCACGTCCTGAAGATACACTTTCCTGGCTAATGATCACCCTGGGGCTCATTAGTGAAGCTGCTCGTGTCCTGGCAGGATGCAGGAGTGAGCTGGGAGCAGATGGGCTGAACACCCATTGGTGCCCAGGTGAGCTGGATGCTGAGGAGCATCTCTCCTGCAGCTGAGATGTAGTGGGGCTGGAGCACATTGCCGTTTGAGGCTAGTGGGTCAAGGCTAGGAATCCACGGAGCTGGCTGGAGTTCAGTGTCCCCGGTGCCAGCTCTGTGCAGAGGGCGCAGCTTGTCCCTTCGCTGGGAAAGCCGGCTGTGCGTGCCCAGGAGACACGCCGGGCCCCGGCAAGGTAGACCTGAGCTCCAGGGTCACTGGAGGAAATGGTTGCAGTGTGTTCTCAAAGCACAGAGGAACCCTTGTAATTGATTTAAAGACATAGTATCCCTACAGAGGATGTCACTAATGTCTTTAGCAGGCACGGTAAGCCAGTGGACACACACTGTAGGCTTCAGCAAAGGCTTTCCTTAGACAGCATGCTCAGCTCCATCCGATCTGCATACTTCTGTTTGGCATCCACACGGTGCGGAGCAGGGCTTTGGAAGAGCTCCAGTCAATGTGGAGTTCTCACTGTCGCAGAAGATTAAGCCCTAATGAGTGCTTAATTTTTCTGCCCCCCAATTGTTTTAGCTGCTTAATTAGAGGTGGGAAAGTACTCAAACTTCAAGATACCAGGATTTGAAATTTTTACAGTCTATACATAAATGGTCCATAACTGAGATGAACTTTGTGCACTATAAAAAGTTCCTTCCGTGTCTGGAAATAGAGAGTAAGGGCTGGTGTTGAGACTGCTCTTTTGTTTTGTATTAAGAACTATGCATTTTGGGTTCTTCCCTCATATAATGCATAAAACAAAACTGTAAATGGGGAAGACATCAAGTTTGGAGAGGGTAACCATTTCTTAGAGAAGCTGGATGCAAAGATCAGTGCTGGTTGTGGTAGAACTTCCACATGTGAAGATCAACAGCAAAACTTCCGAGATATCTTTGCTCAGGCTGCACAAGCAGTGTTGACTGCAGCCTCGGCCAAGAAGCTGTATTTAAAAAAAAAAAAAAGTTCATGACTCAAAATTTGCTTTTTCAGTCCTTCATTTGTTTCACGAGACTTTGTGCAGTCTGTATTGCTAGCTGGATTTAGTAAGGAAGCTCTCCCCTGTGGTGGCTTATCTTGCTTCCACTAATTGTCCGACAGAAAATGACTTGGGGCTCAGCTGTAGGGCAGAGTTCAGGGAGCGCTGCCGCAGTTCGGGTAGTACTTGTGCTTAAGCTGAATGCACAGCAGGCTTGCACAGGAGCAAGAAATACTAGTCACAAAGTTGTTTGTAACAGTGGATGCGTTGTTTTTTTTTAATTGTAGAATAATTTAGCTTTGCAGAGACCTAATAAAGGTCATCTAGCTAAAGCCACGTAGTCAGAGCAGACCCAGCTTGATCAGGTTGCTCAAGGGTGTGCCCGGCTCAGTTTGAGTACTGCGGTGGATGAGGCCCTTATGGACTCGGAGCTTCTGTTCCAGTATGCAACAACCCTTATGGAGAAGACTTTTTCCCTTTTTCCCAAAAATCTGCTCGGAATTTTCCATGTTGCAATTTGGAAACCCTTTTGAGCAGAGCAGCGAGAGGACTCCCAGTCCGCAAGATCTTTTGAAATATATGTATATATTTTTTTCCCCTGTGGAAACAGTGCTTCTTCCAGTAGAGAGCTGACTGAAATACAGGGTGTATGCACTGGGCTGGGAAAAAACCCAAGAAGGACAAGTGAAGCTGTTCTGAAAGATGCATGAGGTTACAGAAATTCCTCTTGCAGCGCTAGCTCCTGAAATCAAGTGATGATGGTTTGTAAATCTAATAAATATTCATACAGCTCTGAAGATGCCTAAAACTTAATTGTAATATGCCTTAAATGCTTAGGTTGAAGGCAGAAGATGCTGAAGTGACTTAGTGGCCCTAAGAGAGCTCTAGCTAAAGAGCCAACATCAAGTGAGAGAACTTGCCACCCTGCTGGCTGTGGCACAGCACTCCAGGTAGAGTTTAGGGATCTCTCCTGGAGTAGATGAATTTGCAAGCTTCAAATCAATGCCAGGTTTCAGTGCTGGCGCTTGCTCCTGGGGCAAATGCACAAAGACAGAGGACCAAGCTCTGCAGCGTTGGCAGTCGTCCACCTGGTAGGCTGGGTTGGGAAGTTTTTTGTGGCCCAAGTTGTAAAAATGACACACGTTTGTCTCGAGGTGGTCACGTTGTTGGCTCACACTAGTCACCCTGCTGGCTGAAGGCTGGGTACTTCAATGTCTTTCTTTGTGCTTTAAGGAGTATGATATTAACAGTCCAAGAGTAACATATCGTATTAATATTTAGTATAGAGCAACGATTATAAATCAGCTCAAGCAGTTAAAACTTGGTTCTTTTTCAAGACTGAGACTGGTGGCGTGTACTGCCGGCCTATGGAATCGCCATAATCCATTTTTTGGGCCAGTTGCCACTTAGTTAATAGGATAATAAAAGGGTAAGAATTACAATCTAGACTCAGAGGTGTGATGGGGAAAGCAAACGAGCTCTGGTTCAGTCTGTTTTCCTCTTCACCCTACCAGGCAGCCACTTAAATCCTAATAGCTGACTAAGAAGCAGGATACTCCTACATAAAACTTAATGTTGTAGGCTATATATAGGCTTTTTCTTTTTTTTTTTTTTTATTTTATTTTATTAGAGAAGAGTGAGGGCTCGCTTATTCAATGCTGGTGTTGATTCTGCAGAACAGCTTAAGTCTGGTTGGCAGGTTTTCCCCAGCAGTCAGTGTGTGAGTCCCGTCGAGCTGTGTCCTGACACCAGGAGCTCTTGGCGGGGCTGGCTGCAGCATCTCTCCCTGCAGATGGGTCCTGCCGGCGTGCAGCCAGCCCGGGCTGCCTCGTGCTGCACGGCCGCGGCTGCCTCCTTGATGCCGGGTCGCCATCGGCTGCTTTTTTGAGGAGGAAAGCAGAGTTAGAGTTGGGGTAGCCCGAATTAAAACGCGTGTTGAACAGCGTAGGTGGGAATGAAGGTTCCTGTTAAAGCCAGACTTGAGTGTTTCTGCTTCTTGCTGGTTCTGGACCATGTGTCTCTGCAGTGATACTTGCAGGCTGTCTAAAAGCGGTCATCTAACAGCATTCTCAAGTTTGGATGATGAGTATCAGCAGGACTTGCATGTAAGAGCCCGAAACTTCTGACTTCTAATGAAAAACACCACCGACCCCAAACTCCTCGCCCTTTGGCTGTTCCAGATGGCACCTCTAACGTTGGTTGCCTGTGTTTACTGCTGAGCTGAAGTCCTCCTAAGTACTGGTCTGGGGCTGGCAAGAGTTCCTGTGGCACTCCAGCCATGGATTCCTGCTTCGTGCCTGGCCTTCCCCATAAAAACCTGTCCTTTGAAAGTACAAGTCAAATCGGTGTCAGTAGGTAACCTGCTCTGCTGCCGGTGCGGTGGTGTGACTCAGCTCTGCAGGGACTTTGATCTCCAAAGCGCACATCTCCTACCGGGTACAGGGAAGCAGGGAGTGAATGTGCTCAGGCACGTGTGTAAGGGCATCCCGCAGGTCTTAACACAGGCATTGTAACCTGAATAAAGAAAATTTTGCAGATGGCCACGCTTTCTCCAAAAAAAAAGTTACATTAAAGCTATCTACAGTGGTGCTGTAAAGAATTTTTTCAGCCCAGCTAAGTTATCTTGGTGGATGAGATGCACCAGCTCGCTTCCTCCAAGGTGTGGGAAGGTGGGATCGGTGGCTGTCACCTGGGGGAGCGGGCTCCTTTAGTCTGAGGAAACTCGCCTGGTGCCATGGAGTAAATACGCACTCTCTGTTCCAGCTGAAAGCAGACAATTTATTCCCATCTACCTAATTCATCAAAGCTATGTGCCAAGAACAGCTGCTTGCACTGCCAGCTGTGGAGGTGCATCCTCAAGGGGATGGGCACTTGCATGGACCCCAAGTGTGCATCTCTGCTGCAAATTTACTATAAGCTCCAGAAGAGTAATTGAGACACATAGCTTAAAAGGCTCTGTAAAGCTTCAAAGCATAGATTGTGTGAGTAATAAGTATGCCTAAAAGTAATGTTTGTAGTAGGAGAGTGGTGTTGCGAGGTCTGCTCTTCATATAATCTGTTTCCCAGCATGGGATGGCCAGAAAACTTGTCTTGAAGGAGAGCAGGGAATGGGGGGAATCCAGTGGAAAGCCAGCTGAGCTGGAGTACTCAGCAGCGCCTGCAGTGGTGATTGTCGGTGCTTAAGTGTCATTGGAAACAGGTATTATTTTTCACTGTTCCAAAATCTTGGCTGTGTTACAGCGGCAGCACGCACTGGGAGCTGGTGGGGGATGCCTGGAAATGGGGTTGTATTTAGTGGGATTGGGGGCTCTCCGGACCAGGTCTGTGCTCCTTGCACAGGACCTGTTAATAGATACCTGCATCTTAACGCCCGAGAGACCTCATGGCGAAGATATTGGATGTTTTCAGTCAGTTAATTAAGAAGGCAGCACCAAAGCGGAGGTTTTTCTTGAGAGGCTGAATCCTTGGGTGGAGCTGAGCTTTACACCAGCGCTTGGAAGCCCAGCCTGCTTTGGGGTGGACTCTGGTCTCTTCTTGAACCCGGAGGGTCCTTTTATATTGTGGTAGAAATCATGAGCCCAGGCTGGCCAGGGGCTGAGCTGCCGGTGGGATCCCCTGTGGCTGGGAACGGGGTGCGGGCAGCTTTGCTGAGTGCTGATAAGGTCTCTGGTCCTGCCCAGAAGTTCTTCTCCCTCCCTCCTTCCCCACCCCAAATGAAAGCAGACAAGCCCTCCTACCAGCAGGCTTGGAAAAAATTACATCATGAGATCCCTATGCCTGTCAGGAAGCCGGGAGGCTGTAAGAACTTGCTAACTTTGCTAACGAAGCACAGTCGTGGGGATGGCACCAGCCCCGGGGAGGAAGAGATGTCCCATTCTTGTGGTGACCTTTTCCTGTCATCGGGGCAGCGGCCCTGCACCCGGCCTCTCTGGATGAGGCTGGTGAGACGGGATATTCTTGCTCTCGATGTGAAGCTGTCTTGTCCACGGTCTCTTTTTCCCCCTGGTCAAGGACCGCTGCCCAGCTGTGCCCTGGGAGATGGTGATGAGGTTGCTGGAGGAAGTTCTGAGCTGAGCATATGGACGGCTGCTGCAGTGACCACAGCACATCCACATACGAGGCTATTTATGTGCTGTAAATATGAAACGGGCCATTCTTTGTCTTGAGTAACGTGCGTGCAGCAGTGTGCTCGAGGTGACTCTGTCCCGCTGGCTTCCCTCCCTGGGAACGAATGCTGGACGGCTTTCTGAAACGAGTTTACTTGTAGCATAGTAAATCATCCCTGTGTCCACTCCAGTCATAATGCCGATGTCAGTATAAATCTGGAGCTGGGGGGGTGTTCCTGGGCTGGGTGCTGAGCAGGTGGTCCAGCCCTGGGGTGCAGGGTGGAGATGCTGTGGGATGCAGGGAGCGAGTGGGCAGCGGGGGCTCGCACCGACGGTCTGGTTTTTGCACGTTCCAGCCCTTAATTGCAGCTTGTGGAGCTCAGGCACCATGGTGAGCCTGCCAGCAGGGTTTGGGGTCTCTCTTTTAGGTACAATGCAGCTCTTCCTTCTGCTCTGCTACAATTTCTTTCAAGAAAGCTTTCCCTAATAGGTTGTAAGGGAGCGTCTTCCCTCCCCCGGCCAGTTTGCAGCTCGACTGGAAAGAGGGGGGAAACGGGTAACAGCAGGGACTGTCTGTTTAGCTGTTGCTGGGAGACACATTGCTTAAGTGATGCAGACTTTTACCTTGGAACCTGTAATTAAAGCCCAGAAGGGCTTAATCACCTCATAGCTATCTATTGTATGCCTTGGTCTAGATGTGAAATCACGAGTCAGCAGTCAAATGATAGGCACTTATCGTAATCCTGTGAGTTTAGTCAAAACTAATGTTAAAAAAAAATCCAGTGCAAATGAAATCTGAGTAGAAACCAGACGTTAACTATCGAGAAAGGCCAAAGCCATTCAAGGTCTGAAGTTACAGTGTTATCTGTTCAGGACATACCGCCCTATTGTGAAACCACGTAAATATTAACTACTTTGCCTGAGCGTTGGGTTAAAGGGAACACCCCGGTGCTTACTGTTCTTGGTCGCTATTCTGTATGATCACTTGTTTTAAAAGTCAGGAGATCTTTTTGTATTGATAAGACGTTGTTGGGTTGCTGCTGAGGTCTCTGTAGGGGAGGAGAAGCAAGTAAGGCCTGCCTGGTGGGTGCTGGGCATGGTGAGGCTTGGCTTGGAGGACTCTGTCTGTAAACACTCTGAATTTGAACTGGAGAAGGCCATCGAAGTACTGAACGCTCATTAAGATCCCTGTACAATTATTTTGGTGCATGAAAGTGAGTTTCTATCACTGTGGTTGTCTTTACTCCATCATCTGCTCTGGGAGCTGGAGAGCAGCAAAAAGCTTCCAGGTCACTTGTAAGTTCTGTTGACTAAAAAGAGGGTTTCTTCAGTAGGTTTCACTGCAATGGAGGAAAGAACAGAAACATGCTCTGCTGTTACACGTTGCAGTGAATGACAGGATCAGTCAGGCTGAGGGCTTCCATCCCGTAACGTCACAGAAGAACCCTGGTTTGGTTGAGCTTGGACAGACTGGAGCTGTTACAAGGGTAATGCAGCCTGAGTAGCAGCTACAAGGGAGTCCATCTGGCCGGTGACCCACCAAAACCAAAGTAAATTGCAAGTGTATTCACAAAATTGTAGAGGTCACTTCGTAAGGCCAAACTGACGCAGAGAGATACCCTGCCCCTTAGACAGCTTCTACAACAATCTCATCTTGATGCTTAGCTGAATGGCGTGTCTGAAAGTAGAGCTGCAGTGTGGCCGCTGCGGTGGTAAACTTTTCCTGGGCTAGAGCATGACGTGGTGATGCCAGAGTTAGATTTTCCTTTTCTTCTAACTCTCAGTGTGTAGCGTGAAGGGATGACATTTTGTGCAGGCAGGAGTGTGCTGGTGCAAAGGGTGCCCAGTGGAGCTCTGCTCCCCACTTTGCTGTTTGTACCCAGGTTGTGATATATCCAGATTTTATTCTAATTCCAGACTCTGACTTTGCTGGACTTCATCATATAGCACTTTTTTTTGCCACCGTTTTTAATGCAAACTATTGAGGAGTTTGGGGAGGCATGTTTCTGTATGTAAGTGCAGTTTCCTAAATGGTGCTGTAGGTATGCCCTGGGGTGTTTCACCCCTGTTGGGATGAGTTCTTGTGAACTCCATCACGTGCTCTTTGGCCACTTTTGTAAGATGCAGATGCCACTAAAAATACCAGGTGGCACTTATCATCCAAATGCAAAATACCAGAGATCTTAAAGTGCCGGTTCTCCTAAGCTTAACGTTGTAAAGCTTCAAGGGCAAGTCACCCAACCCTTGGAGAGCACTGAGCTCTCAAAATAGCTGGAGAGCGCTGAGTCTTTGGACTCCTCTTTTTCCGCCTGTCTAATGCAGGGCACGAAGAATGGTGTCTCTTCCCAAGCAATTGCCTGCAGTGACCTGCGTTGTTTTTCTTGTCCTTGATTACCTGGCCATGAGTGTGGGCATGGTATTTTTAAAACATGCCTCTTTCCTTTAGGGTGGGAAATAATCGGATGTATGTCTTTTGTCTTCCAGATAGTAAAGCCATAGTTGATGGAAACTTGAAGTTGATCCTTGGCCTGATATGGACCCTTATCCTCCACTACTCCATTTCCATGCCAGTGTGGGAGGATGAAGGTGATGATGATGCAAAGAAGCAGACCCCTAAGCAGAGGCTGCTGGGCTGGATCCAGAACAAAATTCCTTACTTGCCAATCACGAACTTCAATCAAAACTGGCAGGATGGCAAAGCACTGGGGGCTCTTGTTGACAGCTGTGCTCCAGGTAAGTCCTTTGCTCTGATGCTTGCTGACTTCCTGGCCACTCTGCTGTTGCTACGGGAGGAGGTGTTCACCGCTGAGCTGGAGACAGGAATGAGGATTTCAAGAAAACCTGAGTCCAAAGAGGCCAGCTGTGGGAAGCAGCAACTTGTAAATGACTTGGCCAAGAGAAATACTGGCCTAAAGCAGAATGTGTGATTGCATTATTGGAGGTGCCGCGTCTGAGCTTTGTATTGGGTGCAAGGGACAAAGGCGCAAATGCTGGCTCCTAAATGCAAGAAAGACTTGTTCCCACAGCAAGTGCCAACAACCTTTCAACTTCAGGGCGCAGCAGGAGGCTTCATGTGTTCTCCTGAAATAGGATTGCAGAGGGAGCACAGAGCAGCCAGAAGCTGCACACTACCTGAAACTTCAGTGTTTAGCAAGCTGGGGCTGTGCTACTTAAGGCGAGTAATGTGATGAAGTGTGAAAAAGGCACAGTTTCCTCACCCTCTTGTAAAACAGCCGTGCTAGTGTAATTGCTGGTGTTCATCTAATGCAATCTGGGGTGCTGTGGCAAGCAGCTGAAATTTTCTTTTCTAAATTTGCTGCAGGAGAGCCAACGAGACTTAAAGGATGGCTAGAGGTATTTGTGCTGAATTTAGAGTGGTGTCTTGCCCAGCTTAAACTTAAAGCAGCGCAGTTGTGTGGCTGACAGAAAAGCTACACATCTTCAGTTGATAGGCAGGGTGGGTGGGAGTCTTTCTGAACTGGCTGCCACTGGCTGTGCCGTAAGGGCCGATGGAGATGCTGGTGGTTGTCTCAGAAGCATTTCAGGGAGCAGCCCGTGCCCGCCTTGGTTTGGTTACTTCTGCAATGCTCTGGATGTCTTTTCTGTGTAGCAGTGTAAAAAAGTGGCTGTGGAGTTTGTACTTGGTTTCTTCAGCTAGGGAAGCTCCTTTGCAGACAACACCTAACAACTGAAACGTGCTTGCAGGCCTGTGCCCTGACTGGGAGAACTGGGACCCGAAGAAGCCCGTTGACAACGCTCGGGAAGCCATGCAGCAGGCGGACGACTGGCTGGGTGTGCCACAGGTAAGGCTGTGCCTGCGGGAAGCACAGCGGATGGCTTTGGACTTGCCACTCACTTCAGTGTAGGTTGAGGAAATCAGGTGAAGTTGCTAGGACGCTTCCAAAAGTTACAGCGTACTTGGGCGAAATTGCCCGAGAAAAGGCGAATTGTAACGGAAGGCACTATTACATTTCAGAGCTGGGGTTGTAAGGTTTTGTGTAGGTGTCTCCGCTGAAGACAGCCGGTGTCGCAGCATCTCTGGTAGGGAAAAAAGTGCATGTGCCTGCTTTGTTAGCTCATGGAGTGAGTTTGTTTTGCTGCATTGAATTCCACAGGAGAAAAACTCACTGGCTTCGGAAATCACCTGCAAAGATGACTTCCATACAGAGAACAATGTGTTTGCAAACAGGATTGTTTTCACGCTGATAAAGTTGCACAAAAGCACTGAAGTCTCTGAAGCTTGTTGGAGCAGCTTGTATCGTGGGAGCAGGAGATGAGACTGGTCACAAGTTTCACTTTGCAAGCGCTGCACTTCAGAGCTTTAACACACAGGATTATGAATTACTAATTCTTTCAGTTCCAATTATCCCTGTCTTGCTTTTCCAGGGGAATATAGCTACTGTTGTCTTGCCTTGCTGCTGTTTAGTTTGTCACGGTCTCCTGAGAACTCCTTATAACCAAGACACAAAAAGCCCCCAAACCACATTCAGACCACAATGAGCTTCTTGATTTTCTAGCCATGAGATATTAAATGATGTTGTGTGTATCAAAGGGAAAATAAATGTAAGAAATCGCATTAGCATGCGGGAGTTTTGAAATGTAAGACTCTGTTGTAGCTCTGTTTCTGTGTTGACATGCGGTAACCAAGCACTGGTACAATATACTTAATTGCACTGTCTTTCAGGTTATTACCCCTGAAGAAATTATCCACCCTGATGTGGATGAGCACTCTGTAATGACTTACCTGTCCCAGTTCCCCAAAGCCAAGCTGAAACCCGGAGCTCCTTTAAAACCCAAACTGAATCCAAAGAAAGCAAGGGCTTATGGCAGAGGTAAGGACTCGGTGAGCTTAAGCTGCAGAGAGCATTTAACTCTTCAGAAAGCTGGGTGGGGTTTTTTGCTTATATTGAACTCCAGACCTACTGTAACTGACTTCAAAGTTTCACTTGTATACTCTTGGTGTGGTGCCTAGTTTCAGAAATATGTGGATATAGTCCAAAAGACACTCCTCGTTCTAACATGTAAATTCCCCCAAGTCTCGGAACCTGTTTTGCAAGCTGCCAGCCTTGCAGTCCACAGCTGGAAGAAGGAGCATGATACAGGGCTAAAACAACCTCGGTGTGAATTTTAAGCTAGCAGTATTGCTGCTGACAGCGCTTGATCTAGCCATGAATGCTTCTTGTGATAAAGCACTCCTTCAAAAAGAGGAAAAACCTCTTTACATCTGTATCTGTGAGCGGGCTTTCTATAGAGGCAGAGCCTCCGGTTTCCCAGGCTTGGTGGCAGACCTGTATTAGGGTCGACTAATTCTAAATAAGATATTTGAATTAATCGGTAGGTGTGTGAATACTTTGTTTGTACATGCATGAAGTTGGGTTGGTAGCCCTTCGATCATTAAATAGTGCCAAGCTTTTGTTGTAAAGACTGCTTGCTGATTGGAAGGACTTGTCCATAGATGTTTATGCAACTGGACATCTTCGTAGACATTAGTATTTTTAACTTACCTTTTAAATGGGTAATTCCTGTAACTTCTGAGGTGGTTCTGTTCTAGATTGGAATACAGTCACAACTAAATGAATAACAGATTTTTAACTTTAATGTGCTTGGCGTGTAGCAAGACGTCACTTACACATTACACTTTGTTCTCCATTCCATCTTGTTTTTTAGATCTGGGGCCAGTTGGGGTCCTTCAAGATTTTTAGAGTTAGTGGGTTTCAGAATATAAGGGTGTAATGGAAAGAAACAAAACTTCTTTTTTTTTCCTGTTTTTTATGTTTTGGTGGGGTTTTTTTTTTTCAACCTTCCATTTTTTTTCAAGTTCCATTGAAACTTAACTGGTGGAATGAATGGACACCGACACTGTCTCTGTGCCGATGAGCAGTCACTGTAGTCAGAAGTGGGTTTAGCACTTAGCCAGCTTGGGGTTCATGTCCTTCGTTGGTGCTTTCCACAGCAAACCACAGTACATAGACACATTTGCCAGATCCCAAATACGTGGACTACCTATGCCCCATTTAGGGTGTAAATGACTGATCAGCCTGCCTCAGTCTGTCAGGTCTGGCTTCAGTCATGTTCTTACTCTTTCAAAAACGGGAATTATTTTGTTGTCTACTTTTGTGCATGCAGTGCTTTGGAGCCATGGTAATGGAAATGATGAAGAGTGAGTGGCTCTTCTTGAAAGATTGATGTTTTCCCAAAGTTAATTGCCAAAACAGAGTCATAAAACATAATTGACAATTCTGACTGCTAATCTATGTCAGAACCAGAAGGTGACTCTTACAGCGAGGGGCTAGGTGCCAAACAGGGCAAGGTCTTTTGGACAGATGAATAACAGGTCTTCATGCTTCCAGAAAAAGGTGATTGTCAGGTCTGAAGTTGGTCAGCCTTAGCTTTTTTTTTATTACTGTTTTTCCCTGTGCTACAGTAAGTAATTCCTAACCTCCCAAGGTGAACCGTAGTTGCAGCGCATCGCCCTGGACGCTGTGGTGGTTCACTCCTAGGGTGGCCGTGTGTAGACCTGATGTGCAGTGAGCCTGCAGAGGTGCTGCACTCAGTTGTGCAGATCATCACGGACGCACTAGGAGTTCTCATTTACCCAGCCAAAGCAGATCTCTGAGAAGAGAGTAGAATGTAGAAGATTAAACATAGGCTAAGAAAGTGCTGTGACTAATGCTGTCATGGCTCAAGCTGTTGTCTGTGGATAAGTGCTCCTTCTTCTTGTGCTTGCAGAAGGAGGGATACTTAACTCGAATACCACATCCTAATGCTTGTGTGGTGGACTGAAGATACGCAGAGCGAATTTATAGCTGTTTAAACTAGATGATAATCTAGGGCTTAGTTTGAAAGAATGAATATGTCAATTGTTAACACCTTATCAGAATGCTCAGATTTCCTAGTAAAAACATTATCTTCCTTGCATTGCTCTCAAGTTATTGTTTTCTGAAGATAAACAAGTTCAGGAATTCTGTTGTTCACAACCACTTCCTTTATAATCTATCAGACGTTGCACTTTCCACTAATTGTGCTATGGAGCAGTAGTGCCCACGGTTTTATGAATAAGCCGAGGAGTAATTCCCTTGGAAGGAAGGGTTATATGTGTTTGGGCTAGTCTGGAACCAGCAACTTTGGGAAGTTCTTCCACCCACTCAGTCTGACTCCACCATGACAGGTGTCATGACCTGGGGCTAAGTATAGGGAGATGATGAAACCCTGCTGGTAAATGCACGCTGTAGCAGGCCCTGTGCTGAGGAATAAGGAAACTCTGACTAAAAGTTAAATGAAAGTGACACTGAATTGCAGGATTTTCGTGGTTTTAAGAGGTTCCTGCATGCCATTTGTACAATGTTCACTCTGGCAAAGCAGTTTGGGCAGCTTTCAAAGAATAATAAATCTGAGCGGTGTCTGTACAGCTGAGTCCTGAAAATGGAGTAAAATGGGACAGTATAGGTAAGAACTCTTTTGCTTAAGTAAGTCTTTTACCCTTGGCTTTAGGGTAATGTCTTTACCAAAAGGCTTCCCAAAATTTCTCTCCCAATTCCCTGGTTGCCCTTCCTGTGGTGCAGCACCATTGCAGCATTTACCCGTGTGAAGCAGAGCAGCTCCTAAAGAGCAACTCATGGACATACTCTGCTCACTGTCCACGTCAGCTGGGCATTCACCATGGGGCAACCCTCAGGACGTTGCTGTGGCAAACAGGGTAACTTGCCTTCACCTGAAACCAGATTCCAGCTGGGCTTTTGAGAGATCCTGGCATGCGCTGAGTGCCAATGATTCAACCAATGTTTAAAAATTATTGTACTATAAAACTAGGGTTTTTCATGAGCGTGATGTTCTGGGCAGCTGGTTGCTGGGGACTTGTGTGGGAGGGCAGTTTGGACAGCTTGTGGGTGGTCTCTGCTCTACCTTCTGGGTTTTGTAGCAACAGCTAATGCGCCACTTTGCCTCTCAAGGGATTGAGCCTCATGGGAACATGGTGAAGCAGCCTGCCATCTTCACAGTGGACACCATCAGTGCTGGGCAGGGAGATCTGATGGTCTTTGTAGAGGATCCAGAAGGAAACAGAGAGGAGGTATGTATGTTAAATGTTCAGCATGGAAAAGTAAAGCTGGTCTGAATGCTGAAGTTTTTGCAGTAAACTACATCTTTCACAAGTGAGGTCTTAAAAGATAAGTAATCTGAAAAGAAGTTGCAAAAAAACATCTATCAAAAGTGCAAGCCTCAAGCTTTTCCTCATAATTGCCTTACTGGATGAACTTGAAAAAATATCACTATCTGCAACTAAGCAACACAACTCCAATGTCCAGTAGTTGCAGTGCTTTAGCTTGACTGGCCAAGTACATTCTGACACACTTTTAGATAAGACACATCACTAAATCACTGTCTGCCCTTACTCATTCTGCAAGAATGGCTAAAGCAGCTATTTAGATGCCGTGAATCATTTTGAGTTAAAATGCTGGTTTTAATGTTTATAGAAACTTCTTATCCAAGTGCTCCACTTGATCATGTTACAACATTCCAGAAAAATACAGCTGTATGTTGGACTTAATGTCTCCTCAGTTTTGGCCTGCCTTAGTAGAGCAATTAACAGCAAGGGAGAAGGCTGGGGTGGGGAGAAGGTAAGCTTGCTTCGTCTCATGTAAAGACAAAATCAACGGAGGTTTTTCCATATGAGAAGAGGAGGTAGTGAGTGTCCCTGCTCCTGCAGAAACACATCTCTGACATTTCTGTCTCTGGAAATAGTTTGCAGTATCAAGCACTACCCAGAAAAATCTTAGGCTGCTGTACGTAAGTGCAGCTCAGCGATGGATGTGCTTTCTCTCCTAGGCAAAGATAACGCCGGCCAGTGACAAAAACAAGACCTATTCAGTTCAGTACATGCCAAGGGTTACCGGACCTCACAAGGTAGGTTGTGTGTCAGTAACCACTGTTGTCTTGCTAAATGAGCTGCTCTCCTGGTTGTTAGCATGAGCCCCTGAGGACTGCATGTTTACTGTTGGTGTAAGGGCCACTTTGGGCATCCTTAAGAAAAGGTAACCTGGTGTGGCCTTAGTCCTCAGTCTGGGCTATGGGGCTGTCCCCTTTTCAAGGGGGAAAGGGTGTGTGTGTGTTGAGATAATGTCCATGGTTATTTGGGTATGAAGTCCTACAACTGACTCCTGTCATGTGGGGCCACTTCTTGCAGCTCATGAAGCCAGTTTTGTGGGTTGTCACAGAGGAGAGTACCAGGTTGTTTCTGTAAGGCCTTTCTCTGCTGATGATATTGTCCGCCGTACGGGTTTTGCAGAGAAGGTTTCTCCATTCAGCTCTGTCCCCAGGTGCCTGCAGAAGCGGGTTTATGATGGGTGATCTCATGGCTTGGCATTTGCCTGAATGGCTGGTGCCCAGAGCCACCCTGGAGAGATAAATGCAACTTCTGCTGTCACTTCATTGCCAGATGGTGATCTCCCTCTTATTGGCACATCCAGATTCAGGCATCCCCTTTGGTGGGGCTGGCCCCGTGATCAGTCGCACTTTAGGCAGGTGGCCAGCAGTTACGCTGCATGGACAGGATGAAGGTTGTGGGATGGATGGTCTCTCTCACCTCTGAGGCGTAGCCTCTCTCTGCTGGGAATGCAGGCACTTCACCCTGTGCTTGTCTCTGTGGTGGTCACACTGAGCTCTGTGTGGGTTTGAGCTGACGCTGTCTGTCTCTAGGTTTCGGTCCTGTTTGCGGGGCAGCACATCTCAAAGAGCCCTTTTGAAGTGAATGTTGACAAAGCCCAGGGAGATGCGAGCAAAGTAACAGCAAAGGGACCAGGACTGGAGGCCACAGGGAACATTGCCAACAAGCCTACCTACTTTGACCTCTACACAGCAGGTAAGCAGGATAAACAAGTGCTGAAATCTTGCAGCTTCCTCAAACGTGAGGAGAACCTAAGCCTTGGAGGAATAAACAAACTGAAAAGGGGATGAGGATTTGCAATGCCATCAAGTTCAGGAGGCTTCAGCTGTGTCTGAAACATGTGAAGTATGGAGCTGAGCTGGGGCAGGAAGGTGCCCAGAAGCATTACCCAGAAATTTGCCATGAACTTGCCAAATAGCAGCAGGCGAGTTCCTGGCTGGTTTCTTCCCCCAACTCATTTTAAACAGGAATGTGAAATGCCCACCTCTGAAGGATGAACTGTGAGTAAACTGCAAACGCTTAAAATGTTCTGTATTTAGCTTCACATAAAGAATCTGCCACAGTGCTGCTTCATGTTCATACTTCAACAGCAAACTGGTTTCAGCCTCTCTTGTAATTATTAGAGGGCTACTATCTTCATTAGAGCATCTCCATCACATTATTAGGCCAATGCTGTAGCCTAGAGGAATGACTCAGTAAGATGCTACAAATGCTAATTCATTTAGAACAATGCGAAACTACTTAGAGCAGTTACTTGAAGTATTTAAACACTGAAATGTGCTGAGTAGCACATTTTAAATTGCCTTCTGCCTGAGGGTGCTTAGAAGTAAAATTAAATGTGGTTATAGTGAAGGGAAGTGTAATGTTCAGCCTCTAATTGGGAGAGGGAGTGGTCTGAATCATGTAAAGACATGTCTGGCCTCTGAAAGTGGCTGGAAAACTGTTTATTGCATGATGAGTTAAATAAAATGTGAGAGGAGCAGGTGTCTGAACAAAAGTGAATATCTGTAGTCCAGAAGAGAAGAATCTTTGTCCAGACCAGTGTTCGTATTGTCCAACCTCTTAATCTAAATGACTTCAAAGCTTGAGAGGTGGAACTGACTGGGAAAGTTGTGGGCTAGTCTGGGACAGAGGTGCTGCAGGGTGGCAGCAGTGGGGTAACCAGGCTGTATGTGTGTTCCTTGTTGTTATACTGTTGTGAAACCCTGTGAATGGAGCAGCAGAGCCCTGTCAGTTTGATGGCTTCATGGAGATGCCACCATCCTATCTTGCCCCCCTCCCCACTTTAAATGCCTGGTTGCTGTCAGCAAAAGCTTAATGTTCTGGCTGTGCCTAGAAATGGTAACAGAGGAGGGGTGTCTGAGCCCGGGCAGCTGCCTGTGATCCTAAACACAGGGCATGTTGCTGTGGGGAAGCCAGGGCTCAGCTGGGCTTGTTTCCTCTGCAGGTGCTGGTGTGGGTGACGTGAATGTGGAAGTGGAGGATCCCCAGGGGAGAAGTCTTGCTGAAGTTGTAGTAGAAGACAAAGGCAACCAAGTGTACCGTTGTACCTACAAACCTATTCAAGCTGGTCCTCACATTGTCAAAGTGACTTTTGCTGGGGAGGCAATTCCCAAAACTCCTTGCACTGTGCTCGTCGGAGAGGGTATGCTTTTTAAAAATGCACCTAAATGTAGATGGCTACTTTTTACCTTGGATGTGATCACAGAATATGCTTGAATCTTGCCCTGGACGTTCTCTGTGCCTTACAACATCTTAGACCTGATTCAGTGGGTCACACGGGTATTCGCAGGGTACAATAGTGCTCTCTAACAGTAATATGGCTTTTGTTGCTAGAGTTTCCTTTCTGCCTAGACCTCCAAACGTTAAGCTGCCCTTTGTATTTTTTTGAAGTGTTTTATGCAGCTATGCAGTGTCTTGCTGTTTTCCACCTTTGTTCCTCAAATGACTATATTTACTGGTTTCCTCCTTAACTGACACCTAACTTGCTTTCTGTTCCATCCTTACGTGCTCCTACGCTTTTAGATCTCTGCTCATCTCTCCTGAGCTACCCTCCATTTGTGGAATTTTGGACTTCACTGCTAATGGCTTCATAGTTGGTAAGAGGTGTGCAGGATGCTCCGTCATGTTTGCTCTTTGTAAGCTTCTCGCCTGCAGCTTATCCCGGCCAAAAGGGTTTTTTGGTTTTGTTGGGGTTGGGGAAGAAGGTTGCTAGTGAACTTGGTGTGTGACCCAGCTTACCCACCGGCCGCCTGACTCAGTCGTGTGAGGGCTCTGAGAGCTGGTCCCCCTCCTCGTTGAGCACGCTCCCCTGTGCTCCCACTGAGCTTTCAGAGCGAGCAGATGGCATGCGATCTTCGCTTACACCATCCGGTGTAGGACGCGGAGTGATGTTGGCTGCTGCAGGGGTGAGGGTAAAACTTGTAAAACGAGTGAAAACCTAATAAGCCGCTTGGCAGAGTTGTGCTCCTGCTGTAAGCACGGCATATTTTGGGGAAAATGCATGCTGCGATTACACTGCTGGGAAGCTGTGATTATTTGTAAGTCTCTTCAAACCCTCCAGGTCTCTGGAGACCACGTGGTAATGGGATTGTGTAATGAAAACTGTTCAGGAGTGCATGTTAGCTGATTTACGTAGCCACTCTGCTGGCCTGGAGAAGCACTTGGAGTAAAGGGGTCAAGTGTAGGCTTAGGCTCAGCCATATGTAACCTCCTGAAGCATAAGCTTAAGCTCAGCCATATGTAACCTGCTGCCCCTGCCCATGGCTCCTTTGGTCTGCAGAGGGCTTGATGGCTTCGCTTCTGAAAGTGTGAACTGCGACAAGCAGGGGGTTTTGATGTGACATCTCTTAACAAAGCACATGCAGAACTCGTTTTGGCCAAAGCAGTTATTGCAGTCATATGCTTCTGAACAGGCAGCACAATAATGCTGTTCAGTGGGGCACACCTGCAAAGGGGAGCTTCACCCCATGCTGCAGTGTGCCTCAACGGGAAAGGCATCAAGAAGATTGTGCCTAGTACGGTGGATATCTGTGTGTGATAGTCATGTAAAAGTTTTATATTGATAACTGGCATCAAACTGGAAAGCAGCAGGGCTTCGGTGTTTGCTTTAATTCTGAAAATTATCCCTTGTAGGGGATCAGGGTTGCCTGGCTGCACCGAACACTACTGCCCAAAAACCATGGGACATAGACAATGGCTGAGCAGACTCCTGAGTGTCTCCCTTAATGCTATAACCTTAAAACTTGTGCTGAAAGCTAAGCTGTGGTTGCCCTGAGTCAACATGGAGCTAAAGGTTGTTCCAGGCTGGCTAGGCTCTGCGTACGCTGAGAATCAAAGACGGAATTGATGTCTGAAATTCCCTTGCAGCCTGCAATCCGAATGCCTGCCGTGCCACTGGTAGAGGTCTGCAGCCCAAGGGTGTCCGCATGAGGGAAACGGCTGACTTCAAGGTTGACACGAGAGCAGCAGGGAGTGGAGATCTTGGAGTGACTATAAAGGGACCAAGTAAGTGTTTGGGTGATTTTGTGCTGTGGATGCATTTTGAAGAAGGGGAGACTGCGAAAGGAAGAGCAGTAAGGAGATGGTGGCCTGATGGAACCGATGGGATTTGTATCCTTATAAAAAACAATCCAGATTTCAGAAGGGTTTTCTGGTACTCTTTGTCTAGTGTGAAAGTTTGAATCTGCACAGCTGGGTAAGGTTACAATCCACAGGACTGGTTTTAGGTCTCTCCATTTTAATGCACATCTATTAGCAAAACTGAGAAAATCCATGAATCTGCCTGCTGTGGCCTCCAAACTTTATGGGCTCGCATTGCAACTTCATCTGATCTGTGGGAGCAAGTCACGCTCCAGGGTGGAAATCCTGCTCTCGTAAAGCTAGGAAAGACTCGGAGCGGCACTCCTGGCTGCACGGGATGCTCGGGCACACGAGCAGAGAAGGGAGAGGGTCGAGGGAATGTGTAGGCTGACATGGAGACCTTCTGCCAGGATCTGTCCCCAGTTCTTTGCTGTGTCCTGAGCTCTGGATGTGGCCCTCTGCCTGGGCGATGGGAGCGCTGGTGGCCGCTGGCTCGTGTGTGTGGCTCCTGGGGCTGCCAGCAGCGGTGGCCGTGCTGCTGCTCCCAGGGAGCTGCCGTGCTTGTGCTGTGCTTGTGAGCCCTCACCTCCCCCCGGCTGGGATGGTATTAAAAGGTGCATTGTATTGCCTTCACCTCTCACAGTGCTCTGACTGTGTGGCTTAATGTGGCTAGAGGCTGGGAGGGGGGTGGGGGGGGGAGCAACAGACGTATCGATGTAAATTTTAGTGTATTAAGCTTTTTCTCCCTAAATTCTTCATCTTGAAGAAAATGAAAAGTAGGCATTCCCTGCATACTTGTGGTTGCAAAGTCTGACAAATGTTAAGCTTTTTTGTTTTAACATATGACATGCATCATACTGCAGACTAAGAAAATAAAACACAAGGGAACCTATTAAGTCTGGTAACTTAAAATACTTTCTGCTGTATTTCTTCTGGAAGTGTTTGCTGTCTTTGTCCTAGAGGGCAACTAGAACTAACTTCCTTTATAACCTGACCTTTTTGTCTCTGGTGGAAGAAATTTATTCTTGCAAGCTAAAATAAATACTAGAAAACATGAACTTGTCTGAGTAATTGAAGGCAGGATGGAAGCTGTTAAGTTTAATGCTGAACTGTTCTTTCAACAGAGGGCTTGGAGGAGCTGGTGAAACAAAAAGGCTTTATGGATGGTGTATACGCATTTGAATATTATCCAGCTACCCCAGGGAAATACGTTGTCACGATTACATGGGGTGGGCACAACATCCCAAAAAGGTGAGTTAGAGATAGCTTTTTTGGAGTTTTTGCACCCTTTGGTGTCTCGTGTGTTTGGTGGGCTTTTCAAACAGCGCTGACCTTCGAAGAAACTCTTAGAAAGTTAATGGCAAGCAGTTGCTGTGACAGTTTATCTACAGCCTATTTTAGGGCTACGGTGGCTTATATTGGGAGAGCTTTGACGAGTGATTCGCATCAGTCTTGCTAAACCCAAAATCATGAATACAAAAAGTAATAAAACTTGGTGGATTACGCAGCTTGGACTTCGCTGTGAGTTTTTTGAAGGGATCTGTTATTTTGGTGTCCAAGGCTACAACAAGCAGTGCAAGCCAAATATTTGACAGTCAGGATTTGTGGTGCAAGATGTAAGCACGTGATGGCTTGCATGACCTCTCTGCTAGAAAGGCAGACTGCTGGGCACTGTGCCACCACATGATAGCTTCTATTAATTTGGGAAATCCAACGTAAAACCTCATTAAAATGCCTGGGGGAAAAAAAACATGGATGCTATTCTTGTCCTCCTTTCTAACCCTGTGCTTTGTTTTTCTCTTGTAGCCCCTTTGAAGTTCAAGTGGGTCATGAAGCAGGTCCTCAGAAAGTGCGAGCCTGGGGGCCAGGGCTGCATGAAGGGATTGTGGGCAAATCAGCTGACTTCGTGGTAGAGTCCATTGGCACAGAAGTTGGCTCTCTTGGTATGTAACCTTACTCAGTTTGCCTGAAATATTTATATATTACAATGCTAGCAACGGACTCTTGAGAAACAATAGCTTTCCCAGCAGTAAAAAAACATGTCTGCAAGACGTTTTGGTCTAAACACAAACCTATATCAGATTGTCAAAATCAAGTCCTAGAGACAAGAATGTGTGTGATGGGGAATGTTAATCTGTGGCTTTGCGGGATGAGATCCAGAAGGGAATGATGGATTATTTCCTATATTGCTGAAGAAGGGTGATAAAGAGCATCAGGCGTGGTTATGGCTTATAAAAAGCAGTTTGGGGAAGTGGCGTTAAATTAGCAGCCACCACAAACCGAACATGAGGAACCTACTTGTTCCTTTTTCAGGCTTTGCAATAGAAGGCCCTTCTCAAGCTAAAATTGAGTGTGATGACAAGAATGATGGCTCATGTGATGTGAAGTATTGGCCCAAAGAGCCCGGTGAATATGCTGTGCACATCATGTGCGATGATGAGGACATAAAAGACAGCCCCTACATGGCCTTCATCCGACCAGCTTCAGGAGACTTCAACCCAGATAAGGTGGTGTATAAGAGCTCACCCATGGCATAGCACGTCTTTGATATCTATAGTAGAGATGTTTCTGAAGGCTTCTGGTAACAGACTTGACTCTTCAGCTGCCTCTCCTTAAGGCTCTGAATTTACCATGCTCCAGCCAGATATTACTCAGCTTTTTCTAATAACACTATTGTGGTTTTGATTTAATGTAATGAAAACTTGCTGAATTAGTCCAAATTCTCAACTTTCATGCTAGCCTCTGCTTGTATCCTGTGTTTCATGGGTTTTGTGGGAAGGGGAGGGTCTTCGGAAATAAATCACTTAGTTTTACTTCTCTTTCTGAACTGCAAGCTAAGACTCTTGGGATGTTCGTTGGGGTGTTTTTAGGTGAAGGCTTATGGCCCGGGCTTGGAACGGACTGGCTGTATAGTGAACAATCCTGCTGAGTTCACAGTTGAAACCAAGGATGCCGGGAAAGCACCTCTGAAGATGTATGCACAGGTAAAAAGCCAAAGGCAGCTATGAGAAACTTCAGCAAAAGGTCTTTAATACTGTTGAGAAAAATGCTTTAAGTATTTCTGCTCGCTTACACACCACTTAATTCTGGGCATGTGTAATTCTCTCAAAGCTCTGTGCTTTGATCTGTGTAATGTAGTCAGGCAGCAAACCTCACTCAAGACAAGGTGACTTCTCTCTGGCGTATGAAATACATGGCTTTGCTTCCTTACTTGGAGTCTCCTCGCCAAAGCAAGCTGTAATTTCCTGGAGTTGTCATTTGGAAGCACCCAAAGTGTCTCCGAGCCTGTGAATCTCAGGGGAGCTTGTTAAAATATGTGTTGTAGGATGGTGTTGGAATGAGCAAGTGCTAGATGAGGAAGACGTACAGGAGTGTAATTTGCGTGTTTCTTTGGTATTTCTGAGGTGTAGTTCTAGAAAAAAACCCCACATTTTGGAACAGTTTTGAGCTGTTCAAACTATACAAATATTTTTAAAATACCTGAACCATCTGCTTGTATTGCTGCGTTTTAGGATGGAGAAGGAAACCCTATTGATATCCAGATAAAGAGCAAGCCTGATGGTGTGTTTGCCTGTTCCTATGTGCCAGTTAAACCAATCAAACATACAATTTCTGTTGTCTGGGGAGGAGCCAACGTGCCCAACAGCCCATTTAGGGTAAGTACAGAGATGGATTATTACTAGTTCTAGCCAAGTAGGACGTTCATGCTCACAACTACTTGTCATTACAACTAGGATGATAAAACCCTTCTGTGCACTTCAAGGAGGTGTGTCCTTTGGCTCCCTTTCTTTGGGAATCTATCCATTTGAAAAAAGCTTTCTGCTTTTTCAAGCTCAGATGCTGGAGGTCTCCTATCAGTCCAGCTGCAGCCTCGGGGAGTCGGGGCAATTAGTTCCTGCCTTGGGACTGTTTTCCTGTCACCTCTGTCCAAGAAATGCTCCCACTTGACTGTGATCTCGAGTGTGACACAGACGTGTGATTCTGGCCCTTGTGAATCCATGTAGGTCCTTATAGGTCAAGGGAGTCATCCTCAGAAAGTGAAAGTATTTGGACCTGGCGTGGAGAGAACTGGCCTGAAAGCGAATGAGCCGACCCACTTCACTGTGGACTGCACGGATGCGGGAGAAGGTAAAGGCAGGCTGGGATGTTGTGGTGGTGCCAGGACCCCCAGGTCATGCAAGGTGGGGAATTATGTCCTGTTTCATGCTGGTTTTCCTTGTTTCATGGGAAAACCCTGGGAAGCAGAACATTACAATGAATTATGACGTGATCTGTTGCATCAGTTAACGAGGGGTCTTGAGCAGCTCCTGGAAATGGGGATGTGCTGTCTGTTTGACTAGCAATGTCTGTACCACCTGGTAGCAAAACCTCCATTTGCTTTTCCTAGGTGATGTCAGTGTTGGGATTAAGTGTGATGCTCGTGTGGTCAGCGATGAGGAAGAAGACATAGATTTTGACATCATCCACAATGCTAATGATACATTCACAGTGAAATACGCACCGCCCGCCGCTGGGCGCTACACCATTAAAGTGCTTTTTGCAGGAGAGGTTTGTAATCTTCCTTCTACAGCCTGATGTGTCTCGGGTCTGTTTATCTGCTCTTTGATCACCGAGCGTGTGTCACGCCGCAGCTGGCTGCGGTGGCTTAGAGCTGGCTCCTTCCGTTTCAGCTCGTGTGCACCTTGTCTGCTCACTGTTTTTAAAAACACTTTTGGAGTACTCAGAGGTACAGAAATGAGAGGGGGTGGGTGGAGACATCAGGCACGTAATGTGTTGGGGTGGCATAATGAATGTGGTCTCAGTGATGGGACAAAGCTGCTTTCTAAAGGATAGAAAATCTAAGTGACTTTCCAAGGAACATGGGGAAAAAAATAGGTTTTGCTTAAAAAAAAAAAAAAGGGAGAGAGGCCCCCGCAAACTGTCCAGCTGTTAACTTTGTTTTAGACTTTGAATGATGCTACTCAGTAGGGAAGAGCAGAGTGCTTAAGTGAGGTGAAATTTTACTCCAGATGGTCCTGGAGTTAAAGCAGGAGTATTTTAAAATGATTATCTGTCTAGTTTTGGCTAGCGAAGAGTGAACTTGTTATGTTTAGAGCTGCGTTTCTGTTGCAGGAAATCCCTGCCAGCCCCTTCAGAGTTAAAGTGGACCCCTCACACGATGCCAGCAAAGTGAAAGCTGAAGGACCTGGGCTGAACAAAACTGGTGAGAGCTGGGTTGAGGTGGTGTGGCCGAGTGCTGGACCGTGAGGGGCTGTTGCGGGGTAGCCACTGCCTGGCTGAGCATTGCTGGGATGCGGCGCTGGGTGCAGCGGGGTGCGGTGCCAGGCGACTGGAAGTGACTCCGTTCCCTTGGCATTTTGCTTGATGGGGCTTTATAGGTACTGAATGCTTCTTGGGAAGAGTTTCTGTGTGTGAGCTCTGCATAAATTAGGATTAACGTTTCTCTTCAGGCGTGGAAAACGGGAAGCCAACGCACTTCACCGTGTTCACCAAGGGAGCTGGAAAAGCGCCGCTGGATGTGCAGTTCAGCAGCTCGGTGCCAGGAGAGGCGGTGGCAGATCTGGATATCATTGACAACTATGACTATTCCCACACCGTTCGGTACACTCCAATACAGCAGGTAGGGTTGACTCCTGTAGGAATACAAGAGTGAACGGCTCATGTTGTTGTAGTGCCGTGACCTCCCTCCCTGGTGCCTGTGCGTAGAGGAATGAGCAGATAAAACTTGACAGGGTGTCCTGTGCCCCGGGGTCCCTAAAGCCTGCAGGACAATTGGGACTGGAAAACAGTAATGCGTTTTTCTGGCCTCGTTATTGATAGCTTGTCACCGTTTTCTGGGAATGGTGAGATACTGAAGCAGTAGTGCACAGCTCATGTTGTCATTCCACACCTTATCAGCTGAAGAGGGAAGCTGGTGAACCTTCACAGGGTCCCAAACAGAGCTGGCGGCTGCCCCGGCTGCTCTGGGCTGCTGTGGTCCAGCAGTTGGGGCCATCTCGGCACATCTGGGCACATCTCAGCAAGCTGCTGCTGTCGAAGGAGCTGTAGGGTGAGCTGGAGCAGGCATAAAAAGCATGGTGTTTGGGTGATGGAGCAGCAGCCCCTTGGCAGGAAAGTGAGTGAGTTGGTGCTGGGGAGGGAAGCTGGGCTGCAGATAAAATGCATCAAAGTATTTGTCTGTATTTGAGGTTTGCCCTTGGGTTGGAAAAAAAAAATCAGTCTAACTCTTTTTTTTTGTTCATGGGCAGATGGTTCCTAGCAACACCATTAAAGAGCTGAAAGTGGAAACTGCTAATAACTAGAAGTATTTTTTGTTTCTGCTTGCGTGTTTGTAAAGGGCCATTAAACGCCAGAATGCACGAATCTCGTGTATTTCTGAAGAAGTAGGTGCTGTAGTGCTGAGATGAAAGTGTTTTGCTGCTTTTGTTCTGCTGAACAGAAACATGTGAGCTCCTCGGTCATCTGCACCAGCTTCCTTGAATGTAGCTGTATAAAAGTGGACTGATACGGAGGACTGCAGCATTATTTGTCAGATAATGCTGGATTAGCATTCTTGGAAGCGCCATAGAGCTAGCATTTGTTTTTGGATAAGGCAGTTGCATGATCTCAGGATGTGGTTGTGTGCCTGTTTGGAGAAGCTTTTGCTTGTTCAGTCAGGGTTGGTATGCAGAAGGGAGCAAAGTCATCTGAACTCCGCAGGCGTGTGTGTGAGCAGTACCTGATTGCTGTGTTTCACCTGAAAAGCAGTGGTGAAACAAGCCAGGATGCCCAAACCAGCTTTCCCACCTGGGTCTGCCATCTGGGGGAAGTATCTTGAGTCCTAGAAGAGCTATGGACTTACAGGAGATGCTCACTGATAGCAGTGGCAGGAAAGCAATGGTTAAAAAGAGGAGTTGAAAATAGACTGCACGGTAATTAGAGTAGCCTTGTTGTCCCTCCAGGCTGCAAGCAGGTAGGTCTTTCCTGGACCCTGTCTTTCTCAGGTTTGTAGGCAGTAGGTTACGAATGAGACTCTGGACCCTTCGGAGTGAGGGGAGGACGGACTGGGTAGTTAAATTCCTGAGGGACCACGTAAGCAGCAGAGGAGCCTTGGTTTAATGCTGTTTACTCAGCCTTATCTATCTCACTTGCGGTGTTGCTACAGCTACCCGTGTGTGTGTTTTCTAAAAACAACCAAGAATAATCATGGAAGCTATTCACTAGCTTGTGTGAAACATCCATGATTATTTCACTTGGGAGCTGAACTGGCCAAGAGCGAAAAGTAAGCAAACAGTGAATATAGCTAAAATATGGACTGTGGTAGGAGAGAATAAAAGGAGCACACATCGTGGGCTGGAGCTTGCCATGGCTGTGTGGTAGTCCAGCCAAAATACACAAAAGCATTAATCTTTCTGACTTGTACAGCTTAAAACCCTGGTATTTCAAATGCTGTAATAATACGGCCTCTTTGCAGGCTTGGCTTTGGCCTGGCCTCTCCGTGCGGTGGAAAGGGATACCTGGTCTGCAGCGCTGGGACATTCATTCAGCTGTTGGGTCCGAGCACTGGGAGGGTGGGAGCCAGCCTGAGCCAGAGCATTTGCCAGGCAGCTTGAATATAGTCTAATTAAACGTTGGAAAGAACCGTCTTTTTCTCTCTTCCTGCATTAAATAAAAACCATTTAATGCTTTGAAGGGCTGCAGTGGGACGGGAGCTTGAAAATCCATAAACCAATAAGTTTGGCTGTGATCAGCTGAAATGGATTAGGTGAAGTGGTTTATGTACTGCTGGGATGTTAGTGCATCTGTATGAAGTGAGGAACTGAGCTAACTTGTAAATTCTCCAACTAGGGTCCAATGAAGGTTTTGGTAACTTATGGTGGCGATCCTATCCCTAAAAGCCCTTTCACTGTGGGCGTTGCTGCTCCGCTAGACCTGACCAAAGTTAAAGTCAACGGACTTGAAAACAGTAAGTACCTCTGGGCTGGAAGCCTCTGAATTGTTTCCTGAACCTGTGACAGCTGACACGTTCTGCTGGAACAGAAGTGGGCAAAACAAACTTCTTTTTTAACTTGCTACAGTTGGGGGATCCATCAGCTCCAACATTATAGCTTGATCGCTCTGACTTAGCTGGTCCTCTTTAGGACTAAATTTCAATTTAGATTATTATATTATTTTTTTTTTGCAAAGATTACATAGCAACGTGGACAAAGCTTGTGTGGGGTTTAGTCCCTTGTGGTGAACAGAGCTGGACTCTTCACCAGGCTGGGAATCTGCTGATGAAACCTGGTTTCCTTGGGGCTACAGGGCTGTTTGTTCAAACATAAGTTACTGCTACTGTGCAGAATGTCATACGTACAGTCTCTTTTGTTTTCTAAAAGCAGAAGAACTTAGGGCTGTGAAATATTGTCGCGTTCCTGAAATGAGCCTGTGATACTGTCAGGCCATATCTTGCAGGCTTGTTTAGCACTGTAGCTTTGTAGTTCCAGTTAACCAAAGCACTTGTTTATTTTTAGGTTTGGTTTGTTTTGATTTGGCAGGTGTTTTTGCACACAGAGGGATGCAGACTGAGCAGGGCTCTGCCAGTGCTTGCTCCCTCGGCTGTATGTGTGTGAGAGATTTCTTGGAGCGCTGTCTGACCTTGAGTACTTAATGGAGTAATATGGTTTTGTCTTTTCAGGAGTGGAAGTAGGGAAGGATCAGGAATTTGTAATTGACACCAAAGGAGCTGGTGGGCAAGGTAAACTGGATGTTAATATTTCCAGTCCGATGAGGAAAGCTGTGCCGTGTCTGGTGGAACCGGTTCTGGGTAAGGAGTGCAGCACTGCGAAGTACATCCCAAGGGAAGAAGGACTGTACGTGGTGGATGTGAGTTATGATGGCAACCCAATCCCAGGGAGCCCCTACACTGTGGAGGCCACGCTGCCTCCAGACCCCTCCAAGGTAAGTGAATGGTTCAGAGCAGTAACAGCAACTGATACCTGAGAACTGAATCGTGGGCTATTGCATGACACTTGGCTTGGTTTTGGCCAAACCAGACCCAGGAACATCCTTACTCGTTCCTTTTGCAGGCTTCATGACTCGTGCAAGTCATTCCTATAACACTGTATTTGAAAAAGCATCGTACTAATTAAGAGTACTGCAAGCATCCTGCGTAATACCAGTATTGCTCCTAATTTAATAGGAGTTGGCCTCATGAGCATCTCGACTGTATTAAGTGATCCTAAGGAAATAGATTTCAAGAAAAATACATGTACAGCCATGAAATATTTTAGTGTTTCTACCTTTTATATCTCATGGCTATATAAAAACAGCTACAGTGAGAGTATGAATACCTCCTTGCCTAGAAACCTCTTTGGAGGAGAGATGTCAACTTTACAGTAAAACTGGGAGGAGTGGCAAGGGAGACCTTGCTTTCTGTGTATTTTTAAGAGTTTGTTAATCAAATCCTACATACTAATAAGTCTAAATCTATCTGCTGCCAATAACATGAAAAAATGAATTTGGCTCAACTGCATATTCTCTTCTAGGTAAAAGCTCACGGTCCAGGTCTTCGAGGGGGCCTCGTTGGAAAACCAGCCCAATTCATGATAGATACCAAAGGGGCAGGAACTGGAGGTTTGGGTTTGACAGTAGAAGGGCCATGTGAAGCTAAAATTGAATGCTCAGACAATGGCGATGGAACCTGCTCCGTCTCCTACCTGCCTACGAAGCCTGGAGAGTATTTCGTCAACATTCTCTTCGAAGAAGTTCACATTCCTGGGTCGCCGTTTAAGGCAGACATAGAAATGCCATTTGATGTCTCTAAAGTCATTGCCACGGGCCCGGGTCTGGAACGTGGTAAAGTAGGTGAGGCAGGGCTGCTGAACGTCGACTGCACGGAAGCGGGTCCCGGGGACCTGCGGGTGGACATGGTGTCAGATACTGGTTCCAAAGCTGAGGTCCAGATCGATGATAACAAAGATGGGACCTATGTCGTAACATATGTGCCGCTCTCGGCTGGCATGTACACCATCAAGATGAGATATGGAGGAGAGCAAGTGCCTAAATTCCCAGCCCGGGTCAAAGTGGAGCCAGCTGTGGACACAAGCAAAGTTAAAGTGTTTGGGCCTGGAGTGGAAGGAAAAGGTGAGAATAACTGTTGGTATCAGAATTCACAGGACTTGTGGTCCTCTGTCCTGCACAGAGCACTCTGAGCATTAAAAGTTGTAATAGCCTTGCATGTTCCCATGGTGACCTTCGGACAGGGGTGTTTCGTTATGTTCCCAGATGAATTGTTTATCGTGCTGGTTCACAGAATATTTTGTCATCGGAAATGCATGCGGTTCTTGAAGTGACTCTTGAAAATGTATCCTGCAGATGTCTTCCGAGAAGCTACAACCGAGTTCACTGTGGATGCTCGACCTCTAACAAAGGGTGGCGACCACATCAGGACGCAGATCACGAGCCCGTCCGGCTCCCCCGCGGACTGTCTCATCCAAGACAATGCTGACGGAACGTATTCAGTAGAGTACACACCATTTGAAAAGGGTAACCTCTGGGGGTTTGGCTTTTTCTTTTATTTGAGAGGGGAATACCAAGAGCAAGCAGCTCTTCTGACACTTTCATTTGGCAGACTGCTGAGGTCTGCCAGTAACTTGTTGGCATCTTAGCAAGGCTTTTGCCAGTAGAGGAGCTAATTCAGCAGGAAGTAGCTTTATTTTAACTTGAAGAACTGACTTTTACAGTAACTTGGCTTCAGAAGAAGAGTGTGTAGATGGCATCTCAGTTATGAAACACTAGTGAAGTCTTGTGAAATGCAGGATGGAGCTCATACCCACTGACTTAAATACTGATGTTTATGTCTGTAGCATCTTGTAGAAGTGAAGCTAAGTGATGAGAATGTTTAGGGAACTCAGGACGTGTTTTCCTCCTCTTAACAGGTCCACACACAGTCAGCGTAACTTATGATGGCGTACCTGTGCCGAACAGTCCCTTCAGAGTGAACGTGACAGAGGGCTGCCATCCATCGCGTGTGAAGGCACAAGGACCTGGGCTCAAAGAAGCTTTCACAAATCAGCCAAACGCCTTTTCGGTTGTCACCAGGTAAAGTCGTCCTTAAAGAATATCTGAGGGAGGGAGGAATGTAGTGGGCTGTGCGATGCAGGAGGCTAAACTCAGTACAAATATTTATAAAAAGGCCAAGCTGTGTCCTTCTAATTAGTGTGAGTGTTACCTCATCGCATGCTGAGCACTCTGTGAGGTAATGCTGACCAGCTTTGCATGCCAGAGCATGCTGAAGGCTGGACATCAGAAGTCAGGTTACTGCATTTCCGATATGGGTAAAAACGCAGCCAGAGCACGCGAAGCTGCTGTTAGAAGCAGCCAATTCTAAGAAAGTGCATTTCTGTCTTGCAGAGGGGCAGGAATTGGTGGCCTTGGAATAACTGTTGAAGGACCTTCGGAGTCCAAAATTAGCTGCAAAGATAACAAGGATGGGAGCTGCAGCGCCGAGTATGTTCCTTATGTTCCAGGAGACTATGATGTTAACATCACATATGGGGGAGAGCATATTCCTGGTAAGAGCTCTTACTCAGTGGCTTTCAGAAGAGTGAGGGTGTTGAGCTAAGGACTTGGTGCCTTGGCTGCATCTCACTTGTGCTGGGGGATGTTGAGGTTTTGACTTTGTGCTTTTCCTGGGAATTCAGGCAGAAACAGCAGTGGCTTTTGTTCCTCACACCCGGCACGAAGTGTGGAGCGCTTTGTGCCGTGGTGCGGTAGTTTTGAGGAAGGGCTGCAGTCTCTTCTTGTTTCTGAAACAGCCTCTGTGGGGATGTGGAGGAGCCTTGTCGAGACTGTAGCACCCGCAGAGGGGAACAACAGAGCGGGTACAGACGGGTGGGACAGGGAAAGGGACCCTAGCCCTTGGCAATTAACTGGTATTACTCACAAGCGTTGTGTGTAGTGCATTAGGTCAAGAAAACAGTCCTTTGGTTGCCTTCAAGACTGTTCTGCAGTAAAATGGTCTAATGGGAGAGCTTGTAATGGGGATTATATTAAGCACTGCAAGTTTTGGTCACTGCAGAAAGTGTAGTAACTGTTTTAAACCAGATGTTTATCTGTGCATGTATGTGCCATGGATGTTAAGCTGAAGTGAAGTAGGTTTAAGGCATGTTCCAGGTATATCTGGCATCCAGCAGTTCATGACTAAAAGAAAGATATTTTGCTTGATACCAAGAATTAAATGCTCCTGAATGCCAGACACTGTTTGAGTTCTTCCATGCTGTCATACAGCATACATCTAGGTATTCTTTCCTAGACACTGTAAGTGAGCCAATTCTTTCCTGTTGGTCCCATTTTATTTGTGAACATAGTGAATTTGGTAAAATATGAAGGAAGCAAGTGCCTGCATGACACTTTGTTTGCACTTCTGGTTTCTTTCATGCACTGTTTTCTGAGGTGTGAGGAGCAGATGGATCTCAATTGAATTGTTGAGTAGACAGTGAATATGTAGAAGCACCATCATTACACTTCTGGCTTTTGCAAAAGCAAAGAAGTAGCATGGAGGCTGTGGGGTTGTCATTCCTGCCTGAGGTTGAGGCACAGTAATAAAAAAGCCCAAGGAAAAGTGGGGAAAAAGACCATTGGTTTCCTGTAACTGTTAATGCTGTGGTGTTTAACACTTCCTGCGTTACCTTCCAGGCAGTCCTTTCAAGGTTCCTGTGAAGGATGTTGTGGATCCCAGCAAGGTGAAGATAGTAGGACCAGGTCTGGGAACAGGTGTTCGAGCCAAAATCCCACAGTCCTTCACTGTAGACACCAGCAAGGCAGGAGTAGCACCCCTCGAGGTGGTGGTGGCAGGACCCAGAGGTAAGAACCGAAGTACTCCATCCAGCTGTGCCCCCATTGCTGTGTTTGGGTGGGTAACATGGTCCTGGTCCTGCTTGCAAAAGTGGTGATACCACTTGAATGAGCATTTCTCTCTGTTCCTATTCATCTGGTGTGTGCACCTGGACAGCTGACCCATGTGTCATGCTGTAAAGGAAGGAGAACTGTGTCCTAGGTAGTGTTGCTTTGGGCATTGTCTTTGATGGCTTTATTCTAGCCTTCTGAGCTGGGAAAAGTGGCATGAGTAACCATCACTGGTGAACAGTTGTGGCTTCGATTTAGACATCAAAAAGAAAGTCTCAGATGTGAATGGTGACTTGGAAAACCCATTTCACTGGGTTGCAGAGTCTCTGAAACATGGTGGAGACCCTCAGTGGTCCCTGGAGAGCAGCAAGGCCCTGGAGCGATAGCGTTAACGATGTTTGCATTAACCTAGGAAGCTGTGTCTCGGTGGCACAGTATCTCAGCAACAAGTGCCTTTTGGCTGCAAGTTTCGCCTTGCTGGGAGGTGGGAGCTGCTTCCCCACTCGAGTGTCAGGTCACCGTGGTGCAGGTGCCCCTCAGGTAACCCTTCTTTAATTTTAGTGGATGAGACGGATTCCCAGGGATGGCGCTCCCCGTTGAAAGCGATTTCAGATTTCTTTCAAGGTGATCCAAAGGGTGACACTGAGACAGGTTTGAACTCTCACTGACTAGTGGCAATTTTGGCTCTCAGAAATCCAACTGCCAACAGCAAGAATCATCTGGAGGAGGGAATGGGAAGCAATGGTGTTGCTTTTAGGCTTTGCATGGCGACCATACATTTCTTTTGTGCTTGCTTTACTGATAATCCATCCCGTATTTTAAAGCCAACTTGTAATTGTTGGCTGCTTTGTGTGTTGATCTGAACCAATATGTCATGTAATCCTCTGTAGATTTAGCTCAATGCAAATCGAAATAATTGATCCTGCTTTCTTTGGGCTTTGGCAGCTCCTGCCTAGGGAGCAAGCTGCCTTTCCAAATACCTAATTGTGAAAGACTCAGCTGGTGAATGCTACAAACCAACTGGCTTTAGGGCTCAATTCTGTGCAGTGAATCCCTGTAACAGTATGTAATCTTGTAAATGACAGTTCAAGCAATTATAACAGTTACTCGTTTTCTTTCTCAAAAAGTCTTCAGTGTATGTTGAGCAATTGTTCTTGACCTGGACTGTACAGAAAGGCAGATTTTTCTCCAGTATTTTCATGTTAGCTTTTGTTTACAGTGGGAAGATGGAAGGCCAGAGAGCAATGGATAACAAATCTGTCTCAAGTCAATGGCTCTTGAATGCAAAATAAGGGAAGACTAACCACTGATCCATGCCTACTGCCTTCATTAAAAAAAAAATTAAAAATTGAAATTTACCTTGTTGCGAAATGTAAATGAGCAGGGCATCTGGGAGCTTTGTGCAGCAAATGGCTGATGAGGAATTCAGTTTTAATAGCGCAGCTGAGAAAATTTTCTGTTGCTTTTTTAGGAATTGTGGAGCCTGTTAATGTAGTAGACAATGGAGATGGCACCCACACGGTGGTGTACACCCCTACGCAGGAGGGACCCTATATGATCTCTGTCAAATATGCTGATGAAGAGATTCCTCGCAGGTAAGGTGATGAAGATAACTTAGCTGAACTGAAGGTTTAATGACCTAACCGTGCTCTCCCAGCACATGAGCACTGTTTAAGGGCTAGCTGTGCTCCTGTCTACTTTGCTAGTGCAGCTGCTTGCACAGTTTCAGGGTTCAGGAGTGGTTTCAGGGTTCAGAGTTCTGCACCTACAGCAGAGACACCTCAGCGTGCACTGCAGTAATTATCAGCTATTGGCTTAGGAAGAGGGGGGCAATAATCGGTTTCCCTTTAAGTCCCTTCAAGGTGAAGGTGCTTCCTACGTATGATGCCAGTAAAGTGACAGCGAGTGGACCAGGTCTCAGCTCCTACGGCATACCAGCCAGCCTGCCTGTGGAGTTCGCTGTGGATGCTAAGGATGCTGGGCAGGGGCTTCTGGCCGTACAGATCACTGTAAGTAACTACAAAACCAAACAGCAGTGGAAACACATTGTTCGAGGTGGGCACGAGTGGCTCCTATCGGAATTGTCCACAGCTGTACCCTGACATACCCAGTGTCCTGGAGACTGGGCTGCTGGCTGGACCTTAAGCTTCTGGTACTGGAAAATCTTGCACTTTGTGTTTTGTCAAGCTCTTGAGGCTGCTTTTATGTGACTTCAGTTTTAAAATCATCACCCATTCTATATTTGGCTCTTGTTTAACCTTGCACTCCGCAAATGCTCAAAATGAGATAGTTTATTTTAAGATTTTGAAAATGCTGGAATTTGAAATGGAGACAGCCTTCTAGCAGTGTAGTTCAGCAAGGCCATAAGATAACATCCACACTGAGCATTACATGATGTTAAATTAACAAACAAGTCTCCCTCAAGGTTGCCAGAAGTCATGAGCTGCTTAAGGAGATACTACAGGAATGTTTTTATTTGACTTTGTTATTGCTCTTCCTGAAATTTCTGGTGCCTGGAGTCTGTGGCTTCAGCAAAAAAGTCTCTGGTTAGTGGGCCATAAAGCACATTTCTCAGCTCTGGCATGCCTAGGTCATGGCATGGCTGGTTGTACTTGCCCTTCTGCATTCTTGCTCCCGTGCTGTCCCCCTGTCTGCTCAGGTGCACCAGAGCAATTGCCTTTATTCTGGCATGCAGGTGTGCTTTTAAATTATCCAAAGTGCTTATCAGAGCTCCCAGCCTGGCTGTGCTTTGAAGGTTACATTCCACATGGTAGGAGTGCATGGGTGATCCTCCTCACAGCGTTTGTTTGCTGCTTCTTCTGAGCTGTCATCTCAAATGTTTCACAGGCTTTCCTGAAAGAAGCAAGGTCTTTCACGCTGTACCTAGAATCTCAAGTCCTTTGCAGCTTATATGTACCCCAGGCAGTGTTAACTCATGAAATACAGAATGAGGTCAACACGCGGTTCTCTGTAAGCAGGCTTGGAAGGCCTTCTAGAATGCTTCAGGCTTTGCAGTTGATGAGTTGTACTGAAATGTAAACATTATGCCCAGCGCTGATCTTTGTTGTAGGTATGAAAGCTTGATGCTGAAGCTTAGATCTGTATTGCTTATGCATCTCCTTAATTCTTGTATTCAGCATAAAAATGGTAGTTGAAGTGACTACATAG
Organism: Tringa solitaria; assembly: GCA_026413425.1. NCBI lineage: Eukaryota > Metazoa > Chordata > Aves > Charadriiformes > Scolopacidae > Tringa > Tringa solitaria. The sequence continues at coordinate 2,558,266 of JAOXJM010000003.1, forward strand.
GCCTGCTTTTAACTGTAGACCTTGCAGGAGGGCTGACAGCAGACTCTGGTAATGCTTCCCCTTGACCTCAGGCCTTTCGGGGAGCAGCTGGCCAAGGCTACCCGGTGCTTTGTCAGGACAGAGCGGCACAGTCTGTATCCCAACATGTGCCTCAGGGATCTGGGAAGTGTTCTTCATTTCCAGCAGTGATGTGACAATGAATGAAGCCTAAAACTTCTTACAATTAATACAAAATTAATTAAAATGGTTTGATGTATCTTACAAACATTCTCATATCAAACAAAGGGTAGTTAACAATAGCACTGGTTGTTTTATAATGGTCTGATACCTTTTTGCTCCTAATAGTCTGCTCCTGGTACTAGTCCTTGAGTGAAATATATTTAACCCTCAAAAACCTGCAGTTCTGTATCTATTTGAGACTGGCTAAATGTGGTTGTGAACAGATTTGCTGCCCCGCTAAAGGAATTCATAACTAACTTCAGATTGCCGAACCCTTCTGTTTTGCATTCCTCAGGACCAAGAGGGCAAACCCAAGAGAGTGGATGTTCATGACAACAAGGATGGCACTTACACAGTCACCTACGTCCCTGACAAAACGGGCCGCTATACGATTGGTGTGAAGTATGGTGGAGATGATATCCCATCCTCTCCCTACCGGATCCGGGCATCTCCGGCTGGGGATGCCAGCAAGTGTTTGGCCACAGGTAAGTGTTAGCTCCTCTCTCTTGATGCTGTTTGTCCCTGGTGTAAAGCTGCCTTGAGAGCATGGTGCAGCTCATGTACTGGGTGTAGAAGATGCTGGAGACTTATGTAACCTGGCTGCTTTTACAAGGGGTTTTTTCCTAAAGCTAAAGAAGCGTCCACCCTGTGAGTGAGCAGAAATCTCTTACAGTCTCAAGCGAAATCTTTCAAACTGTCTGGGTTGTTATAAACAGCCAGATGCAACCAAAATCCGATGCTTATTTTGGCTTGGATAAGTCCTGCTGGGAACTGTGGTGAGGTTGATTTAAAAATAGCACATCTGCGCACGTTCACTGCATCACACTCCTGCGAGTGTTGCAAGAAGTTTTTGTTCCAAACAAGAACACAATTAATTGTAAGGATGTAAATAGCTGGCTGCGTGCTTCTGCATTAGCAAAGCCTTTTCAGGCTAGGGGTTATTAGTTGGAGGTTTCTGCTACTTTTCTGTCTGGTCAAGGTGGCCAGGGTCTGAACAGACTTTTGGAAGGTGTGGGTAGAAGGAGAGAACCTAAAGATAAGAAGTTACTACAGCCCAAAAAAATCATTGCCTCAAAAATCAGTGCCTTGGTTTGGGGGAGGGACTCCAAATTTGTTGCTGTAGGAGCCCACTTATAGCTTCTACTCTTACCCGTTATCAGGAAGGATGGTCATCAGGCAGCTTTGGGCTGGCCACAGCTACGTGTTGCCGTCTCCCAGCCAGCTGGAGGCTTTGGCAGGAAGCAGAGGTGACAGGAACTAGTTACAAGAGTGCCACTGAATGTTAAATCCCCCTGATTTTAAAATAAATTAATTAGGCAAGAAAAAATTGAACAGGGAAGCTTAGTTTGTGGTTGTAGATGTGTGAGGGTGCCTGGGTGTTGTGCTGATCTGCCTCATGCACTTAGAGCTCACCCGGTGGCTGTCTGGCACCTGGCTGCTGCCAAGCCTGCTTAAACAGAAATATAGTCCTGGAACAATGGAAACACAGAGCAGCCTTTTGCTACCCCTTTTGCTTCAAAATTTGTTTAAAAAAGGCATTAATGGCTGAATCTGATACTCTTCCAAGTAACTCAGGTCACTATTGAAAATAACTGTGATGGTGATTACTCTCAGATGCCAGCTTAAATTTCCCTTTTCCAAGAAGTGCCTCTGACTCTCTGCTGTAAAGCTGAAATACAATCGCCGCAGGAGTAGACGCTGGAATATTGTCAAGATACTAAAACGGCAGGTTCGTTGCCACTTGAAAATGAGCTATTTACCTGGTAACAAGTGCCGGTCAAAAGCAGGAGTATTAAATATGTACTGCAAATAAGACTTAATAGTTCTCATTTGAACACAGCGTTCTTCAGGATGGATCCGATTGCTACAATTTGGGCATTGTTTCATGATTTTTTGTTTTTGGGATGTGTGGCAGAACAGTGGAAAATCATTTGTGGGTAATGGAGGAGGAAACATGGCCATGGCTGCTACTGTGCCCTTTTTTAGCTGCTTACACAGGGAGGTTTATGGTAAAGCAGTGGCAGCCGCCTTGCAGGCGAGGGCAGAAATAGTGCCTTTGGCTCTGCATAAAGGAGCATGATGGTAAGAGTATGGGTTAAGGCATAGCTTCCTTCAAACTTAGCTTTTTTTCCCCTCTGTTCTCATCCAGCCTCTCTGACTGCAGAGGAGAAGGAAAGCTGGTGGCCAGCTCTTGCATGCTGCTGTGCTGACCAACACTGTGAAGGTCCCTTGTTGTACATCTGCTCCCAGACCCATGGCTGTGGGTCCCTGGGACTGGCGTTTTGGTGCCGTGCTTCCCAGGCGCCTTGCGGGCGGCCTGCCTGGGAAAACTGTCCTCTGAACGCTTTCCATAACGAAAATTGCCTTGTAGGTCCTGGAATTGCACCCACTGTGAAGACTGGTGAGGAGGTTGGTTTTGTGGTAGACGCCAAATCAGCAGGGAAGGGAAAAGTGACGTGCACCGTCCTGACGCCAGATGGGACAGAAGCTGAAGCAGATGTTGTTGAAAATGAGGACGGGACTTACGATATCTTCTACACCGCTGCCAAACCAGGAACCTATGTGATTTATGTCCGCTTTGGTGGGGTGGACATTCCCAACAGTCCTTTCACCGTCATGGTAAGCCAGCTCTGCTCTGAAAATGCCTCCCACTCGGATTCCTGCTGCCGTGTTTTATTTAGTGATAGGTTAACTCTGTGTGTAAATGTTTGCTTAGGCGTTTATTAGGCTAGCAGGAGCTAATGAATCCTTGTTACTTGCAGAGCTTATTTTGAGCAGGCAATACAGTTAAGTGAAGAGGGATAGAAACCGTCAGAGGATGAAGACCTGGCTTCTCTGAACAAGTTCATTTTTCATTTCCTGACCTTCTATTTCTTTTTCGAAATGATGTAAGGGTGGCTGTAATTGGCTTCTGCAAGTAATTACTTCAGCCGTTGTCAGATACAGTGCTCTGACTTGTCCGTCTCTCGCTCTTTATGATGTTGTCCCCGAAGTAAGGAACGGTCTGCTGACAGATCCCAGGGAAGCAGGCTGTTAGCTCACGCTTAAAAATGATTTGCAAGTGCTAGTTAAACTGTTATAGCCTAACCCCCCCCTCCTTCTAATTATGTTCCTTCCAACGTGCAGTACTTCAGCATGTTTAGGTTTAAAAAGCAAACAAAACCCCAGCCTCCCTGAGGAGGTGACTAGGTGCCTCTCAGGGCTCAGAGAAGCTCTTCATGAAAAGAACAGCTCTTGGTGTTGGCAAAACAAGTCTTGGTCTTGTAATCTCAGCTGAGGCAGCCTCTGGCACATCTCGATCTGTGAAACCATGCAGCCATACTTGTGCTGAGTCTGGCTGAAGCCTGTGGGAGAGTCCTCAGGACCAGACGTGCCCACTCCTCCTACCTGCCATCCTGGCAGATTGCTACTGGTGTCCCTGAAGATTTCCACAAGAAAAATTACTCCCTTGGTCACCGCTCAAAGCTCACTGCAGGAAATGCCTCTCGAGGTCAGGGAGGCCGCTGCTGGCCAGCCAAAATTCCCACTTCCTAGCTGGCTGATAGTACGTGTTTGACTTGGGTGTCTCAGCTGGGGACAGAGAACAGTGAAACAGCAGCATTTCTGTTTTGCATTGGTTTTCTTAGTGGAGTCTTTCCATGCACAAGTTTCCAGAGGGTTATTTTGTTCGGGTAGTTTGCAGTGGTGTAAACGGGCAGGAGCTGGGGTGGCCGAGCCCGGTGGAGCTGGGTGCGTGGGTGTCAGCCCCAGCCACTCTCCATGGGTCAAGTGGGGGAGATGGGAATTTGCAAGTCATCCTCTTGGCATGCCCGGTGGGAAGGAGAGGCTGCGCCGGGGGAAAACACATTGGGTGTCTTGACGACGCTATCCCAGCAATGAATCAGAAGAATGGCTTTGCAGCTATGACTGGACGTGGGCTGGGTCGTTGACCCGAGCCGGGAGCAGCCTTCCCACGGCAGCCTTCCCCTGCCTCCCAGCTCGCACGTCCCACTGCCCGGCGCCTGGGGACTCGCATCTTCGGTTTAAACCTTTCGCTGCCCTCCCTGCACCAGTCCCATAAAAAAAAAAAAAAGCAACTCTGAAATTCAGTTCCACCAGTGTTCAGGCACTGATTTCCAGCTTCTCTCAAGCTCCCAACAACAGCACATAATAGCTTTGTCCCTTTGCTGTGCCGCTGGTGCCTGTGGATAAGGGGCAGTTTCCCAGCTCCCCTGGCTGGATCCAGGTGGATAGAGCACTGGGAGGGCTGTGTGGTGGGAGGAAGGTGTTGAGGAGCTAGAGGGAGCCGTGTCTTCTGCACTGTGAAAGGTGGGGATGCCTCCATGCCAGAATAACACCTAACCTGCCTCTACCCCTGCCCAGGCCGTAGACGCAGATGATGTCACCGCGCGGTCGCAGGAGCCAGTGGGCGCCTCCCCCCCCGGATTCCGCCCTTGGGTACACAATTTTTACATTTTTCAGCTGTTTTCCCCCATCTGTGTTCCATTTCAGATGACAGTCTGCTTCTTGGGACTGCTTGAATTGCTCTGGTCATTGTGTTCATTCTTTCTGTTTGATCAATTGTTCTTGGGATCCAGACCTTGTTTTTCCTTTGCTGCTTGAAGGCAGTCTCCAAATAAACTCTCATTTAAACACGAAGAGGATCATTACACCTACAGCTTCTTCTTCTGCAATGTTTGCTGTTGGCCAAAGCAACCTGAGTGCATCGCTTTGTCTTCTCAGTCAAACAGCACAGTGTCTTGAGTCCAGAGTCGCATTGTGAAACTTGTTTCTTTTGTCCATTTTGTGTTGCAATCACTCTGCCCCGTTCAAAAATCACTTTCTCTTCCAGGCCTTAAGCAACTAAATCCTTTCAGATGGAGCCACTTCGGGTCTTGCGTGCACTACATTGTCTTCCATCCCTTTTGTGTTCCATTTTTACCTCCTGACTTTTTTCCAGCATGTCTTCCATTCGCACCGTGTTTGATTGGCTCTGCTCTGCGGTGTGGTGGGGTTGTGAAGGAGAGCTTGGCCGGAGACTGCTCTGGTTGAGCCCAGTCCTGTGGCTGCCTGCGATAATCACCGCACCCTCTCTTCTGCTTGTGCTCGCAGTGGAGTTGCTCAGTGCTCCCTTGGGTCTAACCTTCCTTTTTGAAGTGACCCATCCATTTGCTTCCCGTAGGTCACGGAAGAAGCGTACGTCCCTGTTGGAGACATGAACGGCATGGGATTCAGGCCCTTTGATATGGTTATCCCTTTTGCCGTAAGGAAAGGAGAAATAACAGGTACCTGGAGGATGCGTAGCCTCTCGGGGAGGTTTTGCTCTCTGTTAGCATGTTTATCCGTTTGCAGCTAACGGTCTGGGTGGTCTGGACCACAGCGTGTGGGGGAGGATTGTATCCTGCCAACAACTTAGTTGTTTAATTTCACACCGAGTGGCACCCGCTGAGGGTGAGAAGGATACGCCCCGCCGATGGTTTGAGTTAAATGAGGGGGTTCTTGGTGCTGCCGTGATCCTCAGTGCCAGGCAGTGAGCTATGGCACTGTAGGACCTGTTGCTGCTTTTTCTCCTCTGGAGCAGCTACATGCATCCTTGATAAGCTCCGTTAGTTATGTTGTGCAGATGCTGCAAAACAGTCAAATCCTGCATTCCTGTCACATACCTTGTCCAAAGCAGGAGACCCCTCTTCGCAGGTCTAGCAGCTGAGAGCATCACCCCAGTAGCACCTCAGCTGCACTGAGCTCCTGCACGAACAAACTGCGTCCCCTCCTGCCCTCTAGTTCAGCAATCCCACCCCAAGCCCTGGTCTGTCCCTGCTGAAGGGACAGTCGATTTTTTCTTATCAAAAGAGCTGCAGGAGAAGGGAGCATCTTGTGATGAGGTAGATTGGTGCCTTTCCTGGGGCTTCCTGTGGAAATTTCAGTGGCTGAAGCAAACAGCCCTGCCTGCAGAGTTTGTAAGGTCACAGGACTGTTTGCCAGATGTCTACCACTGCGTTGTATTCATGTAGCTTAAGTAGAAAACATGTCTGGTTAGTGTTCCCATTAGTCTCCTATTTATGCCTGTGGGTAAGGAATTTAACAATTTACAATGCGTGTTTAAAATGGCTAGACAATTCTTTGTGGGTGGGAGAGGGGAAGCAGGCAGCTTCTCCTTCTGTAACTCCCATGGTGGCTTTTTGTAGGTGAAGTACACATGCCCTCTGGAAAGACGGATACGCCAGAGATTGTGGATAACAAGGACGGCACAGTAACAGTGAGATACGCTCCTACTGAGGTCGGGCTGCATGAAATGCACATAAAATACATGGGGAAGCACATCCCAGGTGAGTCTGACAAAGTAGGCGACACAAATCCCTGTGCATCTGCTCCCTGGTGAGGTTTCTAGAGCTTTGCTGTAAACGCTGCAGTCAGACCTGGCAGGGATGTCTTGCAGCAGTTCATCTGCAAGCAGCCCGGAGAGCAGCTAGAGCGAAGGAGTAAGTGCCGGCACATGAGAGCTTCCATTGCGGTTTGATAGTACTGGCCAGGCTTAAAATGGCTTTTGGTTTTGGAAACTAGCTTTTGCGGCGTTTTATTATGAAGAAGAAACATACAATTTTCTAACTACTGTTTTTTTCAGGTTGAAATTTACTGCCATGGTGCTCAACAAAACTAGTGGTTACAGCGTATGTTTATCCTTAAAACTGCATTGGCATAAAATCTCCAATCTGTGGGGAGGGCTGAGTGGCTAAAACACTATAGTTACTCTTTCCATCTCATTGCAATAAAATAAAACACGCATGCACGCTATGCTGTAATCTTTCTTTCTTCCTGGCTGCTTCTTAACAAGCAGAAACCACTGCCTTTCATTCCCTTTCTCTTCCCCTCTTTTGTCCTTACTTCACCAGCTCCCAGCCGAAGCTCTGCCTCGCCTGGAGGCTGGGGCTGCCCCGTGGTTCTCCGGGTATTTCGGCTGCGTGGGACTGGGGCAAAAAGGGACAGAGCCGTAGAAGGATGTGTAGACATGAGACAGAATACCTCCAGCCCTGCCTGAGCTGGGCTGCTGGCTCTGTTGGCATAGGGAAACCCGGGATAACTTTGGCTGAAGCAGGGAGCTTGATAATGTGATGCGTGATGCTACTGCAGTATCTTCAGCACTTTGTATGGATGGAAATAGCACCTCCATCAGTGCCAAACTATTGGATGTATCGGTTCAGTGAGACCATTACCCTGCACCTGGACAGGATCATATGCCATATTGTTTCCTTCTTGAAGGCTATCATGAATCAAACTTGCTACTGTCTTGTCTGCAAAATCTAACTTTGGACGTAAGAGCTATCTGTGCCTTTTTTTGAAGCCGTTACTGGCTGTTGGTGACTGTACTTTTTGTTCTTGTGCACCAGCTTAGCTAATCTGAGGCTGGCAAATATGTTTTTGGATACCCTTCAAATTTGCTAGTTCATTGAGTCAGACAATGTACTGTGCTAGTTCCTAATTCTGAGCTACCAATATTCAGGATCTGTGCCTGAAATGAAAGCCTGCTTCTGAGTCATGTTCTGATTTAATGTGCTAAAAATAAACTTGTAATGAATAAGACACTTTACAACATCATTGAAGCTTATCTCTGGTAATTTGAGTAACACTTACTTTGTCATTACTGACTGTGGAACAAATTGTGGAGAAGCATCTTTTGAAGATGAAAGGGGAGACTTACTCAGGTTTTTTTTAAGTGCATTACAGTCACACAAAGGTTCTTCAAATATCAAACGATGAGAATGGCATTGAAGAACGTGGGTATCAGTAAGCATAAGAGTAAGATCCTGTTGGGTTGCAGCAGCTTGATGTCTGTTTTGTTCTTGTAGTCCAGGTCATGCATCCTTAAAAGTACTTCTTTTGTTGTTTGGGTTTTTTTTTCCTTTAGAGAGCCCTCTGCAGTTCTATGTGAATTACCCGAACAGCGGCAGCGTGTCTGCCTATGGGCCTGGCCTCATTTATGGGGTTGCCAATAAACCAGCAACTTTCACCATTGTCACGGAAGATGCAGGAGAGGGTAAGTCTGTTCTTTAAACCCATCCTACCCTAATTGAGGAACCTCTTGGGAGTGTAACGCGCATCAGCATCACTATGCATTCATCTGTCCAACTGTGAATGTCTGGTGTGACACAAATGACTTTTGCAAATATCAGGTGAAACAGATTTCATCAAGCTGTAACTTACAGTAAAAACTGTCTTATTACTTCTTCCTGAGAGCAGTAGAAGTACCCTATGGTACAGAGTGCAAATGATTCCTTTAATTGGAAATGAACTGAAGGATGATGACTGGGTGTGGAATCACTGTTAGGTAAATCTAACAGCCTGAACGGAGCTGTGGTCTTAGTGGATTTACCTTGATCTCATTTTGCTGCTGTCCTTTGAGAACATGCCTCTAAGCTCCACTTTCAGTAACAAGTACTGGATCTTTGTCTTTGGACAAAGTCTCTGGACTTGGTGTGTACGAAGATTTACAGAATGCTGTTATCCCTGTTTCGTAGGTGGGCTGGACTTGGCTATTGAGGGACCTTCAAAAGCAGAGATCAGCTGCATTGATAACAAAGATGGGACATGCACAGTCACGTACCTGCCGACTCTACCTGGGAACTACAGCATCCTGGTCAAGTACAATGACAAACACATCCCAGGCAGTCCGTTCACAGCCAGGATCACAGGTATAAAGTTTAGGCTTCTGGAAGCACTTCATAATGAAAATTAACCTCTGATAGCATCGGCAACCTAGTTTGTGGCAAGAACACAAAATCCTCCAGCTTGTTCTGCACTTAGCCATGTAACATTTTCTGACTCCTTTCTCTTTACATATTCAGATGATAACAGAAGACGGTCCCAGGTTAAGCTTGGTTCTGCTGCTGACTTTTTGTTGGACATCAATGAGACCGATCTCAGTCTCCTGACAGCCAGCATTAAAGCCCCATCAGGTCGTGATGAGCCTTGTCTTCTGAAGAGATTACCCAATAACCACATTGGTAAGCTCTGATAGTCTTGACCTGAGAGAGTAGCACAGTAGCCTCTACTCTAGCTTGCTGTGCTATGTAAAGCTACCAACTTCTCCGCTCCTTTACAGAGGAGCGTTTTTAAACCAAGTGGTTGATATTGTTTGGTGCAGTTGGCCAAAGACAGAAGAGTGTGAAGAATGACCTCTTGTGTTAGCTTGCATGTGATGTGGCAGGTTGTGATTGAAGTGCTTTTTGTCAGCATATGTGAATGGCTTTGTGGCCCATTTGAGAGCAACACTTCAACATGTGTAAAGAGAGAGCTCTTCCAGTACTTAATTTCTTTTTGTGATTAAGGCATTTAAATCAACTATAACATGCATAAAAAGTGAATAAGTTTGTCACATTTCCCTGCTTTGTAGGCATCTCATTCATTCCACGGGAAGTGGGAGAACATCTGGTTAGCATCAAGAAAAACGGGAGCCATGTACCAAACAGCCCTGTCACAATCATGGTGGTCCAGTCTGAGATAGGAGATGCCAGACGAGCAAGAGTTTTTGGACGTGGCTTGGTAGAAGGACGAACCTTTGAAATGTGTGACTTCATTGTAGACACAAGAGATGCAGGTTAGTTCCATCTCAAGGAGACTGTGAGGTGCTGTGAGATATGTATCCCCTCTAAATGAGGGCATTGTCTCCCTCAGCGTGTGACCACCAGGTCACAAGCCACAAAACAGCAGAAGCAAATAGTGTATTAAGCATGCATGGTCATTATTGTCAGTTATTAAATACAGACAGTGCTATTAACTTCTGAAATGCTTTCCATTGTGTTGGCTAATGTCTTCCATTACAGCCAACAGGGACTTGCTGAGGCACTGATGATGATTTTCTTTCATTTGATGATGCTGATTTTAGTATCATTATACAGCAAGAAGGAAATGAGGAAGATATTTCCCTGTTGGTTTAAAGTGGAGCCTTGGGCACGGTCTTTGAAGCTAACTTTTCAACATTAACGAAATAAAAAGGATATGGTCAGAGCATTTTAGGAGCTGAACGCATGCTGTGCCTTGAATATCTGGCTGATTACGACTACCAAACAGTCATTAAGGCATCGTGCAACTGGCATGTGCCCATTATGATACAAACCTACCAACGAACTACTGCTATGGGTTTGGATTATTTTATGTCAAATTTATATGGAAATATGAGGCTAACTTAGCTGTATTGCAGGTTATGGTGGGATCTCACTGGCAGTTGAAGGACCCAGCAAGGTAGATATCCAAACTGAAGACCTAGAAGATGGAACTTGCAAAGTGTCCTATTTTCCAACTGTACCTGGTGTATACATTGTGTCCACTAAATTTGCAGATGAACATATTCCAGGTAAGCTGGAGTGTTGGGCAACTTTTTGGTTAGTACAACACTGGTCTTACCTAGCTGGCCAGCACACTGGGACTGTGGGTGGGCTGTGTGATCTGGCTCGGAACGTCAGTCCCAAAGATTCAAGGAGGTCCTACCTTTACAAGCAGCAAGCGTCCTTCACAAACACCCTTCACAAGCAGCTAGCATCCAAAACTGTTCTGGTTGCATGGCTGTATTTTGCTTGGACCTGCCTGTCCTTAGCTGGCTCTAAAACTTCCCTTGTGATCCACTACAAGTCAGAGGAAGCTTCTGCTCCTCTCGATGCAGTATGTAATGAGCAGAGGAATGACTTGCCGTGGTACTTACAGGCAGCCCCTTTACCGTGAAGATAAGTGGTGAAGGAAGAGTAAAGGAGAGCATCACACGAACAAGACGGGCTCCCTCCGTTGCAACAGTAGGAAGCATATGTGATCTGAACCTCAAAATTCCAGGTAAGTAACATCCTTATCCCCATAACTTGCACTTGTATAGCGTGGGTGTATCTGGAGCAGTGAAAATAGGAACTTCAGTGTTAAGACATCTTCATGTTAAGATAGTTTGGGGAAGAAACACCGGTAGTGTGGTCTCTTTGACAAGCATAACCATGATCAACATACAGAAAAATAAACACCAGGGAGGCCTTAATCTATTCTGTGTACAGCAGGCTGCAGAATGAGCTACAGAGCTCACGCTGTCTCCAGGGTTTTAAGATCATCATGTTGGCTGTTAAGTGTTTGTGCTGCTGTCTGGCAAATGTGAATCACGTAGGCCAGTCTTAGCTGGCTGCACTTACCCAGCCTCTTCATCTGCCTCCATAGCACCCGGTAAGCTGTGACTGGCCGGGCTTGCTGCTCAGCAGCATGCATCTAGCTGAGTGTACAAATGGGCACCTACGTGCCTCTTTGGTCATTTGTACTGTCTAATCACTTGAGCTCAGGTCCTGCTTCCAAAAACAACATGCCAAACACCTTTGTCACTTTCTAATCTGCATTTTTTTATTCTCTTCTTGTTAGAAATTGATTGTGGGGATTTGACAGCCCAGGTAACTAGTCCCTCTGGAAGAAACTTTGATGCTGAAATTGTAGAAGCTGACAAAAACACCTATTGTGTCCGCTTTGTGCCACAAGAAATGGGGGTCCACACTGTGGATGTCAAATATAGAGGGCAGCCAGTGCCAGGCAGCCCTTTCCAGTTCACTGTGGGGCCACTGGGCGAGGGAGGAGCCCATAAAGTGAGAGCTGGAGGCCCAGGGCTGGAGCGTGGAGAGACGGGTGTCCCAGGTGAGTCTTCTGTTCTTGCTAGGCTCCAGTGCCCGCCGTGTGCTGGTCTGCAGTGCAGTGCTTTGGTTTCTCTTGGCTTCTCCTCTGACAGCTTGAGCAGAGCTTGGTGTAACACTGTAGGGTCACCCTAAGCCAGGGGTGGTCAGTGGAGAAGCAATAATGCTGCATCAGGTGGATGGAGAAGTCTGGAAATCCACATTTTGGAAACTGACTGCTCACATAGTATGAGCTTGAGGTTGTAAGGTGTGTTGTACAGGGCTAATTCAAGGCTAATAGGAACCTCTTGGAGAAACTGCTAAATGTTATCACCTAGGATGATGGGATGAGGTACTGTTCCTCATACACATCAGTATGGGATGCTGCTCAGTCTGTTAGGAAGAAGCTGCAACCAAGCAGCAGCAAACTTACTCTTGTGTGTGCTCTCCTGTGCTTCGACAGCTGAGTTCAGTATATGGACACGGGAAGCTGGAGCTGGAGGACTGTCTATTGCTGTAGAAGGCCCAAGTAAAGCAGAAATCGCCTTTGAGGACCATAAAGTTGGATCCTGTGGTGTTTCATACGTAGTTCAAGAGCCAGGTATGTACCAAGACCAAATCATCCTGAAGTAACGCTGAATGCTACTTTCACAGAAACTAAGGACACTCACTGCTTCTTTTCTCCCTGCAGGCAACTATGAGGTGTCCATAAAGTTCAATGATGAGCACATTCCTGAAAGCCCCTACCTGGTTCCTGTCGTCGCCCCCTCCGATGATGCTCGCAGGCTCACTGTCACTAGTCTTCAGGTGAGACATAAGGAAACATCTCCACAACTTGCCACACAGACTGATTTCGTCCTTGTTCTCCAAGATCAAAATGGTTGTCCTTTCTTCTTAGTAGTAGCCTTGCCTTGGTTGGTGCTTGGTGGTTTGGTCCCTTGGTAACTTCTGCTGGTAGAGCTGGCCCAGCTCTGGCTAGCCAGAATTTGAAGGTAGAAGGCTCAAATGAATGTATTACAGGTGGTAACACTCAGGGATTAAGAATAAGAGGCTCTAGAAATAACATTAGAGGAGCTAAAACTTGCTTTCTACCCCATTAGCTAGGGGAAGGCCAAGGAGAACTGAAACATGGATGTGAACCACCAGTGATCGTGCTGGTACCGAGTTACTCGGCTCACATGTGGAGCGGTGAAGAGCTGGGTTTCCACAGGCGAGGCAGCGTGGGGCTGCGTGGCTGGGAGGTTGCTGCAGCCGTGCTGGAGCGTTGGCGTGGGCAGATGGAGGGGGCCCCGCCGTGAAGTCGGAGCGCAGATTTGCTCTGGCTGATGTCACGAAACCACACAGTCGCAGCTCAGATGATTCATGAACAGTAGCGAATCTCAGAGTGAATCACAGCTTTGTAGTTGGTCTGGGCTCATCTGTTAACCTCACCATATCATTTTTGTGTGTGTGGTTACATGCATTGAAATATAAGTAACATTAAAGGCCAGACTTAAATCTCCAAAGCCAGAAACTTGGACATGAGACTGAGAGTTTGTGTCTAAATATACTGTACCTCAGTCCTCATCGAGTTGAGATAAGCAATTAGTACTTCAGTTGAGGCTTTTTTTTGGATATGTCCCAGCTGCGTTCCCTGGGAGCTTGCCTGGGCTGCAGGACTCCTTCACCTTGACTGTGTAAATGAATCACGACATCCTGATCTGATAGTATCTCTTCTAACCAGGAGTTACAAGGGCGTTAATTAGTCACTGTGGTATTGATGTTTCTCTTGTGTTTCATTTAAAGACTCTTTGACAGGAATACTCACTTCAATTAAGTCCTGGAGAGGCAGATAAAGCTGAGTATTTGATAAAGGAGCACAGCGTGCAGCATCAGCCTCCCCTAAACCCGCATCAGGGACTTGCTTTATACTTTGTACCTCAGTTCTACTCAGTTGCATTTATTTCCCTCTTCAGGATTTAGTTGAAAACAAAACCAGGTAAAGTATGTTCAGCATAAGATGTTACTGCTGGATGCTGCATGGGCGGCTCCGGCTGGGAAGCGGTGCAGCAGGGATGCTGAGCTGCCTCCCCTTCCACCGACGGCCTGACAGCACGGCAACATCTGGTTTCATGTCTTAAATTACTTTCTCATGTTAAGATGTCTTGTGGTGGCGTTCTAAATGCAGCCTCTTGTGGCAAATATAAACATGCCTATTACTCTTTCAGACAACTGGATTATCAGAGGCTTTTCCCCTGAATGAATCTGGAATGAATGAATGGGCTGAAAATGGAGCTAAAGCTTAAACATCCTTTAAATCAAGTGCCTGAATACTGGGGCCTGACCTCAGTGATAATGGGTGAATAGTCTTGTAAACTTGCCTCTGCCTGATTTGGCAGTCATCTGGCTTCCAAAAACAGTCTGTTACCATGGGAAAAATGGGCCTAGACAACATGGGCGACTCCTAAATCCACAACCCCCTAAGAGGGAGAGAGCTTCTGATTTGAGAGTTAATGCAAGTCACAACCTTATATCCTTGGTTGAAATCTAAAAAAAGAAAATCGTGCTGAAGTAGTTGTTTCCTGGCCTCAAATCTTGTGCTGTCTGAAACAAGAAGTTTAAATTTGATAATCTGACTGTTGCGTTCTCAGGAGTCTGGATTAAAAGTTAATCAGCCGGCATCCTTTGCTATAAGGCTGAACGGGGCAAAGGGCAAGATCGATGCTAAAGTCCACAGCCCCTCCGGAGCTGTAGAAGAGTGCCACGTGTCTGAGCTGGAGCCAGGTGAGCACGGCTTTACATTGGTCAAAACAAACTGGGTGATCTTCAAAACAGGCTCCCTGCCCCATCGCGGGGGGGTTTAGTCCCGTTGGCTTGCGAACGGTGTGCCCAGGGGACAAGGACCTTATGTGGAGAATGACTGCTTGGTGTCAAGGGTTGTTCGGTCAGGGTTATGTCCATGATTTCCTAGATAGCTCATGAAATGACAGAGCCCTAACCTTGTGTAAGATACAGATATTTAAGTCTTAGCTTTGCTAGATATTAGTCATAAATGAAATATGATGTGGTTGTTGAATTGAGCCAGGGAAGAAGTTTATTTTTCAAAGCAATGCTTCGATCTTTGACTAATAGTTTATTTTTAACTCGCACTCACTCCTTCATACTGAACGTCAAGGAAGCTGAACATAAGCAAACACTACAGAAAGCTCAACACCTGTTTCAGCAATGAGCTTTTATTTTTCACTTCAAGTCTGAATGAGTTATGGCCTGTACTATGGACAGACAGCAGCTGTCCGGCTGGGACACATCAGTCCCTCCTCTGGGTTAACACGCAATCAAAAATATTAAATATCAGCAAATTGCTGTACGACTTCATTAAATAAAGGTGTGGTGTCTGTGGTGCGAGAGCTGCCGGCTCAGCCCACTGGTGAGAGTTGGTCTCCCCAGCTGCTTTGCTTCTCTGCGCCGCTCCCTCGGCCGCTGACAGGTTGGGCTGTGATGAAGCTGTCACGTTTGGTGCACGTGTGAGGCAAATAACCCTAAAACTCACCCTGCAGACGAGATGACAGCTGAGATCAGGTCCTAGCAGACAAGGTGAAAACGCAACCCGTGACACCTCCTGCGATAAATACAGCGTTTTCCTGCTTAAATATGAGCTTAAGAAGCTTGTGTAGCTGGATTTGCTTCAGCTGGGACCATAATATGTTGGAAGCGTTTGAGAAGCCTTGCTTGGGTTGCTTACCAGCCCTGCACTGGGTTAAATTGCTGTTTTATTGGTTTCTTGTTATCGGTGATATATCGGAAAAACCACTTCTCTCTTGCAGACAAGTACGCCGTTCGGTTCATCCCCCATGAAAACGGCGTCCACTCAATTGACGTGAAGTTCAACGGGAGCCATGTGGTGGGCAGCCCTTTCAAAGTCCGTGTTGGGGAGCCCGGGCAGGCGGGCAACCCCGCGCTCGTCACGGCGTACGGCTCGGGCCTGGAGAGCGGTACCACCGGTAACCCTTCTTTTACAGCTCTGATACAGACCTGTTTGCGCTTTGGCTTTCTGAGAGAGACAGGAGCTGTTCCTAGGCATATTTTTACATGACTTTCCCTGCTAAGGTAGCTGAACTAACCCACATTCTCTGGGCATAAGCTAATTTTGCTTTCTCGCATGTTCCTCAAGTCTTAAAACCATCGATCAGTGAGTCTGCAGGCCATACTGAGCCTTAACAAACTTAAAAGCTCTGTAAACCAGCAACTGCAGCACGAGTTCACTCGAACTTTGGGCGTCTATTTTTGTCAGTTAGGTTGACGGTTGGACAAGATGATCTTTAAGGT
>JAOXJM010000003.1:2581837-2602685 GCA_026413425.1 Tringa solitaria
CCTTTTGCAGGGCCCACCTTAGCAGGCAGCTGTGGGGCTGGGATGGTGGTGTACCAGGTTACTGGTGTCTCAGTGCCTCTTGCTGGGTAGACTTGCGCTTTCTTCATCATTTACAGAGGACTGGTATGGGGTTTTTTTGTGCCTCTAGCTGTGGAATTGGTTTTTTATCTGCCAATTTGGTTGAACTTAGGTTCTTTTTCTTTGTTTATAGTCTCTCTCTTTGGTGGTGGTTTGCAGTAGGATTTGGCCTGTGGGTACAACTGGGAACTCATCTATCCCTCCTCATGGCTGAAACTATCCTGCAAGCACTTGACTAGATCTGCCTAGGTCTGGCAGTGCCCTTGGTAGCCAGCTGGACCCTTGCCTGCTCATGGCCAGTGACCCAGGGCCATAATTCAGGGCACTGCCCTATAGGAAAGCCTGCTGGAACCTGCTGCCTACCTACTGCACCTCCAGAAGATTCAGCAGATATTTTGGTGGGTGGTGGAAGGTAAGTCCCTGCAACACACCAGTTTCCCAAGGATGGCAACTCTCAAGAGCATCCCATCCCCCTGTCTGGTATTGGTGGGGTTTGATGCCAGAAGCATTTGTTCATTTTAGTGGGCAAGGAGAAGGAGTGTTTGGAGATGTCTGGGAGCTGGAGCTCCTCACAACCTGCCCACTCAGCCTGTCCTTCACTCCACACTGCACAAGCCCATCCTGTAGCAGTCTCTGTCCCTGTGCTGTGCTTGTGCCTGCTGTACCCTGGGGTCTTGCCTGTATTTGTTGCCTACTGGCCACCTTTGGTTCGGGGAGCTGTTAGAGTCTTCTCTTAAGATCCCTCTGGGTGTCCCTGGCCTTGACTCCGTCTGTTTCTGGTGGCCATCTCTGGAGCCAGCATGGCAGATACCTTGCATACTTGGGCATTGCTCAAAACTGAGAATTGTATTCCGTTTTGTGCAGCTCTGTTGCAGAAATGCAATCTGGAGAGCAACCGCCACTTCTCAACAAATCCTTGGAGGCTGCTCCTGGGGGGAGTCAAGGTGGTTGATGGCCCCTCCAAACCCACGTAGTTCGTGCAGCACGCTGCTGGCAGCAGGGCCCTTGTTTTCTGCACCACTCACAAATGTGAATGGATGCCTTTTGTTGTGTTGTGCCTGACACAAAAGATGCAGGAGGTCTCGTGTTAGCTGGGGGAGGCAGCTTGTTACAGGCCTGGCTCTGTCAGGCACCCTGACCCCGGTAAAGGTCCTGGTTTGCTGTGGGTGTCCTTCAGGCTGGGCACAAAGCTGTCTTCTGGAGGGCTCGCATCGTTTCTGGGGAAAATCCCTGGGTATGGGCACTTCCAGCTGCTGCCTGGAACGATATGGTTTGGGGTGTAGCACCAAGTGCCTTGTTTTATCCATGAGCTAAATCATGTCCCCCGTGATGGCAGTGCTGGGGTGAGCTGGTGGCAGCTGGGGTGTTTGGTGACCAGCAGGGCTGAATGTGCCTCTTTGCCCTTTCCAGTGTCAGTGTAAGTGATTATCTTAAATAAATTAAATATATTTATCTTTAAATTATTTAAATAATTTAAATTATCACAGCTTTAAATTATTTCAACTTAATCCTTGAAGCGTTTTAAATATGTGTGTGTGTAAATATATAAAAATATAAAAAGATAATCCAGTATACTTTAATTTTTCTGGTGATGTTACTGCAGCAGGAAGTCTCTGGTCCATGCCAGGCCTGGGACTGCACAGAGTACTTTGTGTGTCCAAAACAGGTCCCCCTTCACCCACCCAGAAGCCCTGAGCTGCTCTGGCGTTTGTGGGGTGTATTAGCAATGCAGGTGGTGGGGCTGTTGCTTAGCAGGACTCTGGTTTTGGTCAGATTATGCAAACCCCGTAATTAGTTTTCCCTCTAATTGTCTGTGGAAAGCGAGATTGTGAAGTTTCCAATCCAGAACCTGCTTTTTTTTCTCTACTCTGTTTTAACTTCTAAATGTACTTGTTTCAAATGGATTTTCTTTTTTTTTTTCTTTTTTTTTTCCCCCCACATTAAAATGTACTTGCAGTACAGACAATGCACCTCTCTTACTTAGAAAAAGGGAAATAAATTATGTATTAATCACTTTTTAAAGCCTGTCCAAAGTGGTTACATATAAACAGACATCACTTGACAGAAACTGGGATGAAGTTGCATAAAACTGTTCATTCAGGGAATGGCACGATGCTTTTTTACACAGTGTTTTCTATTTGTTCGAAGAAAGACTCTTTCCAAAACATTTGTTATCGTGACAGCTGGCTGCCCTGCTCTCTCCCACGGGACAAACAAAACTGGTTGCCCAGTTTGGCCTCTGCCAGGTCAGGGACAGCTCTGGACCCACTGACACGCAGGGGATGGGGTCTCACAAAGCAGCCGTCAGCATCCCCAGGTGTTTATTCTGTGCCAGATGGCCTGGAGGATCTTATCTTTATTATCTTTCTTATTTTTTTCCTTATTTTGTACATCTCCTGCCTGCATCCAGAGTTGCAGAAAGGAGTGGCTGAAGTTTTGCTGACGGCAGAGGTGGTGCAGGACGAGCTGTCGCTGCCGGAGCTGGGCCAGGAGGAAACCTGCCTGGTACCCACACCTTTAAACATGACACTCCCCAGCTCCTGTAAGCAAATATTTATTTTAAAAAATGATTTTTTTCCCCGCGTTACTGTAACTTAGAGATATTCCCCATCCTGCCATGAGATGACACATCTTCACAGCTCCATCCGAGCTGAAGATGAAACAGCAAGATGGGCTACAGCAATTTGTTTTTTCTCTGCAGCCTGCAGTAACCATTAATATTCAGCAGGTCCCTCTCACAGAAGGTTATCAAAACAGCCCTGCTGCCAGCTCTCCCTCTTGTGTGGGGCTGTTTCCCCGGGGCCTCCTGGGAAAATGCTTTTAAATGGCTTTTCAGAATTTCTCAGACTTTCAGAGTTAATTTTCATAGTTGTGAATTTATATTGCATGCTTAGAAAAACATTGTCACTAAGTCAGGCTGGATTTATAGCTCGTGTTGCTATTAATTTGACCAGGATTTAAAGCGCATTCTTTATATAACATGAATGAAAGTCTAATATATGTGATTTAAAAAAAAAATAATAATAATTGACAGGCAAAATATGATTTAGCAGGACCCAGAGGTATGTTTGACAGCTCTTTCCTGTGATTGACTGCCTTTCTGCAGGACCTTGGTACTGCAAATATTTACATCCATGCTTAGCTGGAAGCCTGTTGACTCCTTTGAGCCCTGTGGAGGAGCTGGGAGGGTATTTCTTTCTGACAGTGATGTCCTGTGAGAGTATGTTTTCTTGTTTTGGGGGGAGGGATAATTCAGCATCTGGCTTCACTGAAAATGGTTGGGGTCAGGCTCCCCTCCCAGCTGAGACGCACAGAAAGCGGTCACGTCTCAAGCGCCGACATTTGCAGAGCTTTTCAGGGAAGGTTTCTGGTTCCTTTGCCAATATGGAGATTAATTCCTATAAATCACAGAACCATAGAATGGTTCGGGTTGCAAGGGACCTTAAAGATCATCAAGTTCCAACTCCCCTGCTGTGGGCAGGGACACTTCCCATTAGACCAGATTGCTCAAAGCTCCATCCAGCCTGGTCAAATCTGTCTCCGGACTAAGCGAAAGTACCCCGCAAACACCGACAGGCGAGGCACTATATTTAAAACAACACTTGAAGTATTTAACCTTGTTTTTTGCACCGCCTAGAAGCCCAGACTGCATAGAGAGGGCGTTCATCGTTTCATACCAGGTGATAGCGTAGAGGTGGTGTCACTTAACCCATGGGATGCAGAGAGGAACAATGGGCTAAATCTGGCCTGGGGGGGCTGCAGAGAGAGCCCCCGATCCAGATCATGGTTTCCCCCAGTGCTGGAGAAAGGGGTCGGGGCTCCTGGCACAGATGGGCATGGCAGGGAGGGGACAGTGCCACTTGTGCTGGAGCAGCCTCGCCTCAATCCCAAAACCAGGTACAAACCACACAAAGGGCAGAAGCGGAGTCACTGAAAGACATCCCGAGGGGCCGGGGGGGCTGGAAAGGCTGTGATCCCTGCTGGAGGAATCCAGCTGCTCACGGCGCAGGTTCGGAAGGGGACACCAGGGAGTCCCCCGGGTGGAGGTGCCCCATGACCTGCCAGCGAGGTCCTGGGAGCCGCTGCCGGCCAGCGGGGTGGCCTTGTAAAGGTCATCACAGCGTGTTTCCCAGTTAAATAACTGTGGGCAGTGAATGAACAAGCCTGGAGCCAAAAAATGTGCTACCTTTTTGTTGCAAAACTCATTTACAGCCACAGAGAGACCAGGGACACTTTGGGGTCAGCGGCCAGCCAGCTCTCGACAGTGAAAAGCCCTGTAGAGGGGCACTTATGGGGACACGGATCTATGAGCTCCCAGCGAAGGATGAAATTGTGGTTCCACAGCCAGGTTTGCTGTCTGTGCCGTGGAGTTTGGGTCTAAATACCGCCCTCCCCCACCCCCAGCCCCGATGCTGGGATTTATAGCGGTGCCACCAGAGGGTGCCATAATAATATTTAATGCACGATGTCTCTGCACCGCGGGGTGGGCAGCCGCCCTTGCAGAAGGGAGAAACCAGAATTACCCTGGACAAGGGGCTGACAGAGCTTGTGGCAATATTTTTGATGATCCATAGGTGGGAAAAAAAAAAGAAAAGAAAAGAAAAGTGAATTTTCACATTGTTTTCCTTTTTGAATAAAAGTAGGGAAAAGGTGACTGCTGTCTTCACCTTCTGGTCTCCATCTCCTTGGCTTGCTCGGCAGAGAAAAGCCCCACCAGGTACCATGTGAGCAATGCCAAGGGAACCCCTGCTCTGCTCTTGGTCCTCTTCTGTGGTGAACTCTCCATCCGTGTGTGGCGAAGTCCAGCCTGAGGCTCTGAGCTTCTCCCCACCATCCCTCCAGACACCAAGGGAGCCGTGAAGCATCCAGGCTTGGACCAACTGCTGGTTTTGGCAGTCCCACGCCGGTAGGCTCTTTGATTTTTCTGCCTTTGATATTTCTATCAGTGTTACTGGCCCTGCTGTGCGATAACACAACACAGTCTTTCTCGGGGCTGCAGCTCAATTGCTTGCTGCACATCTGTATGTGGCCGTACATCTGTACACGTGCGCAGCTGTATGTCCAGACACAGGATGCATATGGGTCCCAGCCTAAGCCCCATCAGCAGTGGCTTCGGGACCTGCTTCTGTTCACCCATGTAGCAGGGAAGCAGCGGGAGCTTTGGAGGGTGTTCAGGCTTGAACTGCTCATGTCTGTGTGTATTTGTGCACAGTTAAGCTTTCAGGAAAGCAAAGCAAATGTGGATGTAAACCCAAATAAGAGGCTGGGCTGCACACAGGTATTATTGTGCCTGAGGGTTTCAGACCTGGGGACACTTTCCCTGATGCAGAGAGGGGACGGTCCCTGGTCCTGCTGACCCCTCTCCCATGCAGTTCATTAAACAGCACATCCCAGCATGTTCATCTGATTTATGGTGGTTCATATATCATTTAATATTCCCCTAGTGTCATATGTTCAGTCCCAGTGCATGCTGTGTTGGTCTGTGTCTGGGGATATAGAGACCCCAAATAACAAGCCACTTGTGTCCCTGTGGGGTTTTATACCAGGTATC
This sequence comes from Tringa solitaria, assembly GCA_026413425.1. NCBI lineage: Eukaryota > Metazoa > Chordata > Aves > Charadriiformes > Scolopacidae > Tringa > Tringa solitaria. The sequence continues at coordinate 2,587,467 of JAOXJM010000003.1, forward strand.
CTGTGTCCTTATTGCTGCCACTATCTAAAAGGAGTTGAAAGGAGGTATACAGAGCCTTTCCCAGGGCCAAAGCATCTCTTGCCTTGTGGCACACAGAGAGAGAGGTGTCAGGGCCATCAGGGGTTGGTGAGGAGTGGTGCCAAGGCCAGGAAGGGGACACAAGCCCTGTTCAGATGAGACCAAGGTGCAGATGGACAAACCTAGCCAGTGGAGATGATGGAGGCTATGGAGAAACAGCAGTCCTGCCTTGGGCTGCTGCTGGGGGTCCCTGGGGGTTTCCCTGCCAAGGGACTCACTCCTCCAGGGCAGCAAAAGCCATATGTGTGTGGGTTTCTGCAGGGCAAGGGGCAGCCCTGGCTCCATCCCCAGTGAGGGGCAGCAGGGACCTTCCATGGGGCTGTGCATGAGTCAAGGTGTCATGCATTAGAGAGGGGCTTTGCGAGGACCCAAACCTGAGGGGCTGGGAGGTCTTAGCACTTTTTGTTCGGCTGAATCCTATCTGCTCTGTGTTCTTGCCTGGCCAGAGCTGCTGTGGAGGAAACAGAGTTTTCAGCCTCTGAAGAGCCTCTTTGTTTCTTTCCCGGCCATGATCTGGGACCTGGCTTGCATGAGACAAAATCTCTCCAGGCCATTTCGGGTTCCCAGCATAAAACTTCTGTTTGATCATAAATAAAGCTCAAGAAGCCTCATTCATATAAAGAGAAGCTTTGTTCTGGCTGTAGAATACACAGAGGCTCCTGCAGGCTGGAACAACTTAAAAACACCTTTGCAGTTGGGACAGACAGGGTAATGATCCCCTGGTGGGGAAAAATCTAGAGGTGACATAAACCGTTAAACATTTTTAGGATGTAATTATAGTATTATCTAATGCCTGTATGTAATATACACAGGAATATCTATAGAGAGCGTCTGTGCTGACTGTACAAGCTTTGGACACCTCCCGGCCCCTATCAAATGTTATGAACCCAGCGCAGATGCTGTTTTTTTTCTTTGAGTCCCACAAAAATGCATCCCAGCTTTCCACAGAGGAGCATCATTTTGCGTGAAGACGTCTCTCTGCCAGTCAAATGCTCAGCCTCTCTGCAAGAGCATCTCTGGACCGACAGCCACTAACATCCTGCCTGAGGCTGCAGCCGCTGCAGCAGCCACTCTCTGGCCACGTCTCTTATCTTCAGATGCTGGGTAAAGAATTATATTCAATGTCACAAATAAGGACAAAGCTTTTTCAGTAAAACTTAGCCATATTTACGTATTTTTCATGATTGAATATGTCCATTATTGCTTTCCCAGAGTGTGATTTATTCCTTTGTGCGTTGCTTTCTTTCTGAAAGCCAAAAGAGAGTGGAATCTTTTGTAGGACAAAGATGTGAGGCCAAAGACTTAGACTGATTTCAGCCTTCACATGAACCATCACTGCTGTCAGCCAGACAGTGGCATTTCTATAAAAATCCCAATGTAAATATTTGTTCTAAATCAGGCTCTTTCCTTTTGCCTTGACTGGAGTATAACCGAGGGAGCTTATGAAATGCTGTATCATTTCAAGATTAATTGCTACTGAAAGTTGCAGGATTTGTTGTCTGCCCTGCATGCACCCTCCTGGGATAATCTCCTCCTGATTTAGTTTCTTTCCTCAAATTCTTTCTCCCCAGACAGTGAGTTTCGCAAAGGCCAAACTGTTTTCCTCCCCTAAAAGCGTAGCTTGTTTGCTAGCCCTCCCTGTCCCGCCAGCAGACTGACTGGGGGGTGTTGATGAAGGGAGATGAATATTTGCCTCTACTAACAGTTGGATTATTCTCACTTTTCAGATGCCATCTGTGTGACAGGGTTTGGTTTGCACTAAATACAGCCTGTGGGCTGAGCTGAGAAAACAGATTGCTGCACCACTACGTTAAATAATCACCATTAAAGTCTGGTTCATCAGAGAACTTTAGGCTGCCATGGAGGCTTTTTGGGGTGGTGATGGTGGTGGTGGGAGATGCAGCTCACTTCCACATCAGGATGATGAAATCAGATTTTAATTTAAGCTTTGCTGATGCTCCCTGTTGGCAGCGCTGCCACCTGGGATGTGCAGGGCTTCTCACCTGTGGTTTGCAGGCAAGGTGACAGCAGCAGGCAGGCAGGGGTGAGAACCACCGGAGCTCTGTTCCTCCTGTTCCCTGGATGGGTTAGTGCAGAAAAGGGACTCTCACTGCCTGTCCCTTTGTCTTTTCTTCCTATCTTTTCAAGCCCTCGATGCTGCGGGCAGTATCAAACCCACGCCGAACAAATACTGTAAGTTCAGCAACATTTTACATCACAAATCACCAGGCACAGACCCGTGTCCCCCCGGTTACAGCTCTGAAGCATCCACACGCACACACACATGATGCAGAAATGCCCTTTTAATCCCTCTGCCCCTGCAGAGGAATGGCAGAGCTCCAGAGCCTGCGTGGAGATCCCTGCCCTTCGGGTGTTACAGTAAAGTACGTGAAAGTATTTCACCCTTGCAGTAGCTCCTTGCATTTGTGATCAGTACAGTAATTATAGTATGCTGCTTCTAGCTGATATAGCTTTGCATACAATGAGGAAAATAACCCGAAGGTTTAATTCACCTTCTTGAACTTTAACAAAATATTTGGGTTTTTTTTTCCACTAAATATCGCACTTGCTGTGAGTATATCTACATTAGTCTTCCACAAGATCTGTTGGCATCCATGTATTTCCACGCCACGTGAGAGGACTCAGCACGCTCATGAGCTCAAGTGGCTTCTCTTTCTTGGTCTCCTCTTCCTTGAAAACTTTGATTTCAGCCAGTTGAAGAAGCCGCCTTTTGCTTTTAACTCAAACTCCACAGGGAAGTGGTCGCTCACCCCCAGCGCCTGCAAGACAAGGACACAGAGGGGTTGGGAGCCACTTGGCCACGCTCTTTCCAAACCCTGTACCAGAGGGTTTCACCGTGGTGCTGGGGAGGTGGATGTGGGGAGGTGCAATGTGAACGTTGCATCCCTTTTGGGAAGGATACTATGGTTTTATGGACAAGACCGGGTTCAAAACTGCCTGGATACGATTGGCTTTGTGCTCCTGTCTCAGCCCACAGCCTGGGCTGTGCCTACCTGCTCTTCGGTCATCTGAAATTCCTTCTGGAAATCAAAGATGTTGACAGACTGTGGCACGATGGCGTGGATGAGCTTCTGCCCGCTGACCACGATCCTGCAAGGAGCAAAGGAGCGAGGTGCTGTTACGGGGTGCTCGACCAGCAGCAGCCATGCTACACTGAGCTGGTGGTCTTGATGAAATCACAGCTACGTATAGTTTGTCCTTTGCCATGGGCTGCCTACTTAGAGACACCAGCATGCATCTGCTTTCTGCTGAGTTTGGCTGACTGCTTTCCTTGGGACTGACACCCCTAAATACCTTGGTGTGTGTTGGCCTCGGAAGCCAACGTTACATGATTTGGATCTAAATCTACCTCGATAGTGCTGTGAAGTTCTAAGCCGTATTTTGGATACAAATATCATAGGACACCGGTGACTGGAGTCTCAGTGAAGTCCTGCTTTGATCCAGAAGCTCATTCTGCAAGAGGTTTATGTCTTGCCTTACTCTGAGCTCTAATAAGCTGATGTATTTACTGTCCCAGCTGCGGGAGCTGCAGGTAACAGCCCGACTCGCCAGGTGCCCGGAGAAGGCAAGGTGTCCGTCCTCCTGAGCAGAACTGGATTTTGCATTTGTCAATCCAAATTACGAATGCAAGAGCAAAAACCATGGAACAAAGCCAGCACCGGGAGCACCTTCCACCTGGGTGCCTGCAGGGCTCCCTGCAGATGAGAAGTGCTGCGTAATTGCTTGTCATTTATCTCCACCTAAGTCACAACAGCAGCTAGTTCTTGCATGAAATCTTGCCCTTTCTGCAAAACTGCTTGCCAACAATCCTGCAAAGTGCTTTGTGGTCCCAACTAGCAGTATTCAGCTCTCCTTTCCCCTTGGACACTGTTTTATCTTTGAAGGCCTCATGCAGATTTGCTTTATCTGACAGTCACTGACACCTTTCCATGTATTTTTTTTCTCAGAAAGTCATAAACAGGGAACGGTTTGTCAGTGAACCCTTTACCTGTCATACGGGCAGCTGGTGCTTCTCTTCACCGTAGTGTCATTTTTGTCACCGATTAGCCAGACAAATTCGGAATAAGTCCTCAGCCGGATGTTCTTCCACTGCTTTTGGGGAACGTAGCTGCATCCAGCATTAAAGTCCCCCATGAAGATGAAGTTCTGGAAGGTAGGAGGGTTTTCAAAAGTAATCACGAGGATAGCTCTTCAAAAGAAGACTGGCAAGGACTTTTAAGGTCAACAGGTACTCCCAATAGCCCACACAGCTCAAATAGCGAGTGCTCATTGAGGGCAGTGGGGCTTCTCCTTTCTGCTGGGCTCACCACCAAGGCATGCTGACAAAACAGCAGTTTTATTGGGAGCTCAAGCTTACCAGTGAAAATGTGGAGAACTTGATGAAAGGACATTAGAGAGATACTCAAAACCTGGGGCTCGCTATCAAGGGTTTTAAGGCTATCAGGCTGTGAATAGTGAAGAGCGTGCCAAGTGACTCAGTACCAAAGCTGCTGTCAGTAGCTGTGTCAACTTACCTCGGTTTTCCAGCGCTGTTTCACATCTAAGTACACATCATAGAGCTCGTCAATCTCCCGTACCGCTGTCTCCGGTGTGGTGTGCAGAGGGATTATAGCAAACTCTTTGACAGCTTGAAAACAAGGCCAAAGAACAGGAAAAAATGTAATGGTTAAACATGCACTGAATCACAGAGAAACAGAGAGTGACTCGGAAGCAAGAAGGTTCTTCTGAAGAAGAAACAGCTTCTGTTCTGGCTGTGGATCAGAGGCGACCGCTGTGCGGTTGCAGGGGGCTCCCCATCAGCTGAGCTGCGAGGTGAAGTGCTGTGTCGGGGCAAGGCAAACCCTGCTCTGACACCCACAGCAATGCCTGCTCCTGGGGCCGCACCAGTGGCTTGGGGCACATCCACGGAACCACTGCCTGTGGTGGTGGCAGAGGCTTTGCTGGGGCTGCTGGCGGCAGGGCCGTGGTGTGCACCGAGCACACTGCCCCTAAAGCAGATGCTGCTCTTGTAAGGAAACTCAGCATGGGGGCAGGATAAGTCCCTTTTCGCCTGCCCTCGCCACGTGCCCGGGTCCAGCTGGCACCATCAGGCTCCGTGAGACTCACCAGTGGGAGAAGGGTTTGTTTCTGAAACGTCTCACCGGTTTTTGGAGACTGGAACCAGACGACGAAGGGCTCTCTGGAGAAGGCATCCTCATCCCCAGGCTGGGTGTCGGGGTACTGGTAGGTTTGTTTCACTGATACCAGATGTTGTCTGCAGCAGAATGAACAGGATGGGGGTTGTCACACTCATAGCTGGCTGGGACATGTCTAACACTGACTGTGCTCTGACCTGGAGCCTGATGATCCCCACACGCAGGCAGAGCCCGTCCCACCCGCACAACCTGCACCTCTCCAGCTCTCTTGGAGCAAAGTCACCTCTGCTGTGTCCAGCCCATCTCTAGAGGGCTGTGGTGGGAGAGGGCAGAGTAAGGGGCTGGCTGGTTGGCGAGGGGATCTTGCTCACCTGTAGATGAAGGCGTACTGCTCCTTGTAGCTCTTCCTTCCCAGCCTCTCGCTAATCACGCAGCTGTATTCCTCCTTCGACCCTTCCAGCTGACTGGGAGGAAAGCGGTTTTCCTGAGTTTATTTCTGTGTTCACGTGGGGTTGAGGAAGAGATAGTTTTGCCTGTGCCTGAGAGTATGGGATGTTGCCTTCCTGACCTCAGAGACAGGTGGTAGAGGCAAAAACCTTCTCAGGACCAGTTATCTGGACCTGTGCTCCATCACTGGCTCTTTCACTCTACCCCTTCCCTGCTTATTTCTGTCTCTCTTTCAGCTGGGTCTCGCGTCCAGCCAGGCATATGCTGCTCTCTCCTCTGGACCCAGTCCTGGCAGGCAATCCCCAGCCTGAATCAACTCCTAACCTTTCAGAAAGGCGGCTGCCCTGCCACAGCCGGTGCCAGCCTGTGCCTCCCTTCTGTTTTCTTCTGAGAATTAATCTTTAACAAATCGAATCTTATTTTGTTTTAAAAATACGTGTCCTACAGTGGTCTGGAGCTGGCTATGCTCATGACCTTCAGTGAGGCTGCCAGAGCATGATCCTTCCTCGACGGCTGGGACAGAGCCCAGACCCTGAGCTTTTGCCCCCGTGCTGAGCAGAGCACGGGCTCTTTCCAAGCATCATTCCCAATATTTGCCTCCTTGCCCATGGCCACCCTACCTGGTGAGCTTCTGCACCAGGAGAGGACAGACACGGTTCTTGTTCTCCTTTATTTCCATCAGCAACGTAATGTCGCAGCGAGAAATGATCTGCAGGGGGAAGGAGCAGAAGCAAGTTTGCACGCAGTCGGTTTTGGAGAATTAGAAAGACGCCAGAAAGAAGTGGTTACTGGTGCAGGGGAAGTCCTTTGTGGAAGAAGTGGAGTCCAGCTTGGGGTCGTAGGAGGGAGGCAGTGGCTGGAGCAAAGCCCTTCTGCTTTCAGAGCCGCCCCACGCCGTGACAGGCGCTGGGAGAGGGAACTTGGAGCAGAGCGGTTTCGGGTTTGTTGAAAAACTTTTTGTGCGTGCCCGTGAGGAGGAAGCGTGGAGGGGAAGGGGCAGCGAGAGCCACTGCTGTGATCCGCCCTCCCCCACCACTGCTGGGGTGCTCCCTTCAGCCCCCCACCCCTACACTCGGTCTTGCTTTTCTCCCTGCCCCTCCCCACGCAGGTTTTCTTCTCTGCTTCAGACCAGCGCTGTGCACAAGCATCCCAATTCAGTGGGTTCCCAAATGGTTGTGGCAGGAGCTTTTTTTTTGGGGGGGGGGGGAAATGAGGGGAGCCAGTCAGGGTCTATCATCAACCCACTGCAATGGTTTTCATCCTTTTTCTGGTGTATATGCCCCCAAGGTCCTATGGCTGTGCTGCACCTTCCGAAAGCTGTGCGTGCTCTCAACATTCGCCCGTCCCAGTCACCTGTTGCTGACCCCTCGGAAACAGCCCCTGGAGCCCAAAGCAACCCCTGGTCTGGAAACAGGGACCTGGCACCCACGGGCTGCTGCACCACGGAGGAGGTGCTGGGGAGGAGGGGGGAGCCAGGCGGGCTCAGCTCCCACGGCCGGTGCTGGGGTTCCCCCTGGAAAACCCCAGCTCACCCTGCAGCCCAGTAGGCTCAGGAGCTTCCTTCTGCCCCTGGTTTTGTTGCTCTTGGAACCTTGTGGGTGATATTCGTGGAAAAAAAGCCCCCTTTTGCCCCCCCGAAACTTATAAGAAATTAATATATTGCCTATAATTTAGTATATCTTGGCCCATAACGCTGACAGTATAGGAAGAACAATGCAGAAATGCAAATGCCAGCAAATCCCTCTTCTCCAACTGTTTGTAACAAAAGGATTAAAGCCCAGCAAAATGGTGGCATCCCTTGCTGCTGCCGCTTGGCACACGGAGCCATCCCACTAACACCGACCACCACGTCCTCCGTTACTGTGGCGCCTCGGAAGGGACCGGCAAAAGCTCTAAGTCCAAAACATGGTTCTTTTAAAAAACTGAGTTGTCTTCAGCTGCTGCAGAGGAAGCCTGATGGTGAGAGTTTATTTACATAAATTAGCAATCAGGCTTTTCAATTTTGTACCACACTCTAATATGATACTCTCTGCTGTCCTGAGAATATGTTTAATTAGACAAGAATATTTCAGAATAATTAGCACATAAGCAAGGTAAATAAAGTACCACAAAACAAAGCTCTGTGGATTCAAAGCAAAAATTATTTTTAATGTGCCACAGAGGTTTTCCTCCTTTCCTAACTCCTTCTCCAAAGGAAACAGCAAATGTTTCTTTTATATTCTCATGCGGGCTAAAATAACAGCAAACACCCTACTCAACCACAGGCTGATTTTTACTTGAAGAGTAATAAAATTATTTAAATTATTAACTCTTTTTTTTTTTTTTTACTTGAAATTCAACTGTGAAAAACAAATAAAGTGCAAGATTATGTAGCTAAGAAATCCTCAGACAGCTCAATGTCTGTCTCATCCAGTCAAATGAACATACCTTTACCACGGCATCCACGACTTCAGGTCTGGCTATTTTTGTTTCTCCAAAAGACCTTACATTGAAGGAGCAAATTTTTAGGCTCAGAGATGGGTTGAAATTGAGGAGTGAAAGCAAGATGAAGAGCAACATCTTCAGGAACTTGAACAAAATGAGTTGCTGAGAGCGTGGCTATAAATATATATATGTGAGTGTGAGTGTGTTTGTGTGTCCATCCCTCTGTGGCCAGTTGGGAGGTCACACTGAGCAGTCAGCTGTGTCGATCACGAACATGAACAGGAATTGCCATTTCCTCCTTTCCCTCACTTTCCTCTCCCAGCACAAAGCAGCATGGAGACTTTGAACTTCTGCCTTGGGGGGAGAAAACTGGCTCTTCTGAGCCAAACTTTCCATCCTGGAGGAACAACTATTCCATCAGACCCCAGCATCCCTCCCCACGGGGAGGCACCTGCTGTGGGATGCCTGCCACACCTGGGCACCAGCTGGGACCACCCTGAGCAGTTCTGGGTCGGGACCGAGCTCCCTGGACCACCCCAGGAGAGACATCAAGATCCTGCAGGACCAGGAGGTGGATGGGGCAGATGGTGAAAAAGATTGGGAAGCAGCGGTGGGGAGACACGGGTTTCTGGAAGGAACTAGTGGTGGGCACGAGAAACCCCAGTGAAAGGCAATGGTGGTGGGACACCCTGGACATGGAGGTTTCGACCATGTCTGTGTTTTGTTCTGATGCTCCTTTGGTTTGAAAGTTGTGCCATGAGAAAGTGATAAACCATCCAGTGCTTCAGGCCATGTGCTTTTACCCACTTCTACCTTCACCCAGAGCTGTGATGTGCCCTGCTGTGGGATGGTTGCTGCAGGACAGCCGCATCCATTTGCCCACGGCTAACAGTGCCTGCTGGCTCAGCCACCCTGGTGCAGCCTCGGGGAAGGCACGTGATGCCCACAGTGCTGCCCCCCAAGCCCCTGACCAAGTGTCCCCAGCGCTGGTGACTCAAGGTATGTGCACGTGGGTCTGGCTTGTGCCGTGTGGTTGAAGGGGACACAACACAAGTTTGGCCAAGAGGACACTTGAGTGAGGATGCTGCAGCTGGGGTGGCTTTTGAAGGGAAAGCATCCCCCTGCCCTCCCTTCCTCCTCCACCACATGCCAGCCCTCGGACGGAGACGCATTTGTTGGCCCTGACATAATGGCAGGAGGTGTAAGAAGAAGTCAGGCTAAATGGCGTCTTCAAGTGCCTTGGACTTTAATCCCTGTTCTTACAGGCTGCTTTCACATCCTCTCTCCTTTTCCTGAAAACAGCCATGAAGGCTGCTTGCACCCCTCTGCCCTCCTGCGCGGCCGCCCGGGCAGATGCAGAGGCAGCAGCACCGATGTACGGCTCCCGAAAATGCCTAAACTAATTAAACAGGGTCAGATGGAGCTGGCACAAAACGTGGCACATGGGGGGGGGGTCCCAGCCGTGCTGACCACAGCGAGATCCCCGTCTCGCTGGGGGGGCGGCTGCGGCTCTCCAGGGTTCGTGCTGCGGGAGCAGGGACTGGGCACCGTGGACCCGTTTTGGCTGGATGGGGATTTGGAGCGATCGCTGCTGGCCAGGGGCAGGCGGGCACGCTGCCCTGGTGCTCACTAGCCAACACAGCTGCTTGGGGAGCCAGCGTCCCACCTCCTGACACAGGGGCTGTATGCAGGGTGCTTTCTCTCTGCCGGGTCCCTAACGAGTCGGCCCCGGGAGGAAACTAATAAATAGGGAAGGAAAGGGGCAGCTTTAAGGGTCGTAAATCTCCCGCCTGACCTTGCTGAAAGCACAGCGTGAGCCAAGGGCTTGCCACGGCGGCTGCAGCCTTGGGGTCGGGGTCACCAAAACCTGGAGCTCCCCCCAAAACCAGGCTTGCTTTGGTTACCCTGGCGTCAAAAAACAAATGTTTGTTGTGGTGCCTATGAGGGCTTTAACCCTGAACCTCTTCCTTCGTCAGTGCGGTGTTTGTCCCCAGGACTGCTCGCTTATCAGCCTCCCCTTTCCCCTCCATCCCAGGCGTTATCAGTGGGACAGGCAGAGCCACCTTCTGCAGGGACAGGCGGCAGTGAGGTGACCCTCAGGGGGGATGTAGGGAGCTCACACTCCTTTCTGTACCCCTCTATCTCTCTGTTTACTGCACTTTCTGCGCTCCTTAATTATTCTTTGCTCCTTATCAGGCCACAAAACCTGCTCGAGGCAGGCTGGCGAACCCTGCCAGTTCAAGGCTGTCCTGGTCTTGCACAAGAGGGGTGGAGCTGCTAGAGAAACCAGCCTGGGTTGGGTTTTTTCCCTACTCTGAATGATGCTGGATGGGGGACATCACCTGCAGCTAAGCAGCACCTGCAGGATGTTCCCTAATAAAGCCTCTCAGCGTTTCCCTGTTCCTGAGGAGAAGATGTAGGAGATGAGGCTGTGGGTAATACCAACACCAGTTTGGGGAATAGCTTAGAGCAGTGAGAAGGTGGTCTCCAGGCCCTGGTGGCTCCTCCTGAGGGTCCTTCATCCAAGCTTTGCTGACAGCCTGTGCTGTGGCTGGTGTGTTGCTATCTCTGGGGTAATGATTCAGCTCTACATCATCTTTCCGCTCCCAGGAAGGTGCTGAGGGATGGATGGGGTGGGATGTGTCCCTGTGTTTACTTAGGGTCCCCATGGGACAGTGAGGGTCTGGCAGCAATATGGGAGTTCCTCCTCACCCACCCCTCAGGCACAGCCACTTCCTTCCAGCCATGGCCCCAGCTACCTCGGGGGGCACCCGCAGCTTTGTTTTTGCTGGCAGAGATGGGCCAAGAGGATCTCTGATGTTTCCTGTGCCTCTCTGGAGGGCTGCAGGGAGAGACCGCAGGCGAGCCCACATCCCCTTCTGCAGAGGAAGCCTATTCTGGGCTCAAAGAGCAGTGTGACCCATGGGGTGCCCCGAGCGGGAAGGGAAGCACCCATCAGGTCACCCTAGGGCTTTGCTTAGCACCTGAACGTGATGCTGAAGATTTATTTCTTCTCCTGTGGGCAAAACATGGTGGCTGTGTGCTGGTCAGGGCGTTTAGCGCTGCTGGGGACACCGGTGCTGCCATGCACCTTCTGCAAAGGGTGCCGAGGATGGCCCAGCCTGCCCGAGCCCCGGCCCATAAGGGTGACCCTGCTGCCCCCTTCACCACCCCCAGAAGCCTGTCCCCCCAAAGTGGAGTAGGCAGCTCTGGGGGAGCACTCTGCATGAGCAGAGGGTGGGGTTGGAGTGCCAAGGGACAACGCAGGGACCGTGGCTGGTGCTCTCCAGATGCCACCACAGCTCTGTTTTCTGAACAAGGGGCCCACGCACTCCCCTTCCCACGTGCCAGGCTTTAAGGTGTTGGGCGTTTCCTAACTTTTATCATTTCTACCCAAATTGTAGCTCTGTCAACATTCGCTGCGGTGATGGGAGGTCGGTGGGAGAAGAAGGAAGGGCCAGCCCCAAAGTCACCAACAACATGACCATAAAAGTAAGTTCCTCTGGGCAAACGAATGACCTTTGGGCTCTTGGTGGCCTTATCACAACCATCAGGCAGAGTATTTTATCGAAGTCTCCTGGAATTTCAAGTTAATAAGTAACAAAGTGCTCAGGCCATTTTGTATTGCTAAAGTTCTCAGCTGGGCTGGAGACCAAATATGGTCATTTGGAAAGTGGCTTCAGCGGCAATGGAACAGTGATAAGTGTCCTGGCGTGACCCTTTTGAAATTCAGTGTAATTGAGGGTATAAATACATGGCATGCAAGATACAAGGTATGTTTTGAATCAATAGGGTCTTCTTTGATACTTAATCTTTATTTATAATTCTGGAAGGTACACGTTCTACTTAAGAAATTACTGTCAGGGTATAATTCCTTTGCTGGTACAGGACTCTGATACGGTTTGCATTTACAACTGAATACGTCAGGGTTGTTCAAGGAGCGGATTAAAGCGTGGAAGCCTGCCTGCTACAGCAGTTCAAGGAAAAATGCCTCATCATGTTTTCAGTTTCTTGAACGAGGCCACTTAGCTGAGACATCGGAGAGCACGCAGGAATCTGAAATAAAGCCTTTGACGTACGACGATTAGACAAGGCTTTGAAGTTACCTCCATAAAGATATTGCAGCCACCAAACTAGGAGGTTTTTTTCTGACAATGAGTTCACCCTTATTGTTAGCAGTTAAAGATGTAATTAAAATGTGTGTAATATATGCATTAGCTTTCAGTAACGTTAAGAAAGTATTATTTAAAGCTGTTAACAGGCAAGTAGGTTGCTTTGTAACGTTTTAAAAGCCAGGAGCATTTGTTGCCGTGTTTGTCCCGGGTTGTGCAATGAAGCTGTGGAAGAGTGATGGGGTGGCTGCCTGGAGCGGAGGCGTTATTTACCCCTGTGCTCGCTGGGAACTGCCGTTTGCAAACGGGGTGAGCTGAGACCTTATCCCTTCCCTGCGGGGTGAATTTTGGCAGCTGTATGTCACTGAATTTACCCTCTGCTCAGGGCAGGGCAAGGTGTTCCCCAACAGCAGGTCCCATGGGTGCTGTGGGGTACCCGCCTGCCCCCCTGCTCTCCCGTGCCCACAGTCCCATGGGGATTGCTGGGGGGCCAACACCATGTGAGTGGAAATACGTGGGGACGAGTCACCCTGGGAAGATGATTCACTTCGCCAAAGTGCCTTGCCTTCACTTGTTATGGTTGCAAACAACCCCGCTGTGCTCCCTGGGGTTTCATCATCCAGCAGTGGAAAATAATATGGAAGCCTTTCATCTGGTGGATCAGTGCTGCTCCTCAGCTTGGTGAGGTAGGAGCTTCAGTTCTCCACAGCTACCATGGCCAGAATCCAACCATAGCTTCCACCTTCCTATGGAAAAAAAGACAGTTTATGTGAAAGTCTTGCTGCCTTGTTTCTGGGAACAAAGGATAGCTAATCCTGATTTTTTTTTTATTTTTTTTTCTCCCCTGTGGCTACTCTGATTCAGAAAGACATTTTGTTTCTAACAGGATCATAAGTCATCTTTTGCCCCACTCGCAGCATCAAAGCTGTGCTCCTGTGCTGGTGTGAAGCCTGGCTCCTGATGTGGGCATTAGGAATGAGGAATATTCAGCTGAGGGCCAGGATAGCTGGCATTGGGCTCCGAACCACTGGCCAGTCTTGGGGGGTGACGTGGGGATGACTTGGTCCCCACCAGCTGCCGCAGCTGTGTGATGAGTTGTGTACGTGGGCTGAGAGGAGAAACATAGTACACAGGGCAGTTAATGCAGGCACTGGCCTTTAATTTGAGCTTACCACACTGTGGCCACCACAAGAAGAGCTCTGCAGGGTCCTCAAGGAAGTGCCATGGGATCTGCTGGGTTTTTTCCCTCGAACCTGGGCCTCATCTGCTCTCTATGGGGACAGGGAACCCAGCCCTGCCCTGCATTCCCACATGGTTCACTGTGCCACCCAGAGAACCCAAGGACTCTTCTGCTGTGCTGGGACAGAGGAGCAGCCTTGGCCCCTGCTCGATAAAGTCATCACGGCACTGCCAGTCTCCTCACTGAGGCCATGACCTGTTGAAGCTGTGGCCTTGTCCTGGCAGTGACTGGTTCAGGAGAACCCCGGAGATCCCTCCTTTCCCCATCACCACCAAAGGAGACACTCAATGACTCTTCCCTGTGACTGCATGCCCATGCTAGGATTGCAAGAGCAGGTTCCTCTGTTAGCCCATGCCTTGTTTTGATATAAAACCACTGCAGGCCTCTGCTTCAGTTTCTCTATTTTAAGAGCCGTCATTTGCTATGACTATTTCCAGGGGCGTTCCCACCAGGAGGCTTGGAATAACCAGCTGATGGGTAATCCATCCCCGGCGTGAGTCAGCGCCGCACTGCACGTGTCCCGCGGGAGCCTGGGGCTGTGCATGAGAAAGTTGAACAAACAAATATTTCTGCAAACAACATTTAAAGGCTTGTGAAACACCTCCTGTGTTTGCTTAGGTCATCTCAGCGGAGGATCATCTTTGGGTAGCCTAGCTTGACTGGGAAGCTCTTCAAAGAAAAACCCAAAAAAGCTGCATGAAGCTGTGTCTCGCCATCACTGGGCCACATAAAAACCTCAATTTTGGTTATAAATCTCTTCTGACAGCTCATTTTACCAAAAGCTTTTGGTTGTTGTAGTAAACTCTGGCCTGAAAAGCCCTTTACACCAGTTTTCTTTGTTCTCCCAGCCTTCCAGACCAAAGGGACATCCTTTATCAAAGCACAGATGTGATGAGGATTTGACCTAATATTCGCTTGCATTTACCCAGGACCTGATCTCATTCCCAATTGAATTAAGTTTTCTCATATTTTTGAGCATATCTTAAAGGTGCATACCGAGCTGATACTTGACCCAGGGGGAACGAAAGTAAATTTGCTTGTAGCAAAAGGGTGGCAGTTTTAAGAAAAATCAGAGCCAATTTTAAATGCGGGTTGAAACATAGGTCTTGAGAGCAAACAGTGTCATCTGTTGGGAAGAGAGAACCGGTCACATGCATGTAACCTAAATGGCAGGCTTAAAAATCCTATTTCAGGTGTAAAAGTATCAGTGGGTTGCTCTGATTTCTACCTTTGTGTCCTTTCTACGGAAAATGTGGCAGAGCTTTGTGCTTTCTGATCCCAGCCCAGGACCTGGGAAAGAGACAGATGTCCCCCACCCCCAGGCTTGTTGCCAGGCCTGGTGCAAGGGGACTGTGTGGTCTCTGTGTGGGGTGTAGCACGGCATTCCCCTTCATAGCTCTGTGGCAGTTGTATCACATCCCCTTAACATCCCCGTTATAACCCCTGTTGTATCCACCCTTGTCTCTCCTTGTTGTAACCCTGTTGCAGCCACATCACATTCTTTTTATCCCTGTTCCATCCCCATGGCAACCCCATTGTACAACTCCTGTAGCCTCATTGCATCCTCCTTGTATCCCTGCTGTGTCTCCTTTGCATACCCCCTTACCTCCCCATTGTATCCCTGTTGCAGCTGCATTACGCTCCCCCACTCTACCCCCTTGGGCTCCTGTCACATCTCCTCTTGCACCTTTTTGTTCCCCCTCCCAGCCCTTGCACTTCCCGCAACTGCTGCACCGCATTCCCCTCGCAGCCACATGGCATT
>JAOXJM010000003.1:2613499-2624943 GCA_026413425.1 Tringa solitaria
GACCCCCAGTGTGCTGGGGGGCTGGGGCTTTGGGAGCTGGAGGGCCCCATCCTCCCACATTTGGGTGCTCCCAAGTGGGAAGAGCACTTTGGGGCTGGGCACACGTCAGTGGGGTGTCCCTGTGCCCACACAGCACCCCTCTATCCCCACCGTCCTGGCCATCCCCACTGTCCCCTGGCTGGGGGGCTCAGGGGAGCCTGGGCATGACATGCTGCAGGAGGCACGGGGGTTTGGGCAGGGCGCTTCTCTGCCAGGGAGGGATTTGCTGCATCCCGGTTGTTATAGCAGCTCCTTCCCCCTCCCACACAAGGAAAGCAGCTCCCAGATAAGAAATAAGTAATGAAGCAAAGCGAAGGTTACCTAGCTACCAGGCTCTGGGGGCGGCAAGGTTCCCGCTCCTCTCCGGGAGGGATGTCGGCTGACTCTCCCGGTGCCTCTGGATACGAAACCTCTGCCTGGAGCTGCAGGGAAGGTTTGGGGTTAAGCTGCTGGGGGATTTTTCCCCTGCAGTGGTGCAGGCGGAGGGGGCTTCTGAAATTTCCTGTCGGCCCCTTTGCTGTGGCAGGCTGGCCACGGGCATCAGTGTTTGCATTCACTGCCCACATAAACATAAGCACTGTAGTTTTTGTCAAAATATTCACGCCTGTCTACAGGGAATACACCTCGTGTTGTGTCAGCCCAGGGGGTTCGGTGGTGTCAGGAGGGAGGTCGGGGTGTCTCTGGGTACGTACTGAAGTTTCCTTATGCACAGATTTTTTTTCTTCCTGCCTCTTTTCTTTCTTTTCTTTTTTTTAATGCATTACCAAGTGGGAGGCCAGAGGCAGGCATGGGGGAGGTTGGTATGGCGATGCTCAGCTCTCATCTGGGTTTTAGCTTGCATCCACCTTCTCGTTCGACCCAGGCCTGCCAAGCACCACCGACAGCAAGTTCATTAAGCAGCTCCGGGAGCTGCAAGAGTCCGAACGCATCGACAGGATCCCTTTAATCCCTTCCACGCCTGAGGAGATGGCGGACATGCTGAAGCTTTGTTCCTACGTCCGTTTCAAGGTGCCGCAGCAGGTAAGGAGCCTGGGCTGGCTGCGGTGGCCGGGAAAGGGGACCTCGGAGGTGAGGACCATGTTTGCTTCTCCCCGAGCCTGCGTGCTGGCAGCCAAGGCGATATCCAGAGCGGAGCCGGCGCTGCCATAGCCCCCGTCTCACAGGGGCTCACAGGACACTGGGGGTGTCTCACAGGACATCCCCAGCCCAGCTCCCAGCACCTTCCCACCGCTCTCCCTTCAAACCCACTTTTCCCAGCTCCAGCTGGCAGGGGCCGCTGGCATTTCTCCTCCCACAAGATCTTTGGGAGCGGGCTGGGATGTTGAGGGTTTTTTTAGTAAATATGGCTGGCAGGAAGCATTAGATAACTAACTAAGGCGGCTGTTGTCCGGTCTGAAAGGGGATTGTTTGCTGCTTTTTAAGCAAAAGCGATGGAAATGTTAATCACCTTATTGTCAGGCGAGAGGAACTTGGCAAGGGGCTGGCCATTAAGTCAGTTTTCCTTAGGAAGTCTGGGATGAGTAGATTGGAAAGCAAGAAAAAAAATGTAAGGTAATGCCAAGACCTGTTTTTTTTGTTTTTTTTTTTAGCAAAAGAATAAAAGAAGGAAGAAAAGCACAGTCATGGCTGAGGCAGCCTGCTGGCTGTGAATAGCTGGCCTGGGGGAGAAAATGGGGTTGGCATCATAAAAGACATAAATACTTGTTGCTGAAATACATGTTACTTAAGCAGAGTTGCGACAGCCAGGAGTGCTTAGGAAGGAGCTTGTGCCCGGGCCAGGCTGCGCAGGGCATGTCAGGGTGGTGCCAGTGTCCCCCCAACAGCTCTCCTCTGCTCTCCCTGCAGATCCTCCAGGGCCTCGTTGACGTTCGCATCCCACACAATGATTTTTATCGGAAACGTAAGTCTTGCCAGGCTTTCCAGATGGACCACTGGGGATGGGCTGTCCTCAGCCTCGTGTCCCCTGCTGCCAATTGTCCCCTGCACCCCCCTGTTGCCTTGCTGAGGGTGGAAGGGGGCAACACCGTTGACAGGTTTGGGGATACACCTTGGTCACTGTTAGCAACCCCCTGCCACAACCATGGGTGATGGGATTGCTGCTTTGCCCTCATCCTTCCAGCTGGGTTAATTAGTACTAGTATCTACCAGGAGATGGGCTTGGAGGAGGATCTCTCTGCAGAGGGGCTTGGTGGCAGTGCAGGACTCAGCCCGAGCAAGGACAGCCTGTTGGGGCTCTCTCCATTGCCCCTGCCTTGGTTTCCCACTGAGGGGACACTGGCAGGGCTGGCCCACAGGGACCCCTGTGAGAAGAGAAGTTAAAGCATCCCCCCTGTAGGACTGATTCTCCTCTTCCTCCCACTAGTGTTTTTAGAAATTGTGGATGAAAAGTCCAGGCACTCTCTCCATGAGAACATGAGCAAGATCAAAGCGCCAACGCAGGTCATCTGGGGAAAGCAGGACCAGGTATGTGGACCCTCCTCCTCCACTCTCAGACCATGTCTCCATCTTTACCCGCGTCCACTCGTGGGGCATGGCACAGGCCATGCTGCTGAGCTGTGTGCTGCTCTAGCAGGGAGCTGGCACATGTGTGTCCCTCTCCTCAGTGGGTTTGATTTTGGGGCATGGTGGGATGAAGGGCATAAAGCTGCCAGCTGGTGTGGGCCAGAGGAGTGAGAGGGCAGAGCTGGGGCTGGGGAGGGTGAGGGGACAAGTGCCAGCCATGACATGTGTGAGCCAGGAAGAGGAATAAAGTGTCAGCGAAGAGTTATCCTGGCACCTGAAGAGAGATACGGTGTCTGTGGGCAGGTGGGGAGCAAAGGCATGGGACTTCTCTCTCTTGTTTGGTGTTTCTGTATAGGGCTGTTACAGAGAGAGGAGTGGGAGGAGGAAGGAGGCAAGCCGTGGGCATGCAAAGGGCTGTGCAAATGCAAAGGTGCAAGCGTTTGCTTGCAATGATCCCTGTGCCTTGAGCTTGGCAGCCAAAAAACATCCAGGAGAGTTCCCTGCCGCGTGCTGAGATCGGCACCGTGCGGCCTCCCTGTCCTGTCCCCAGGCCGGGTACCACAGGATGGGGCTGGCATCACAAGGGCTCTGCCTGCATCCCTGCTCAGCATCTCGCTTGGACTTGCAAAGGCGGCTCCAATGGGGTTTCTGTGGTGGCCAGCAAAGCCTAGTTCTGCCCGTGGGTGCGACTATTTTTCCTCTTCCTTCCAGGTCCTGGATGTTTCCGGCGCCAGTGTTTTAGCGAGCGCTATCCCGGACTGCCACGTGTACATCCTGGAGAACTGCGGGCACTCGGTGGTGGTGGAGCGGCCCCGCAAGACGGCCAACCTCATCCTGGAGTTCCTGGCGCTGCTGCACAGCATGGACAACAACAAGAAGCAGGCATGAGCGTGGCAGGGAGCCGAGCGCCCACGCCGGGTCTTTTAAATTGTAAAGTACTGCAGCTTTGATAAGTTCTCAGGGATCTTGTACGAATCGGGGTGAATGTGCCAAAGTCCCTGAGGAAGGCAGAATCACTGATACCTAAACCTATAGCACCGCCGACACAGCGACCTAGGGGTCATTGAGCAACCTCCATAGATACAGGAACGGAAGCAGAAACTCCCCCTTTTCTACTTAGACATAAAGTAGAAACGAGCTGAAATCACCAAGCACTAGCCATGCCGTGTGCTGAAGCTCCTTATGCAGCCACCCGTCTTACCCGAGGTACCGGCACGTAGTTGTTAATGACATTTACCTAAACTATGTAAGAAGCTTAGGAAGGAGGAAGCGTCCTGGACTGAGACTTAGACTATTTCTACTACTTAGAGTCCGTCGCGTTGCATGCTGCCGTGCTGTAAGAGAACCCCAGTGCTCCAGGCGTCTGCTCGAGTGCTTTTTGTGTAGCTCCTTAACTCGTGATTTATGCAGAAAAACAACGGAAAACTTCATGCGTGGAAGTCCAATGACTGTATGTGCAAAAAATGTTTACACTTTGAGTGGGTTTTTTTTTTTAAATCCCCGAACAGCTCCTGTGCATATGTAATGCCTTAACATTGCCCAGGGTACGGCACCCGCGCACAGCCTGCCTTGCCGGGGGGGATGGTTCCCCCCAGGGTGAACACAGCGAGTGAAAAGTCGGGGTGCAGACAGCAGCTTCACCGCCGCCGCCGTGTGAACCGGAGGGATGGAAACCCCCCGGGGCCATTCGGTCCCCGAGCCCGAGTCAGCAATAAGCCCATGGGCAGGGTGCGAGTCAGCAAACTCGGGCCAACTCTTGCCTCAGCTCTTCTATCACATCGCGCTGCTGAACACCTTGATGTAAATAACGATCTTCTTAATGAATTCCGTGAATTCTGCAAATGCCGACGTCACCGAAACCAGGCGTGATGGGCGGGAGCGGGCTGTGTATGTGGATAGTGCTGGGGATGCGGGTTCCTGGGGTCACGGGATGGGGAGAAGGTGGGGGGACAGTTCACCTGTGGGGCGCTGGGTGGTGGCGTGGAAAGGTACAGTGTGCTTGTACGTCCTCTCGATGATTATAACTCCTGACTGAGTGAAATTAGAGATAGAATCGGGCAACGCAGACAAGCCAACGCTTTGCAGCCTGCAAGGTGGTACACGGGGATGGATCCTGCACCTCCCTGGGGTGCGGTGCCTGGCTGAGTGTCCCAGGGGAGAGGGCTGGTCCTGGTCTCGGCAGAACCCACGGCTGCTGGAGGGCAAGGTGGTGTGTGGTCCTCTGGGAGGCGTCACCCCTCGGTCACCCCTGGCCCTTCCTGGGGGTTGACACCCGGGGGTGTTGTCGGAGCCCCCCCCACAGAGCGGGTGTGCACTCCGGAGGTGCTGACAGCCATCGTCCCGCCGTCTTTCCGAGGTACCCCGACCTGTACATATATATCTGAAACTCCCCGTCAGCTTCTCTGCTCTTTTTAAGAGAAGAAAGATCATTCTTTTAGAAAATTAGAAATTTGCTGTTAATTGCTTGGTTATTGTTTCTACTACAGGAGTTAATTTAAAAAAAAAACAACAAAAAAAAAAGCTGATAGTTTTATGTGGTAAAAGCCAGAAAAAGTTGTGGGGTATCTATATGGTTTCTCATATGCCACAGATTGCTGTACACAAAGGATTTATATGGCTATTAAAATCTAGTGATTTAAGGAATCCACTGTGCAATGATTATTTTTTCCTTTGAGGAAGAAGGGGACTGTGGTGTGGGATGATGCTCGGCACAGGGGACTTGCTCTGCTGCTTCTTCCCTCCCCACGTTTCTTGGAGATGCAGGTTTTGCCTCGAGGAATATTTGTTAATGTCAAGAGAGATGGTGAAGATGGGGAGAGCTGGACTCTCATCTCTTCAAAGACAATACAAATTTTGCTTTTTTCTTTTTACTAAGAAGAGGTGGCCCTCAACTCTCAAGAAGCAAAATAAAATCTCGAGAGGCAGGGAACTTGGGTTTTAAGTGCCAAGATTCCTCTTAAAACTCCTGAAGGTGTGTTAAATACCAATTTCAGCTGCAATTACAAGTCTCACTGAATTCATACAGTGTGCTGGGAATAGCATTACACCAATATCCAGGCAAAAGTATTTGCATTTCTCCTTTCCCCGGCAGGCTGTTGAGACCCAGCAGCTGCTTTGTTTGACAGAGGAGCTGCCAGGAGGGCTGGGGAGCATCCTCCTGGCACCCCGTTACCCTGCCCGGGCCCTGCCACGGCCCCCTGGCCCCACCGCTACAGCAATGTGTGGGTTGAGGTGACGGTGGCTGCGGGAAACCTATTAATTACTGCAGCGCAGGGGGAGGGAAGGGGGCCTCTCGCCTGCAGGCACAGGCTGGGGTTGCTGGGGGATTCTGCATCACACAATGCAGCCTCTCATGGTTCAACAATAAAAATCCCCAGCTCTGTTTAGGAGGGGGGGTCTGGGTGCTGACCTGCAGCTGGCTCTGGCTGCAGCCCATTGCCCGAGCTGGCCCCGAGGCAGCAGCTGAGCCCCCCAAGGAGCTGCAGGGAGGGAAGCTGCCTGCACCTGGAAGCACACCTGAAAGCACACCCAGTAACACCAGTTGCTATTCCCAGTAACCCTCATTTCCTGCTGGGAGCCAGAAAAGCCCCATGCCGTGCAAGGGCAGCTCCCACTTTTTCAGCTGCTGCCCCCTTGGCACTGAGTCCCCTGTGAGCCCCGGCTACCCACCAGGTAAGGCTGCGTCCCCGGGCTGTGTGTGGGGCTCAGGAGGGCGCAGAGGCTCCTGCTGGGCTTGTCTGTCCTATGGGCAGAGCTGGGGGAACCACAAGGGAACCACTGGATCCCAGTCACGGCAAGCCAGGGCATGGGGAGCTGAGCATCCTGGCATGGCAGGAGGGAGGAGTTAGCCTCTTGGTTTGTTGTCTGGTGTTTAAGTGTTGCTTTCCTTGTAATTATGTGAATAAACCAGGTCTGTGCTGGGGCTGGGCTGGGTGGCAAGGCTCGTGGGGGCAGAGGTTCGTATAAAAGCTAAGTAAGGAGTCAGCCCTTGGTTGTTATGGGTCTTGCCAAGGCTGAATCAATGTATCCTGAGAAGAGATTGCAAAACACAGCAGGGCTGGCTCGCTAATAAACCTAATGATGCCCCCGAGCAAGCTGTTTTGCTGCTGAGCATCCAGGTCTGTGGTGGTGTTTGTTGCCCAGCTCCTGGTGTGTAACTGGGAGCAGGAGGGACAGAGCTGGTGGCATCTGCTCCTGGGCACTCAGTATGTGCCCAGCTGCTGCCGCAGAGGAAAATGCGATGCCCTCAGAACATGGGTGACCAGGGTTGGGTCCTGCTCCACGCAGCTGCAGCCAGATGTTTGTCTGTAGTGGGGAAGCATCTTTCTCCCCTTCTTTTTTCCAGCAATAGAGAATAAAAGTACCTGCTGCCTTGTGGGGGAGTTCCACCAGTGCAGCCCTGCACAGAGCATCCTCTGGCAGGTAGGGTGATGCTCGGGGTGTTCTGGCACTGTGGCTTGGGTGCTGCTGTGGGTGTCCCTCACCCCAGGAGCCTGTCACCCAGCTGAACCTTCCCCTGATTCAACGTGTTTCACAATCCTCTTGGACACAAACCGGGATGGGAGCATCCCAGGACGTGGCCCCTCTCACCCGCTGAGGGTGTCCCCACACACCAGGGCACAGCAGAGGCCTGTTCCCCGTTACGCCTGCAGCAGCCCCGTGGCACGGCGAGGGTCCCCCTGCCTAGACCCTCCAGCTGAGACTTGGGCGAATGCATGGAAAATACATAGGATCTGATGGGGGGGGTCGGGTTTGGTTGTTTTTCCTTCTGGGAGGCCATTTTCCGAACACCAGCCTCTTGGGGGCGGTTTGGGATTATTCATTGAACACTTGCTGGGTCACTGGTACTGGGAGGCTGCTCCCTGCCATTCCCTGCCTGACAGCGCTGCCTGCCTGCTGCCTCCTGCCCACTGCTTCACACACGAAGAGTGAGCCTTGATTTTCCTTTCTTACAGAAAAAACTTTGTCTTCAGCCATCTCAACAGGGTCACTGCCTTCTTTTTTTTTTTTTAATTTAATTTTATTTTTTTATTTAAATGCCCAGGAAATAGCTGTGAACAGGGTGCTCTGACAAGGAGTCTGGCTGTCACCTGAAGCCAGGTGACCAGCAGAGATGGTGGCACCACGCTGCTTTCCGAACCTCACTGTTTTCCAGAAACCTCCGTTTCGCCCTGGAGAGCAGGACCCATGCACAGCCCTGGTGTGCTGCTCTATTGATTTTATTTCTTTCCTGGCATTCTGGGAAAAGCTGGGCAGGAGCATTGGGTGAGCTGGCAGGTTTCTGGTAACAGCGGGGGGATTTGTTCTTCTCCCCAGGTTTGCAGGGCAATGCAGGTAATCTCCCTTCCTCCAGTGGGTAACACAAAGTCCTTGCAAGGCACAGCAATTAGAGCTGCAGGGGAGGTTTCACACAGGTTTGCCTTGGCCTTTGCCTTTGCCACCCAAGTGCTGGGGAAGCCCAGGAGAGCTCAGGCACCAGGTCAGAGGCTGTGCCTGTGCCCTGAAGGAGCAGGCTGTGCTGCTCCACAGCCAGTGGCTGGGACATGGACTACTGTTCATGGGGCAGTAGTGATGTAGGGCTGAGAAATAATCCAGGCCATCCCTATATCAACTCCTGCATCAGCCCCAAATGACCCCACTGGTCTTTGACATCCCACCGCAGCTCCCTGGGAGCTGCTGGGCTCGCAGGGTGTCCTAATAAGTAGCCTGAATCTCTCCTGAAATTTAAGCTTATTACTTCTCCTGTTCCCATTTGATGCTGGGAGCATGATCATAACTCCCTGCAGCACCCTCTTGTGTGTTCACAGACTTGCTGTGTCCAGAATAAAACCCTGCAGGCTCTGCCAGCTGCTCCTCCTGTACCTGGAGGGGTGACACAGGCAACTGGGCGCAAACTCTGGGCTCAGACTTGGCTGGCTTCAAACAGCGGGTGTCTTGCTTCATGAGTGTGTTAAGAGCAAACATCCCAGTCAGTTTGGTTTTAAAATAAATAAATAGTAAGAATAACAACAACAGCTCCCCCCTAACTCCCCCTTTCCTCCGCCAAATGACGTTGCTCAATCTGTGAGTCACCATTTCCCACAATCTTACTCTCTAACCTGCCTCTGTACACTGATTATTCATACCTGAGAGCAGAATCCTGCATTCATCTTCCTGGAATTACATTCCCCTTTCTTTTTAACCTCCTTTTTTTTTTTGTCTGCCAAGATCAGCTGTGTCCTACCCCAGCTCTCCAGCGCACCCCCTCGGGGCGGTCTCAGCTGTGTAGTCATTAAGCACCCTGTCCTCCAGCTCAATTAGTGAGCTACTGATGGAGCTGCGGTAAAGAGTGTGTCTTCCTTCCACCTCCACAAGGAACCACCAAGAACGAGTGAGAATAACTTTGCTGCATGTTTTGCAGCCACCTTGCAGGTTGAATTATTCTTGAGTTTCCTTATTTTCCCAGTGAGAGTGACACGGTCGTGCATGGCAAAAACCTGACTAAAGAAATACGGTCCCTACTGCTCTCTCTTTGCTGTGGGGGCCTGTTACCCTATTGCAAAAGAAAATTGATTTGGGGTAGTGTGACTAATTCTTGTTACCTATCACCCTGCTGATTTCTAGGTGCATTGCCTCCCAGTTCCCAAGCTGTTCTGGGACACCATGGGGACCACCTCTAGATCCGGTGCCTGGAACAGCCACCTACCTTAGAGGAAATAACCCTCAGTGGTGTCCAGCATATTGGGAAATATTTGGAGTCCTGGCTTTGACCCTGTAGAGAGGAGAGAGGTCATTGGTCTGTTTGGAGAACCAGGTGAAGGTTGTCCTTTGGAGGACAAACGGGGCTGTTTGGGGCCATGGCTGTCAAGGATGGGGACCACATGTGTGCTGTACCCGTGTGGTCCCCATCCACAACACCCATGGCATCCCCACTTTCAACACCCCAGGTCCCCAGCACTTGTGGTGAGGTGGCACCAGGTGGCAGCAAGTGACCAGCATGGGGAGATGCTGCAGCACCGTGGGGGGAGCAGAGGGGAGCACTAATGCTGCACCCCCCCTACCTCCAACCTGCACCCAGCATGGCCCAGCACCCTAGAGGGGTCCTGCTCCTTCCTTTGGGCTGATGCCCAGGCAGGGTCTAGCCTCTCTTTCCACAGGAGCTGGGTGCTCCATATGTCCCCAACCCATGTGTTGTCTGTCCAGGGGCAAAGCCCAGTGTTCCTGTCTTGTGTTTGGAGCTGGGTGTTCTCAGGGTCAAATTCTCTCCTTCCATAAGATGTCCAGACTTTGAAGTTTAAGGGCAAGTCACCCCTGAAAGGAGTTAAATCATTAACTTGTTTTGCAAGAGCCTTGATTTGGCCTGCCAGCAAACCCCTCTGTGCTGCTGGGGACTCAGTCACCAGCTCCAAAAAGCTGCTTCTGGGACGATGTGAGGGATGTGAAAGGAGAAAACTAAGGGGTGCTGGGCCAGAGCACCGCTGTCAAGGGTGATATCACTGTGTGTACCCCATTTTCCAGGGAAGTTGGAGGAGATGGGGCGATGCATGCGTGATCAAGCCCCCTGCCCCCCTGGAGAAGCAAAGTCAGGCCCCCCCATCCTGCACAGCTCAGGAGAGCCTGTGCAGCACCCACCTCTCCTCTCCCCATCCCCCTTCAGCACCCGCTCCCCTGCTTCCCTCCCCTGCTCCCCATCCATGCAACCAGAGCGCGGTGGCCAAGAGGGCTCCTGAAAATCTCCCTGCGGTGCTTGACAGGGATTCCGTTAGTGGCCACTGGCTACCTGGAAATATTGCCCATCTCACTGCCTGACTTGGGGTTTAGCTGCGTTTGAAGCCCGAGCAGGCAGCTCTGGGTGGAGGCCGGCACAGAGCAAATGGGATCAACAGCCTCTTCCTGTTGTGCAACCGCCCCGCAGCCCACGTAGGGAATTTTTGGGAGATTTGTCAGGGCTTTTGTGTTTCCGGATAATATTTATTTGCTTGTTTCGGGTCTTGCTTTCACAAGCAAGAGATTTAAATAGCACAGGCTGAACGGGGGCACGCACCTACCCGCTCTTCCCTGAAGCTCCGTGTCCAGCCCCAGGGGCTCCCTGTGCCCACCCCAGCAGTCCCCCCTGCCCGGCTTCCCCCGAGCACAGTTCCCTGGCCGCTGGCTCTGGAGCTGGGATTCTGGCACAAACATTATTTACAGTTTCGCCTGGCAGCTCGCACGTGTTCCTGCCCTTATGCAATAGTTCAGGCTGGGGTATGAGCCTGCTCATCCATCCCCTGCCCTTGGGGGTCCCAGGGCTTTGGGTGCTGACACCCCTGCCCCAGACCTTGAGCTGGGAGCAAGGGATGGCTGAGCTCATCTCACTTGTGTGCAGGGCCCCAGGTGTGCTCTGCCTTGGGCTCCTGGCTGGGCAGGGCTGAGATGTGAGCTCCTCTCTGCTCCCAAACCTGCCACTTTCCTGCTCCCCAGTTCCAGCTTGGTCCTCTCCTGGTTGATCTTGGGGCGCAGGAGCAAGGCACAGAGCTGTGTACTCTAACCAGTGTTTTCTGGCAGGACTCATGTTTACTGGATTTCAGGCATTTTGGCTGTGTGTACCCTTGACCTTGCTGCCTTCTTTTCTTGTGGTTCCCGGAGCAGGCGTGGGTTTGCAGGGTGGCCAGGCAGCGTGTGCCCAGGCATGTGTGGGCGGCAGGAGAGCTGGCTGTCCTGGGCATCAGGCTTCCTGGGGCGAAGCCACCCATGATGCGTAGGGGGGAAAAGCAGGGAAAAGTTGCAAAAACCCAGGTGGGGGCCAGAGCATGAGATGTGCAGCTGACACACGTCGTCTGTGATTCAGGTGGCGACAGGGCATGGGCAGCATTTAGAAAAACAAACCAGGGAGAGGCTACTAATGCTGGTGGGAGCCTGGTGCCCACTGGCAGCCCTCTCTCCAT
>JAOXJM010000003.1:2629822-2642662 GCA_026413425.1 Tringa solitaria
TGTTGGGGGATATGGTGCAGGGGAGAACTTTGTAGAGTAGGGTAGATGGTTGGACGCGATGATCCCAAGGGTCCTTTCCAACCTAAATGATTCTATGATTCTATTCTATGATATATACATATATATATATCTGTGTGTGTCTGCCTGGGTCTCAGTCTGGGACATACACCCTCCCCCCCCCAGGAGCTAAGGGACATAGTGAGGATTGCAGGAGGTGAAGTGTCACCTCCTATCACCCCGTCTCTCATGAGACCCCAAAGGGCTGTTGGTGTCCCCCGGCACAGACGCTGGCACTGGAAACGTGTTTCACCACCCCTGGCAGTGACTACTCGGGGGTTGGTGCACCCTGGGGACCCCTTGCAAAGGCTGTGGGAGAGCGAGGGGTGGTGGCACCCCCAGCCTGGCAGCACCCCGTGCCTGACAGCGGTGCTGTGGGGAGGGATGCGGGCACCATTGCTGCAGGACATCCCCTTCAACTGTGTTTCTGCTGCTGCTCCTCCGGGCACCCCGAGAACCCAGGGGAAGCCCCGAGCTGTGAAAGGCTGCTGCACGATGGAGAGCCGAGCGGTGTCAGAGCCAAAGCAGAGGTGGCTTTCCATACTGCTGGGCGAGGTGGCAGCAATCGCTGCCTCTGATGCTGAGTGTCACCACGTGGCTGCCGAAAGGCCTCTGGTGCGTCACCGTGCCACTAGCACCTGTGACAGTAGGGAGCTGGATATGAAAACCAGCCGCTTTTATGAGCAGAGCGATGTGTTTGCCTGGGCAGCAGGGAGGAGTGTGACATTCGTACCTGCCGTGGGAACAGCACGGGCTGTCCTGGGCTGCAAAGACAACCTGTTCTGGCGGGTTTCCATACTCTCTGGAGAGGACCCGGGAAGCACTCCCAGTGTCCATCTATCCCACCACCAGCCAAGGGACTCCCCAGCGCTACAAAACACTGCAGTGCATCAGAGGGGATGGGACACCTGTGGCTTCTGCTGGGGCAGGGTGGGGATGGAGGACCTGCCAGGGGGTTTTCTGGGGCCGCTCCTGCGCAGCCACAGGAATATTCTCTGTTAGGGAGGGTGCTGGTCTTGGCCTTGCTCACTGCGGCCCCACTGCAGTTTTCCTGTAGCCAAATGCAATTAAAAAGATGCCCATAGGGTCAGACACTTAATAATAGCACCTTGCCTCTTCTCTGCACCCTTCTGGGACAAGGGCATGCCCGTGGTGGCGATGGCTGTCAGCAGGACTAAATAAAGTGTGATGGTGGGACACCAAGGTACCAGGCAGTAGGGGCCACAGAAACCCCATGCCATTGGCACTGGGCATTGTTTTCCTCCAGAGGTTCCTGAATTAATGGTAGAGATGAGTCTCGGCTGTGCAGAGACATGGGTTGAGCTGGTGGAAGGGTTTTGAGCAGCAGAGGAGGTGTGTCCCTGTGAAGGGACGACCTTCAGCCCTGTTTTGTCAAGCAGAAACATGCCGCCTCACCAGCTGCCTTCTCACCTCCTCACCTGCGTGGCGTTTTGTAACTTGGCACGGTTTGGCTTCACCTCCCCACCTGCGCAGGGGGTGGAAGTCCCATCTCACAGAAAGGGATTAATTGCTTGCCAGTATTTTTAGGTAGCAAAGCCTGAAATTATCTGAAATTGGAGCAAAGGGGAACGCGGCGCCGGGGAGGTCAGGACTGCAAGGGTGGCCGGCTGAGCTGCAGGAGCGAATACCAAGGAAAACAAGTGCATGTGCAAAATCCAAAGCAAACAAACCCACCCACACCCCTGAAACCTGCACCTCTGCTAATGACAGGGCCAGTTGGCGCAGGTCGGCTCTCCAAAGAAAGCCCGCGTGCGTCTGTCCGTGCCAGCTTCTTAAAATAACTGGATAGCAGGCGTGCTTAGCGCAAGGAGACTAAACCAAAGGCAGTTTCTCTCTGGCGTGATCCCGAAGGGGAGGGCTCTGGGACAGCAGGCGTGCGGGCTGAGGCGCAGCATCACCTCACCTGTCTCACCACCAACCAAGGCGTTTTGCAAGGCTGAACCGCACGCACCGCTCCGATGGCTGCCCCTGCCACCACGACTTTCTCACCTGGGGCAAATGTAGGCTGATGTCATCTTTAACGATATGACATATGGCTTTACCCCCTCCCCCCCAAGGGTATTTCTTTAATTGAGAAATTGGGCTAAGGAGAGATCTTCCATCAGGTGCAGTTAATTGCTAACAGGAGCAGGGAGTTTGTGGGGCACTAGCCCAGATGCAGGGATGAAGCCAGGGTAATTCAGCAGTCTCTCATTCCCTTCCCATCCAGGTAAACTGGCAATATTTATTTTATTTTTTTTTAAAGGAGGATGCTGGCTGTGCTCTTGGAGAGCCTCTCAGAAGCTGGGTTGTGGCATAACTGGGAAATGCTGCAGCAGGAGGCAGGTACCAGGGAAGGGGTAGGGGACAGTGGGGGGATATGGTGGAGGGGGTTGCTGGGTTGCCAGGGTGGCCAGGGGTCTGCTGAGCCCACAAAATTCTGCTCTGGCACTGCCTGGCCTCTAGGCAGGGCTTTTCCCTGCAGCAAGTGCTGTAGGTGCCTGCTCCTCCCTGCCCTGCCAGCAGTGGGGCTGAGCTGGACCAGCCTGCAGCCATCCCCAGGGACCCCACTGGCACTTTGGTGCCAAGTCCCGGCTGGGTGCCAGCCCTGGGAGCTGCTCCCCGTCGGAGCGGGGCACTCCCTTGGATTGTCCTTGGGTCCCCATTTGCTTCCGGCTGGTAACTGCCCCGTGGCTGGGAACACTGACAATATTTACCCATAGGGCACGTTCCCTGCCTGACATCACCGGGGCTGACAAGCTCTATCTGAGTCACCAGCACTAAATCTAAATCCCTTCCGTGGCAGCGACACAGCACCGTGTATGGGGACGTGCCTGCTGCCCCTGTCCTGGCCGCAGGTGAGCGGAGAGAACCCCCGGTGTCATGTGGGTTTCTGGGGTTTTCGTGTTACATGAGCCCTGCTGCTCCCCGCTGAGTGCGCAGCCCCCGAGAGACCCTGGGATGTGGGGGGGTGACCAGATTGTGGCGCAGCCCCTCTCTGTGCCAGGCCTGAGCAGTGTGGCCGCCTGTACCAGGCACGTCCCTTCATGCACAGAAGCAACCCTGCAGCAAGCCCTGTCACGTGCTGGTGTCACTTGGCAGAGAAGGGGACTGTGTAGAACCCTGGGGGAGATGGTAAAGCTGTGGGCATCCTGGGGAGGACACATTCCAGCTCTTGTCCAGGGCAGTTACGGCAGCCAGCTGTGCCTGGGCTTGTACCGGCTGGCACAGCTCCGTGGTTAGCAAAGAGCTGACGGCAGCGGTTGGGGTGATGATCACTCCTGCAGACCCCAAGAGGACATCCCCTCCCTAGTGCAGGGTGTGAGGAGGGAGCACACCCAGAACCAGGCCTTCCTGGGATAGCGATGCATCCCATGGGATGCACTGGGGCCACCACTGGAGTGAGAGCTGATGTAACCCAGAGCTGCTCTGGGGTGGCACGGCTCAGCCCTGCCTGGGACAGAGGACACTGGTGTGGGTGAGTCTCTTAGGGAAGCCATCAGCTGGCTCTGGCATCGGATGGCTGCAGAGGGGAACTTCAGTGCAGGGCTTTTTCCTGGAAAATCATTAAGTGTTTGACTCAAGTCATTCCCTGGGGGAAGCGAGTGCAGCCTGGTGTCCCGCTGAGCTGCGTAGTGGGGAGGTGATGGCGCATCCGTCAGGGTCACCCCCCGTGTGGGACACCACTGCCTCCCACAGCGTCAGCACAGGGGGACGCCATGCAAACCACGATTAAATGGTCCCTGACAGGAGCCCACGCTGTGAGGAGTCATGAGTGTGCCTGGCAAGAGGCTTTGGGTTTTGCTCTGTGCGTCACTAGCCCAGGGGGTGACTTCTCTGTGGCTTCTCCCCAGCATGCTGGCAGATGACAGCCGATTTTGCCTGTCCCCCGCACTGCGCCCTAGTGATGCAAGAGTGATGGTGGCCACCGCGGTAGCCCAGGCAGGGAGAAGGGCTGCTCCTGTGCCTTGTGCCTCTCTGGATTTCTCCCTGTGTGGTTTCTGCAGAGGGCTGAAGGCTTTGAATCACTGAAACCAGCACAGTCGAACCCAGAACTTGCCCCTGCCCAGCTGGGCTGCGTGTACACGTGAATATAGAGTAGGGGCACAGGCACTTGCCTCCTCCCCCCCTGTGAGAGCCATCACCCCTAGGCTGGGAAAGGTTCATTTCCTCGGGCGTATTATCATCTATTAATTAGGTAATGGACACTGTTGGTTGAGGTTTGGGTTTCACCTGCCGTGATGTCAAATGGAGGTCAGGCTCTCGGTTTGTCCCCTGCCATGCCCGCCCTCATTTAAAGGCTGTGCCCCGCGGCCATTGCTCGGCCAGCATCTCCGCTGCCTGCCCTGTCCCCCTGTGCTCGGCGTGGGCATGGGTTGGTATGGCTCTTTGCAGTACAAAAGCTTTTCCTCAGGTCTTGGGAATGGCGAAGGAGCATGGATGGTCTCCAGGACGTTCCCCCAGGATCCAGGTTCAAGGCATGAGGGACTGTATGGGGATTGGGATGACCCTGGCTTTGCCCCACACTCACTGGTTTTGCTGGGCGAGGGAGGGAGCTGGCACTGCAGTGGGATGGCAGTGCTGGCCATGGCCCATCCCCGTTGCCAGCAAGCCCACAAGCTATTTTTACAGCTCAAAACCAGTGTGCTCCTGATGCCATGGATTAGCAAAGGTACTGGGATGGATCAGCGGCTTCCTCATGGCCTGGAAAGGTGCAGGGAGACAGGGACTGGTGCTGGGGGGCTCTGAGGGCCCTGAGAGTGCTCCCACAGCCTCATTAGCTGTTGGGACCCAGAGGCTGTACATGGAGCAGAGGTGACACGCAGCCAGGCTTTCCCTGGGACACATCCTGATGAAATCCCAGCAGAGGCGGCTGGAGAAGGCCCACCCCAGCCGGGATGGAGGAGAGCTGGCTGCCCTATGAGGACTCACTGCATTGCTGCCGGCATGTCCACTCATCGTTGCAGCCCTCCTCTTCTATTTTAATTTGCTTTTCTCGTTTGTTGCATTGTTATTTTGTTCTGAAAGAGCTTTAGGAGGCCGCTTCGCATCCGACCCGCTGGGAGGAAGCAGGGCCACCCCTCTGCTCTCCCCGCTCCCTGGCGCAAGGAGGCATTTCTTTTCCCTCTTTATTTTAGTGCTTTGATGTCCTTATAATTTATTTTTGCAGCAGGCTTGTTTTCATGATAAAATGGAAATGTTTCCCGTGGGTGGCTTTAAAATGAAAGGCTGAATGAGGAGGCTAAAAATAGCCCCACATGAGCCGCTAGCTGCCTGAGCCGCTGGGCTGGGCAGGGGCTGCCTGCCTGCTGAGCCAGGGAGGGGACCTGGTGGTCCCTGGGGCTGTCACTTCAGGGACCCCCGCTGATGGTTAACCCTCCTTGCACCGGAACGTGTGAGCATGTTCACGGGCCAAGCTCTGGGTTTCTTTTCTCTGGAGCTAAGCTTGGTTACGTTGTGCTTGGGACAGATGTCCCTTCTGCTGGTGTGAGCCCTTGTTGGCTGGGTGGGGAGATGGAGAATCCCCACGGGACCATTGCTGATGGCATGGAGCGCACAAGGCAGCTGGGGCAGTGTCAGCGAGGGGGTGCTGAGACCCCCAGCCGGGAAGGAGAAAGCCTGGAGCTGATGATTAGGATGAAGGTAAAGGGCCATGAGTCAGTATCTGGGTCTGCCCAGCCCCTATCTGGCTGCCAGCCCCAGCCTCTCTCCCTAGGGCTGTACCAAGGGCCACCTCCTCTGGATCTGCTTGTGTCCTGGGAAGGACATGGCTCTCAGCCTTTATCCACTGGAATCGATGCTGCTGGGGAGAGTTCTCCCAGTAATGTCTCTCTTTACATGAACCAGCTGCCCCACTAGTGGGAAAGTTCAGCTCCGTTTACCCTGTTGACTCATCTTCTTCCCTTTCATCTTCTCTCAGATGTAGCTTATTATATGGGGCTATAAATAGGGTTGGCTCCTGGTTACATGTGCCCAGCTATTACCGTTTCTCACCCAGGCGTGACGTGAGCAGATAGCCTCCCGGCAGGGATGCGTAACGCTTCGTTATGGCTGTGGGAATAGGAGTGGGCGGGTGGGTTTGTCTGTGGCTACCTCCTCCTCTTATTTTTGATGGCAATAGCTCTGCGGGTGCCTCTGACTGAATCTCATCACAGCATCCCTTTCTGTTGCTCTCCCACACCTCTTCTGTCCTCCAAGTGCCTCCTGCTGCCACGTGCTGGGGTGCCACTGGCCGGCTCCCACTGTCCTGGGGCTGCAGAGCAGAACCATCCCGACTGTGACCTTGCTCTGCAGTAGCTGTGAGTGGCTGGGCAGCGTGGCAGGTCCCTGTCACCGGGGACAGGGGCGATGCAGCCACTTGGCATCCCATGCTTCAGTAGCATCTCAGCAGGATCCAACATATATGAGGGAATTAGGTTTGTTCAGCCTTGAGAAAAGAAGGCTTAGGGGAGACCTTATTACCATGTTACAGTATTTAAAGGGTGGCTACAAACATGATGGAGACTCCCTTTTTTACAAGGAGTCACATGGAAAAGGCGAGGGACAATGGGTACAAGTTACTCCTGAGGAGATAGCGATTGTATACAAGTGGAAAATTTCTCACAATAAGAACAATCGGCCATTGGAATGATCTCCCCATAGAAGTGGTGGATTCCCCATCACTGGACACTTTTAAGATCCAGCTGCACAGGGTTCTGGGTATCTTGTCTAGACCGTGCTTTTGCCAAGAAAGGGTAGACCAGATGATTCTTGAGGTTATCTTCCAACCTGGTGTTCTACGATTCTATGATATTCCCCGAGCGTGGCCTCAGAGCCCTGTAAGCCTGCCAGGAATGGCAAGGAGATCATCATAGGAGCTTTATTCCTGCGTAGGTGCTCTCAGGCTGTGATCGAGTCACCCTGAAGCCATCTCTGACGAGTAGGGCCGGCTGGCTCGGGACAGTAATGCTGCTGGGAGGCAGTGGCACATCACTCAAAGGCATTTGATATAAATAGATGGGAGGCTGAAACCGAAAACTGTAATCGTGTGCGTGCCAGCACGAGACCAGAGCGGGTAAACACAGGTGGCTGCTGCGTCCGCCAAATGGATTCCTCCCGAAATGCAGCTCAATGACACAACCGGTGTCCCACAAGTGTGGCCTGGTGACACAGATAGCCCCAGCCTGGCTGCGAGGTGGGGAGCGAGACGAAGGTATCAGCAGAACCCACAGCCCTGCTGGGATGGCAGTCAGTCAGCGGGGCTGGGACGTTACGGAGGTTGAGAATCCCGGCAGGGATTGAGCTGACCCCGACCGAGAACGCTGCGGTGCCGGGATGTTTGCCGGGGTAGCGGTCTCTGCAGAACCTGGGATTTTGGGGCTGGCGATGCGGCTCACATCCCCTGAGGCATGGTGAAGTCAGCCATTTACTTGGAAATTACTCTCGGCTGGAGGCGGACAAGGTTAAATTGCAAATGAAAGTCAAATATTTACAGCATTCAAATTAAGAGCTGTGATCTGCCGGGCTGGGAGACCTTGTGCACCCGTTCCTGCGCTGCAGAGAAATGTTGGCAAGCTGGCAGCTCTGCCCTGCCCCGGTCCCAGCCACAGAGAGCGTGGACCCTGCTGGCCTCGCTTCCCAGTACTGCCCTTGAGGGATACCAGTTCCCTACGTGTTTTCAGTGCCAGCCATCGGTGGGTGAAGGTGCTGGGGTGCGCTGCCAGGTCTTTAATGCCAGGAAGAACAATGATCTCCATTTAGTGGATCCGCTTCATAATAGGCACTATTGTAACTCTCACA
This sequence comes from Tringa solitaria, assembly GCA_026413425.1. NCBI lineage: Eukaryota > Metazoa > Chordata > Aves > Charadriiformes > Scolopacidae > Tringa > Tringa solitaria. The sequence goes on from JAOXJM010000003.1 coordinate 2,637,659, forward strand.
TTCCTCAGTCACCATTTGGGTGGTTAATTACCCTTGCTCTTAAGTAAACAGATAATTGTGCCTTACTGAAGGATGGATGTTGAAGGGACAAAAGATGGGGTATGGGCTCTGCTTCCCTCGTTTTCAGGGGCTCCTCCCTGCCCTGCCATGCAGGAAGAGGACAGGTGGCTAGTGCCAAAGTCTCTTGCGTGGGGCTGCATCTCCAGACCATGGGCCACTGCTGCAGCTCTGCTCTCAAACCCCTCTGACACTTCGAGGAGCCTATCTCCATGGATCTGGGGAGATTTTTGATGAACTTGTTTGACTTGGTGAATAGGGAATTTATCACTTGCCAGCATGGATGGCGTCACCAGCCAGCATGAGAGAAGTATGATGGGAACAACCAGTATTTATTAAGGAGTTGGCACTGGAAGGGAAGCACCCTGGTGAGAGCCCTGGGGAGCAGCTGGGACCGGAGAGGCTGGGTTTCCCGGCAGATTTAGGCAACAGGATCTGGGCAGCCTCAAGCTGGTGGAAGCAGAAAACCTTATTGCCCTCATTGCTTCTGTGTCATGGTTTCTAGTTTTGCTTTGCGTTGATGGCCAGAGACTTTTAACATCAGGGCCGAGATACTGGAAACTGCTGCAGTGATAAGGAGCCCGTCAGGGCAGGGATGGGTGAGCTCATGCTGTAATACCCCAATTCTCCATTTCCAAAGCCTTTGGTGATAAGAATGGCAGGAAAATGAAAGAACCACAATCCTACACTTTGAAGAACTTCTCTGTTTACTTAAAATAAGGGGGAAAAGACCCTGAGCATGTTTTCCACCTTCCCCAGGGTAGCCCACAGCAGTGAGGCTGCCTTGAAGCTGCCCAGGTAGAGATGCAGGATTTGGGACTCTGCAGACAGGTGAGGAAAACTCTCTTGGACGGGTACCCGTACTTCACACGGATGCAGTCTATCTCCCCCTGTGATGCTGATCGGCTGTGGCTCTCCCGCATGGCACCAGCCATGGCAGGGGGGCAGAAGCTCTGCCCCGAAAGCCCCAGATGGGACAAGCAGGTCCAGAGCTGCTCCTAGCGGGCTGCAGCCCTCGCTGAGCAGCACAAAGTGTGTCCCTGCTGGGTGACGGTGGCAATAGATGACAATAATCCCTGGCAGCTGTCAGCAGAGGTGCCCTGTGGGCTTCACAAGCAAGCATGAAGTGAGCCTCTTGTCACCTTTGCGAGGAGGGGGAACCCAGCATAAGCCCCCATGGGTTGGCTGTGGCTCAGGGCACATGTGCATGTCACCGGCATCACGCCTCAATGCTGGCACGGCGCCGAACCACCCGTGATGAGGGAACCAAAATGCTGTAGCCGGGAGGATTTTGCAGGCTCTTTCATTAACCTTGGCCCAGATACAGTTTGGTTTAATAATCCCTACACGGATTGCCCAGATCAGGGCAGCGTTTGCCTCGTCTCTGAGATGAGAGAGAGAGGGAGGGAATAATGAGGAATATTTTTTCGGATAACTTCGCCAGCTCCGTGGCCCTGCTGATGGATTTGGCCGAGGAAGGGGGGCAGCAGCCTTTGGCCCGTGCCAGCTTCAGCTCATGTCCTTCCCATCCCAGAGTGGCTGCTGTGCCCGCTCTGCTCACCAGCCTGCCCTGCTTGGGATCAGCCCACAACATCTTTGAGTTTTGAGGTCAGTGACAGCTGCTGGCGGGCCTGGCCTTATGCCATGTTTACTTTTTAAGCAGCTCAACGCAAATACAAAATGAACAGCTTCCTTGGGCTGCTTTAACTGTTTCATTATTCCTGCTGAGGAACCGAGGACGAATTAGTATGAGGCCCGTGGCCTCCACGCAGCTGTGGCTGTTTGCACCGGATGAGGCTTTGGTGCTTTGGCTTAATCCTGGGTTTGGTTATTGAGCCCTCACTAACAGCTGCTTTCCGCTGGGCTCACGTGTCATCTGCAGCATGTCTCTGTTCCCCTGGGTACGTGTTGGCGTGCTGCACATCGGGTAAACAACCCTGCTTTGGGGTAGCAGTTTTCCCTTGGGGTCTGGAGGGGATCTCTGCAGCTCTCTGGGGACCTTCTGCACCCTCTTTCCCTCCAGGGGATGCAGGGCTTTTCTGGCCAGGCATTTGCCCCTCGCTGCAGGCAACGCACCCCTTGCCAGCCCTTCCCCACGCAGAGGCACAGCGAATACACCCTCTGGTCCTTCTCCATCGGCCAAACCCTCCTGCCCCCTCGCTGGGAGAGCCTTGGCCTCGCGGTGACAGGCAGCCGAGAAGCGGCAGGAGGCCAGCAAGACGTCATCTCTGTGCTGGGAGCACATGCTGTTCCCTTCTGCAAATGCCTTGGGAGGAAGGAATTTAACTCAGAATTTCCTCCTTAAGAGCTCCAGCCCTTGTTCTGGGCAGAGTCTTCTGGGAGAGGGATTTTGTCCGGCTGGGATGCAGGGGGAGGACAGAGGGTGGCTGTGGGGGTCAGGATGCCACCGGGGAGGGGTGCTGGTCCAGCTCGGATCCTCCTAGTTCCTCTTTTCTGCTAATGGTTCCTGCACAGGTTTCTGTAGCCCTGGCCACCGGGGGAGGCTGAGAGATGGAGAGGTGCAGAGGAGAAAGATTAAAACTGCCGTGGCTCAGGCAGCCCCTGCAGGGCCCCGGAGGTGCTGGTACACACAGTGACCGTGTCAGATGCCTGGGGAGGCACGCGAAGCATTCGCAGCCTCGCAGGCACGCTGAGAGCTCGCTGTGGAGGTCCCCTGCCTCTCCTTGCCGCCCTAGGGCCGCATTGCTTGCCTCGGGCTAGCAGCCCACAGCTCTCTCTGCCCAGGGGCTGCCAGGACCCCCGTGCCCGATGCACAGTGTCTTTGCAAAGAGGTGCGAGGCAAATCTTCCTTTCTGCCACGCGGCTGCTCGTGCCGTCTCATGGCCTGGGCCACCCTTCCACATGGCCAGCCAGCACGTGAGTCACTCTTGCCCAAAAAGCAAGAGCCGGTTGCCAGGCTGGAAATCGTGAGCTCCCTGCAGGAGCAGCTCTCTCTGTTACTTGCTCCACAGCCATGATGTTCTGCTTTTGCCTACCGATGTTTCGGCTCCACAGTGGTCTGGGTACTGGGAACAGCCAGCATAATTAGCGCTTTTGGTGCCACTTGCTTGTCACGGACATTGAAGCCCTTTGTAGATTTCTTTGTAAGAAGTAGGTCAGCATAAACTCTCTCATTGGAAAGAGGAGAAGCACAGAGGATTAATTAACTTGCTTGGTATTGCACAGCCAGGCAATGGCAGTGCTGCCGGAAAGCATCCCCCGGTCCCAGGGGAAGCGGGGGCTCTCGTGGCAGAACCTTCCTCCTCCCTGTCGGGCACCAGCACAATTGAGATGCTCCTTGTTTGCTCTCCCAAACCAGGCCGCATCCAGCAACTCCTGAGTGCAGCCTGGTCATTTGCTGGCCGGGTGATAAATTCCCCATCCTGACAGCCCTGCGGCCGGCGGTCGCTGATGCCTGGGTGTTTGTAGCTGGTGCCTGTTTCAAAGCAGCAGAAGCTGGCAGTGATGTAACCTGGCACTAAAAATAGTCCGATGAAGAGCTGCTGAAGCAGCAGGAGAAACTGCAGGGAAGGCATAAATGGCAGGGCTGAATTCACAAAAATCACATTCCTGATTGATGCTGATTCAGTCCGTCCTCTTGGCATTGCCTGAAGCGCTAGTGCTCCAGGGGCAATGGGCCAGAAGTGCTTGCTGCTACCGGCTCCCTGGGCCCTGGAGGCCTGATGGAGCATGTTCATCCCAGCTGGGAGAGAGCACCACTCATCCCCATCCGTCCTGACTCCCATGTGGGTCTTCTGGTTTGCACCCTTAGCCATGGAGAACTGGTGGGCAAAACTATAGCCCAGTGGTGGGCAGGATAGATGGCCTGCAGCAAGGGGCAGGAGGGTGCAGGTCCCAGACATGGACACACACGTTACAGCTTTTTTTTGGCAGAGCACAGGTCTGCTTTTGAGTGGAGCAATCTGCTTGGGAATCATAGAATTGCAGAATCATAGAACACTTTAGGTTGGAATGGACCTTTAAAGGTTATTTAGTCCAACCTCCTTTGCAATGAGCAGGGACATCTTTAACTAGCTCAGGTTGCTCAGAGCCTCATCCAACTTAACCTTGAATGTTTCCAGGCATGGTGCATCTGCCACCTCTCTGGGCAACCTGGGCCTGTGTTTCACCACCCTTATTGTAAAAAACCTCTTCCCGATATCTAATCTAAATCTTCCCTCTTTCAGTTTAAAGCCATTACACCTTGTCCCATTGGAACAGGCTCTGCTAAAAAGTCTGTCCCTGTCTTTCCTGCAGGCTCCCTTTAAGTACTGAAAGGCCACAGTAAGATCTCCCCAGAGCCTTCTCTTCTCCAGGCTGAACAACCTCAGCTCTCTCAACCTGTCCTCAAGGAGAGGTGCTCTATCCCTTCTGGTCATTTTTGTGGCCCTCCTCTGGACCTGCTCCAACAGGTCCGTGTCTTTCCTGTGCTGAGGACCCCAGAGCTGGAGGCAATTTCTTCAGGTGGGGTCTCACCAGCGCAGAGTGAAGGGGCAGAATCACCTCCCTCGACCTGCTGGCCACGCTTCTCTTGATGCAGCCCAGGATACAGCTGGCTTTCCAGGCTGGGATTGCACATTGTTGGCTCATGTCCAGCTTTTTGTCCACCAGTGTCCACAAGTCCTTCTCGGCAGGGCTACTCTCAATCCCATTTTAAAGGGAAAGTCCAGAATGAAATAGCTACGGAACCTGCAATAGCTGAGCCCGTTCCTCCATGGCTCCCATCACATAACGCTGCACTTCCTTGCACGGCCTTGACCCCCTTGCAGCTGCTGCCAGCCTGCCCCACAGCACCGTGGGCTCTGCCATGAGCACTGTCAGCTCCTCAGTGGGGACAACTCCATCGAAGGGAAGGATTTTGCTCTTCTCTGAATACTGAATATTTCACTGAGTTTTTGGAGTTGGAAGGGACCATAGAGATCATCTAGTCCAACTCCCCCGCCAAGG
>JAOXJM010000003.1:2648188-2676155 GCA_026413425.1 Tringa solitaria
TGTACTCTGGAACAAGGAGAAATCAGAGATCTCTCCCCCCTCCGAATCTCTTTGGTGAACTGACACTCACCTCTCCAACCCAAGGAGCCGTTCCAGAGCCAGGCCAGCTCTGTGCCCTGGCAGGAGGAGGGAGGTTTGGGCGAGATGCTGGGTGCAGCCCTGCCTCAGCAGCCCATGGCCAGAACGGCCGGGTCCCTTCTGGAAACAAAGGATGCCTTTTGCTGGGTGTGTTGTGCAGCAGAATTGTGGTGGCTTGTGTGGCTTTTAGCTCTCTGACCTTTATTTAAATGAAATGCAGAGTAATTTGTATCTAAGTGGAGTTGTTCTGTGTCATTAGTGTGATTAAATAGATGGCAGAACGTTACTAAGTTCATTGTCAGAGAGACTGTTGCTTAGTAATTTAAACTGCAATAATCTCATTATTCAGTCTTTTTTCCTTACAACGATGGTGGCTCTGTTGTTACAGGCGCGTTCATGGGCTTGCGTGCAAACCCTGACAACTGCGATGGCATTTAGAACATGAGCCCACAGGCTCTCCGGGGTCGTTCAGGGTAAAGCTGAGTCGGGGGAGCCCTCCGGGACGTTCAGCTGCGTAGGCCTGAATGAGATTTTTGGCGTTTACAGAAACACAGGACCCACGGGTGAGCTCAGGCATAGGGGCTCTACGAGCCTCCTCTGCTCCAAGGACTCGACCGATGCTTTTCCTCTGCCTCATCAGAGGCCGAAGCGCCCCAATGATGGCGCGTTCGTGTTGCGCAGGAAGAGAGATAAAACCATTTTCAAGCAGGTACTGAGGCAAAAAGTTAACAAGAGCCCTATCTACAGCCGCTGAGGGCCTGCAAGTCCCGGAGGCCTAACTCCAAAGATCGTTAACGGTGCAGGAAGAGGAAACCCAACCCACAGGCTGGCACCAGGCGGAGGGCGCCCGGGTGGGAGCTCGAAACTTGGGGACAAGGCAGGGCCCGCCACGGTGGAGGCCTCTCAAAAGCAGAGGCCATGTCCCCTCACAAAGCTGGGGACCACGAAGGGGCTGCTTCTACCCGCTGTCCCGCTTCCCAGCCCGGACTCCAGGGCGCCGGCCGGCCATCCCCACCTCGTCACGGCTTCCGCGGCAGGGGTGCGGAGAGTCCCTGAGGGACCGAGCGCTGCCGGGCCTGCGGCACCGCCGCCCGCCCCGGCTCCCCTAGCAACAGCGGCGCTGGCGGTTGCCCAATCAGCGCGGGGCGCTGCGGGGTGAGCCAATGGGGATACGCGCGAGAGGGCGGGGCGTGCTGGGGTGGGGGGAGGGCCGGCCGGCGCCGCGCCGCCATTTTGACGTCTGAGGAACAAAAGAGGCGAAGCCGCCGCCGCTGCCGGCTTAACATCAGGTAACGGGCGCGTCCCGCCGCTCCCCCGAGACCCCCGCTCGGCGCCGCGGGCTCTCGGCAGACGCGCCGCAGTCCGTCCCCCTCCTTCGCCCCACCTCCTGGGTCGCTGGGCTCTGAGAGGGTGACCGGGGTCTCTGCCCCTCCAGGCCCCAGCCCCGCCTGCTGCGGGACGTCGGTGCCTGGCCTGATGGAGGCGGGGGATAGGCGGCTGCTCGGCTTCCCGCTGGGGATGCTCGGCGGCGGCAGGGGTAGGGGGCATTGCCTGGGCTCAGCGGGAAGGGAGGGTGTCAGCGGCCTGGCGTGGTCCGCGGGGGATGCGGGTTTGGTCCGGAAGGGGGGGGCGGCGGGAACGGACACGACGACAGCGTTCAGGGGCATCCCTGTTGGCACAGCCCATGGCGCCTCCGGCCCGGCCCTCCCCGGCGGGGCTGTGCCGGGCACTGGGGGGGGGGAGGTTACCGGGGCCGGAGGCGTTGGGCAGCGGCGGCCTCGGCTCAGCGCGGCGGGGGAGAGGGGTCGCAGGTATGCGGGCTTCGGTGGCTGGATGACCCCGGAGCTGGCTGTCGCCCCTTGCTGTTACTCAGCAGTTCCCATCTGTGTGAATCATGAGGGGATGGTTTTCCGTTTTACCTGGGTGATGGATGTGCTGCGGGTTTGGCGGCTGTTTGGTACGCTCGGTAAATATTGGGGAATGAAATAAAGGGTGGTTCGGGATGTGTTGCATAATTGGACGTGCCGCTCACAAATACCCTTTTTCTATGTAAAACGAATGTGCTCGCTGATGTCTTGAGCTGGTTTGAGCATCACAGATTTATAATACCTCTTTAACGTGGCTTGGTGACCTCAGGATCTTAAAGAAAAACACAGTTGAGACTTTGGAAATCGGTATTCGGCTAAAGAAAATAAATGTTATCATTGTTGATAGAATAACAGCCTGTCAGTAGTTACACCCAGATATGTCCTTGGCCTTAATTCCACTGTGAAATGTACGCGTGTTTAACATTGATATATTTCCTGATATATACTGGAATTTAATTGCCCTCTACTTCTAGGCTTTTTTTTTTTTTGACACAGTGCCTTACATGTCCCATATATTCAGGTGTTTTAAAATGCATCCAGTGCATTTTTTAGACTCATGAACATCGTGAATGTTCTTTGTCGAATATTGTAATCAGAGTTTTGCTTTAATATTTAGTTCCAAAACATGAAGGTAATGTGAGTTTGTTTTAACTTTTTGGTCAGGTGGTGTGTTACTGGTTATTACTCGACATGTAACAGTGAAGTAAGAGCAGAACAGTTCAAATTTGATACTCGAGAATTACAAGGTCAGGGTTATTTTGGCTTTTAAATATCTAAGAATTGGCATCTTTGTGCATAACTTTGCTTATGTAAGATAAAATCACTTTGTAAAATGTGAAATTGTCTTTAAGTTGAAATTAATTTGCATGTTTTCAGGACTTACAGTAAGGGACTTACATTAAGGGATGGACACTGGATTTATATACACATGCACCCACACAAATATGTGTATTTTAAAAATGCACTGATTGATTTGTTTACATTTGACCTGTTTAACATCTTCCAGCTTGTTACAATTTTTTCTTGATTAAAGTATATTATTAAATTAGGAAGAACTCAATGATTTAACTGCCAAAATTCAGCAAATATTCTTAAAAAAAGGTGTAATTTTAAGTGCTCGGAAGTTTCTCCTGGCTAGGAGTCATAGAAGGGATTTCAGGGAAGGATTACAGCCATTCATAAGTATTTGTCTGTAAACATTTCAGACTTTAAACTTGGCCAGGTAGCTCTTCATAAATTTATATTCACTTTAATTGAAAAGCCATTTTCCTACCTTTTCTGTCTTTAGTGTTTATACCTTTCTGAAGTAATAATCCATTATCTTGTCTGTGGTGCTTTGGTTGTACAAGAAATGTAAGCTTTATGTTGCTGTTTCTTTCTGAGGAAAGGTAGATGGGAGCCATCATAACCATGTGGTGTGGTAACTTGGGAAGGAGCTGGAAAAACTGGACGGTGGTCAGTCATATGAATGCTGGGCTTTGTGCTCTCAAAAATTCTTTCCCTAGCAGTTGCTTGCAAGGAAGAGTTCAGATTTGTCAGGCATGCAGTTTTGAAAAAAAGATGAGAAAAGATGTTAAAGAAAGAAACTCTCTGCTGCTCGTCAGTGGATGGGCTTCCAGACAGGTCAGTGGTAGGGAATTGTTCTGTGATCAGCTGTGGGGTGTGAGAGGGTATTTTGGGGATGCTTTTTTTCTTTAAAGGGTAGGGGAAGGATGTAAATGTTGAGGCACTGAGGGTGTTGCAGTCTGCCAGCTATGGTGTGAGGGATGCAAACGTCTGCCCTTTTGGTTTAGGAATAGGTGGAGACAGGGAAGTGTATACTGTCGGGTTGATGGTGGGAGACCTGCTTCATTAGCGACATAAATTCCACAAGGGTATTGTATCTAAAGGGATGAATTAAACAGAAGTCACTCTTCAAACTCTTTAATTCTTTACTGTCTGGATACTTTCAGTGAATTGAATTAGATAAGGTCTGGGGAAATTCTGAGTAACTGGTATTAAATGTCGGCTACTTTTGATGATTCTCAGCTGATGGTGTTTGGAAATGGGAGACAGCTGAGGTGTTTCTCTGGGAGGCCAGCAAAGCTGCTCCTGCAGCTGAGTTGGTGCCCACCCAAGGTCGGGAGCAGTTCCAGATCCAGAATAGGCAACACAAGTGTCTCCTCGGTAACGCTTCTGATGCTGTCCTGGGGAATCTGCGGGAAGGGCTCGGGGCAAAGGCAGGGTTTCGAAGTGAAGCATGACTTGATGTGGTTTTTAATGTTAAGCTGAGGTGTAGCTTCTTTCTTTTTGATGTAGTTCATTGGTTTCCTTAATATTTCTGCACCAATGCTTAAGCACAGAACTTGTTTAATGGGTAGAAACATATTCCAAAAGTTCAGATGCCGCATCAAAAGATTGAAAGGGCAGAAACTGAGTTGCGACTAAAATTTTTTACTTGAATACAATCTACTAATCTAGCTGTACCCAGAAGTGTGGGGGTAAGAGCCTAGTACAGCGGAGTTTAAGCTTTATTAGTTGACGTTTTGCATTCATAATAATTCTTGTGTATCTAGGGAGCATGGGCTAGAACCATTATCTGAAAGCTATCAGGTTTTTACGCTGGTGCGTGGAAAAACCTTGCTGCCTCTCGTTCGGTTCACCCACCTATCAGTTGTTGAATTTGCTGATGCTTAGCTTGTCCCTGTTGGCAAGAAGCTGCGGTTGGTCTCCAGGCAACGCAGGTCCGGCTGAGCATCTCTGTGCCTTGCTTGAAGAGATGAAAATTTTCCATTGCGGGGAGAGGATTTTTCCTCTCACTAATTCTTCTACCTGGCTTTCTGTCTTGCCCAAGGTTATAGTTTCTTTGAAACAATGTAGGGATAGTTTTCAAATATTAAGAGGCTACATTTTAGAGTTTTAAGGTATGACTGCAGGTGCGCATTTCTATAGATTTTGTTAGAAATATCTCATTAGAATGTTATTTTGGGGCCTTTCATAATACCTGTTTTATTTCAAAATAATTCCTTTTGCAAAAAGCTGAATGCCACAATATCATGTGCCTTAAATAGCTAGAAATTTCTCCTACTGCAAAGTCTGAAATACTGGAAAACATAATGGAAGCAAAATTGTTCAAACGAAGGTATAACATTGCAAGTGTTTAATTGGGTGTTTAGGAGCTTGAAATCGTCACTGAAATCTTTTGCAACTTCTTGACTTCAGTAGTGCTAAGTCTTTGAAATCCTGAGTGCGTCTCAGAAATATGAGCTGTGTTAGAATAAGGTAGTGAGAATCTTTGTAATAGGTACAGAAAGTGCTCTTTCACTCTACTGGTTATCAGATATTTAACCTGCTCTCTCTGATAACCCTGTGTCTGGATTGCTGGTGCATATAGAGGATTGTCTGTTGTGGATAGTTGCAACCAGTTAGTGCCCAATTTTGCATTGTTTTACTGAAAAAAGAAAGGCTTGTGCATAGAATGGCTTTGACCACTGAGAGTCTTGCTTTGTGAAGACAAATGCTGTGTGCCATGATGAATGGTTGGGCAAGAGATAGCACGGGTGGTGGCTGGTTTAGAGCTGTGTACGTGCTCCTCAGCCAGATCGTAGCCCAGGCAGAACAGGTAGGTACTGAATTCACACAGTACCTTTCAGCTGTTCCACCTCTCTTGATCCCTGTCTTCTGTCCTGCTGTGTTGACATCCAAAAAAGTTGAAAGGAACTGAAAAAAAAAAATTAGATGACTTGCTGAAACTGGTTAATGATGCCCCAGGTTGTTGAGACGTACAGTGAACAAGCTCAAGAACAGAAGAGACAATTATTTAAGCTACTTTTCCTTAGAAAATCACACTTAGAAGCAGCAAGGTTTTGGGGGAGTTTATGCCAGAATCTGTATTAGGATGAGCACAGCAAAAATGCTGATTTGATTTTCTTGAGGCACAGAGGCCTTTGAGCATACCCAAATAGCTGTGCCATGCTGTGATGCAGAAATTTTCCACAGTGCCTGAAACCTTGTCAGGAATTGTGTTTGTTGCCTAATTTCATGCTTGTTGAAGATGACCTCTTTCTTTTCCTTTTTCATATCTTTTTCCAGAAGAACAGTGATTTATCTGCCTTGTGTTTTGGGTATATGGGGACAATGTGATGGTGATTGGTTTGTTTCATTTTGTTTTGCTTTTCTTATGGTGATGTGAATTGGATTAATCTGTTTCCTTGTTAGTAAGATGAGAAGTGAAACTGCTGACAGTATAGACATCATCTTGATGTCTCTGAGGTGTTGGCTCTTTCAGAAGATTGGTTCAATTTTAACTGGAGATCTGACGTTAAATTGATGGGTGGATGTGTTTGTACTGATGTAACAAGCATTATAATTGGGAATCTGTTCAAGCTAATTTAGGACAAAATTTGGATCTGTCTTAATAGAACCAGACAGTTTTCTGAAGTGACATTTTTGAATATTCAAGTTGAGGGTGTAGTTCTAGATGAGGAGGGAACAAAATGGGTTGGAGAATCATTTTAGGATTCATGGAAATTAGTCTCTCAAGGATGAGGGGTAAATGAAGTAGATTATAAGGCTGCAGTGAGTTGTATGGTGAGAGGGCTGTCTTCCAGTTCTGTTGAAACAAAACTTTTTCACGTATTTAATGGTTAATTCTGAATGGTGACTTCTTGTTTTAAAGTGCAAATAATGATTGAACATTACTATGCACAGTTCGCTTCCAAAAATAAAAAGATCTTTCATAAGCTTGTTTTTTAAAAATGCGGAATTGGATCATGAACACAGTGTGGATGGTGGTGCTGTATTGCAAGTTTTTGAGGAGAAAATGTTTTTTTGGCAGTGATCCTGTCTGAGGCTTCCCTTTTTGGTTAGTGATGGTTTGTCTTTGAAGACAGTTGTGCAAACCACACTTGCTTGTGCTTTAGAGTCACTGGCTGCTATAGAAGTTGCTTGTAAAGCAACAGACGTGTTTAAGGGAGTAAGATTTACTATAGTTGTGTCCCATTACCTGAGCTAATTAAACTAGGTAGCTCTTTTGCATCAGTGAATGTATTTCAACATGTGGGGGGATGAGAGAAATACAGCCAAGCTCATGCAAAAGTGTCCTTTTATAGATTACTGAAATTGATAAGATTTTTTTCAAGTGGTTTTGTACTGCTGTTTGAAAATGTAAACTATATGAGATTAAAATGGATTAGTTTTTTGACAGTGATTATTATGGTGAGCCTGTAATTGGCCCCAGATGGTGTACTATTAGATCACTGAAAGATGAAACATGAAGTATGTAAATAATTTAAAAAAAGACATTTTTGAAGCACTATGCAGGTGTGCTTGTACAAAAGGTCCTTGTCGCTTTTACCAGGAAGAAACTGTGCTTGAAATGAGTTACATTTACCAGGGGAAACATTCAAGACTTTCCCCTTAGTTTTGTGGTGCCACATCAGACTCTGTCTTGTGAGACTCCTTTCCTGTCCTTACTTGCTCATGGCCAATCTGCCGTAGTTCACCAACAAGCACAGTGAAATTATTCTTTTGGATTTTGGGGTTTTGAACTTCTATAATTGCTCAGTCATTGTGGCAGGAGCTATATGTTAAAGGTTTTTAGGACCCCGGTTATTTTCATAATTTCTTTAGGGAAAGAGCATGTAGAGGTCACTGAATCATATAAACTCTTCCCTTGAAGATGCAAGTCTGGGTTGTATTATCTGATTGGAGATTTGTTCTCAGTAGTTTGAAATATTTTGAAACATAAATACAATTTTTAAAGCGATGTTAAATGTGTCTCATGAGCTTGAGCTGTTCTGGAGCAAAAACTCAATCTATCGCAATCATCAGAAGTGAGGTCTCGGAACCTACACTTGAAGAATTATAGTTAAAAATGTGGGTGGGCTTTTCAAGTCTGATGACTACCTCCTTCTGGGTTTCTTTTTGACCACTTTTCTACAAGAAGGGACTAAATTTCTTCATGTGAAATATATTGATGCTATAGATGAATATGCACATAAATGGGATGCATGAAATACATAAACTGTGTGTTTTGGACACCATTTTTCCTGTAATAGTTTATAGATGATCTTTGCTTTGTGCTTTTTGGAAATTTTTGCTCAAGGAGTTAGTCTGGACTGTAGGATTTGGGTATCTAAACTTAAATTTAACTACGGGCTTCTAGTGCTTATGGTTTAAAAAGGGTGTTACTAGGGATCAGGATTTCTGAAGAGAATACAGGCAGAGAAAATCTTTGTGTATTTAAGTGACTGTGACCTCTGAACAGGACTTGACAGTTGTCCTTTTGAGCAACTTCTCATATATGGCAAATTGGTCACAAGTCAAGGGCCAGTCACAAAGGTACCATGTTCTTTTGAGTGGCTAGAAATACAGTTCCCAGACTGCTAAATTCATAGTAATGAGAAAGGCATAGCCTTGGATTTATTTTAATCTTAATGCTGGAATTTCTGGGAGTTTTGGTAACCTGAATAACACTTTCATGTGTATGATCCACATAATTCAGCTCTTGCTGTCATATTTTCAGAAGATTAAAGGCTGAATGCTATTTTGGTTTCTCCATGACAAAGGACAGTATTGCTTTTTTTATAGCAACTGGTGTTTTTAGCTGCTGCTGCCAGAATACTGTTTTAAGATGGATTGGTTTCTAAATAGGAAGTTTAAGTAGCTTAGTTTTGGTGGTTCAGGTTTCTTAGTTTCCATGGCATTTTTACTTGGAAAAGAGGTTCTTAAATTACACAATCCCTGGAAAAACTGCATGGGTCAGAAAAGAGCATGCAATTCTGACTGAATATGCTTAGTAACCTGTAACTTAGTTTTATTTTAGTTCTAGGGAATTAAAATAGCTTTACTTGAGAGAGAAAACTCTGGCATTTCTCCAGAACTTTGTGACTGTAGTTGTTAAGATTACAGATTACAAATGGTGTAGGGAACGCTGAAAGCTGTTGCTGTTTAAGATCTTGAAATATTAGTTGTAGTGAGCACATAACCTCCTCTCTGAGGTTTAAGAAATTGCAGCTGAGGTGCTGCTGTGCACGCTTCTGTTAAGAAAGAGCTTGAAGCTCTTGGAGACCGCCTTGGTTGCTGGCTTGCTTTCCCAGGCAAAAGGACTGGGGAACTGGGTTTTGCCTAATAATGCAGAGCTGGTTTAAGGAAGATAAGGATAATGTTTGTGCATGAAGAACAGCAATAGAATATTATGTAACTTCAGAGGTTTTTGTTTGTAGTTTGCTCCCTTAATATGTTATTCTTAATGTTCCATAGTTCTTAGGTTTATCTATGAAAGTTGTATTCTGAAGTCTTCGTTGTTTGCTACGAGAGGTGGCTTTGCAGCTGTGGTGTTAAATTTACAGATGTAAATGCATGTCTTAACCTTTGGTGTTTATTTCTGCTGTGTTTGGGTTATGTTTAGAGGAAGACAAAACAGAACTCCCATCTTTAGAGAGTAAAAAGAGATAGCATGAACATGTTGCTAATTTAAAAAAAAAATAGTTTTGTGCTGTAAAGTGTGTCTTTGTATGCATTTTCCAGCATCTCAGTGCATCATCTTTAATTTCTGTATTATATATAAAATTTTTAGTGGATAGAAAAGGTCTAATGCTCTTGTGCCAAAAAAACCCATGTATCTCTAATGTGCTGATTTACATTCTTGGGAAGTTCGTAGCAGAACAGGATTCTTGAATGTAGCACTTGAGTCCTACACCATTGTAGCCAGCATTGGAGTACCCTCCCTGCCCTTTCGACGAAGGGGAAAAAGAGTTCTAGAAGGGTGGTACCTTTAGGTGTGCCATACCTGACCTAAAGCCCTCAAAAGAACCTGGGGCATTTCAGGATGTTTTTCTCCTGTTTTAAACTGCCAAGATCTTTTTAAAAATTATTTACACTTTTTAAAGAAAAACTGTTAAAAAATGTTCCGACACTTTTGTAAACGTTCAAAAAAACCTACATGCTGTTTCAGCTGTGTTTGACATGTCATGTGCTAGTGATAGATGAGCTCTGGCATAGAGCTCAGAATTTTCTTAGAATCTAATGCCAGTGGATGTTATTCAGTTTTGCTGTTGGGTTCCTCCAATAATACAGTAGGAAAAATGTACACAACTTAGTACAGGGAGTTCCTATAATTGGTATGGAGAAGGGCAAGGGCTGCTGTTTTAAATTTATTGAACTGATGAGTAGATGATTTCTACCTGATAAGCAGCATGCATTCTTTCTTGGTAGGACTCTTTTGTTCATGGTCTAATGTTAAAAACAAGATTAGCTTTCTTCCTTGATGGGCCAAAACTGCTCTCCAGTTAGCTCTGTCAGATTCCCAAAGGGTTTTGCAAACATATTGTATGTGAGTTCATGTATTTTGGGTTCCTAGGTTCAGTCTCTTTTGTGTGATTAAGTAAATTAATTCAAGGATTTTTTTTTTCCTTTTTATCTGGAGAAATCTTTCAAACAATGAAGGCTGTAGCAAAAGTATTTCTGCTTGGAAAGAGAACGCACATATAGTCTCAATATGCAGATGTGGAGGAGTTGATATTTTACTCTTTGATTTCCAAGTGTTCCTGCTGAGTATTTTTACAAAACCTCTTGCTTACTCGTCTCTGAGTACAAGTCATGTGGGGATAACAGAATGATCATTACATTGATTGATTTGCTGCAGAAGAGCTTAAATAACCTTGACTTATAGCTCAGGGAAAGCAGGGGAAAAAATAATATATAGAGAGGGAAAACAGAAAATGAGACAACTAAAAAACAATATTCTCACCTGTGTGATGTCTTCCACCCTCCCACCCCCCAACACTTGATGCTGTGGCACTCCCCTTCTTCCCCACATGATGTTGAAACTTATTAAGCCTGCTCTATTAAATTTACATTGCTTGCTGTTTAGGGGACAGTTTTATGATTATAAAAAAAAAGACCTGAGAATTGACAATGTCAGTGCGCTCTAGTAACGAAGATAAACCCTTTCCTTAAAAGTAGCTATCCGAATAAGTGTTTGCTTCCCGTAAGTGTGTAGAGTTTAAGGCTGCTTTTAGAGCTTTTTGCAAAACTGTAGGATTCTTATGAGTCCATTATTATGCGGGCACTGTGTTTCTCCCTTAAGATAAAAAGCTAGAAACTATAGTTTTATTTGCTTAAACTCAGTTATTTGTTACTACTGAAGACACAAAAGGCATCAAAAGCATCCTTGTGTGGGACTTGCGTTATATTTAGAGGTGTAATGTATCCTCAAAGTTAGGAATCTATTAAAACAGTTGTGATAAATGAGTGCAGAGGTCTTTTGCTACTAAGAATGCAAACATGTATTGTACAGGGTTAGCTCCCTAATCTATATATGGTTCATCTTCAAAAGGTAATTTTCTGTTTCTGATATTGTTTTAAGACAGCTGGCTGAGCACTAGAGGGTTTGAGTATCTCTGTTAGTCTTAAGAACTTGTAGAGCACAACACACTGGAGTAACTTCAACTCCTGAGCCAAGCAGCAACTAAAGCGAATGTTAGAAGCATTTACTTACTGATGTTAAACTGGCTGAATTTGCTAATAAAATAGTGTTGTGTAGAGAAAATGACTTTGGTTTTCATCAAAATGAATCACAAGTTGTGCAAGCACTTTGAGCCTGAGCATGATTAACATCTCTAATGGTTTTAATATTCTGATGTTGCATCCTCTGCTTTGTGTTTTGTGTCCTTTGATTCAAGGAATGTACCTTGTAAAGTAGCAGGATACTAGGAACACATTGTTTGGTCACATACGAACTTGTAACATTCCTGTAACTGTTCCAGTTTGATAGGTGTATAAAGTATGTTTGTTCGGCTTCAGTTGAGAAGGGTTGTTCTCTCTGAGCAGTGTAATCACTTACCGACTTGGACCAGAGGTACCTTTTCGATTTTGTGCACAGAACAGGTGGTGGGTTCTCACAAACATACCATACACTTTCCACACTGATATTTGCATCTTCCTGTTCCTTTCTCAGCTGGTATTTGTTCCTGATATTCTTCAGGTTGAAGCAACTTTCTCTTTGGTGTCTCTAATGGGTTGTTTCTGTTTGTTTCTCATGTTGGCTGGTTCTGCCATTCCTCTGGTTCCTCAGAACCTCGGAAGGGGTTTAGCTTTGTCTGGTTCACAGGGTAGGTACCCTCTCAGCTTCCCCTCCACACTACCCAGTGAAATGAGAAAAGGACAGGCAGACAGCTTTGCTGCCTTGCTATTTCTGTCACTGTAAAGCTGATTTATGGCTATTTGGAGCTGCAGATATTGACCACCCAGAGGAAAAAAAAAATCTATGCTTGAGAGAACCCAATTTTAACAGATTGGTTAGGAGGGCAGCTCTGCATCAGTAATTCTGCACAAAGTTTTGGGAAAAAGGTGTTATTTTTAAGGTTGTTATGAAGGAAGGAGCTGCTGCTTAATTGAGCTGTGCTCTCCAGAGGATGTGTTTGTTAATGCAATTACGTATGGGACTAAGTCAAGAATCTGTAATGACATGAAATGCCTTCCAAAGAATGCTGTCACCTGAGATTAATGTTAAAGTCTGAAAACATGAGTTCACTGCGGTATTATTTCAATGGTCATTGTCACATGCGAATAAGATGTCTGTACGTGTCAGTACATTTCTGTTTTACGGATTTAGCTTTTAGACATTATTTGCTGCTTACTGCAAGAATGACATTACTCAAGATAGTGTTGTTATGTCTAGATGAGTTTTTATTTGCTTCCTTCAAGTTATGTCAGATTTTTCTCTTAAAATGCTTGACATGTGAAGGAATAGTACACCTGCTTTTTTTGCTTATGTGTCCTTTGAGCAAAAAATCTTAACCGAGGGAACATAAAAGTATGTAGGAGGAAAAGGGCAGGGTACGCTGAGCTTGTATTTGCTGTCTGAGAAAATTGCCTAAAATCAGCTGTTCCGTGCTCTTTCTTGCTTAAAGAGCGTTGAAAACAAACTGGGTGTAGAATCAGAGGAAAGGCAGTGAAGAACTGGCTTGTGCTTGTGCTGGTCGACATCAGTGCAACTTGAAGCTGTTGGTCTTAAGTTAAAGTTTTTGTTTCTAAGGAGGGGGAACCAGTTTGACATACTTGTGAGTTGGTTTATGGAAGTATTTATAAATGAAACAGTGCAAAGCATTTCTGATGGGCATTACAACTGTGCTCCAGGTCCTGTTGTTGTCCTGCCTAAATATTGCATAACCAATGCTTTTACAATATCAGAGCTATAAAAAACTTGTGTTGTCATCCCTTGAATGGGAAGTTACACCGGGGTGTGCTGCCAGATCCTGCTTTTTCAGGAAACGGTAAAGTAGGACGAGTAGTCCTGTCCAGTTCTGTGCTTGGCAATTCCATGGCAGAGTGAATGTGGTGCACCATGTGCAAGGACTGTCTAGACCACTTGGGTATATGTGAAAGCAAACAAGTGGAGCTGCTGCTAACGAGCTCCCTGAGGATGTGTTGGGCAAACAAGGTGTTGTGTATGATCTGTTGGAGGTGCCTTTTGCTAGATACTCCTTTCTACAGTGTAAACATCTTCTAGGCTTAACTCCTGATGCAACTCTGCTCCGACGCAGTAGGACTAGGACTAACTGGGTGTTTGAGGTTAAGGGATGTTGCAAGGTACTTTCTAAGTTTGAATTGTCGCAGCTGCCAATCGGTGTCTCTGCATCAGGGGTAATTGGGAAGGCGGCCACAGAATGGTAATGCTGTCTTGGAAAGAGCAGCCCTTGTCATGCTGATGTACTGTGATGCTATGAAAAGTGACAGTGCCAGTGTAAAGCTCTGTCACTCCCAGTGAAAGCTGGCACTCTTCTTATTTTTCCTGGGAAATTCCAGTAGACTGGAGGCATTATTTGCTCTAGGAAATCCTGATTAAAACTCTTGAGACTTATAAAAATTACTGGTGCGTTATACAAACACAAGCTGATGCATAACATTTCTCTAACAACAAATGGAAGCGGCTCTCAGTTGGAGCTTACTCGGGCACTGATGTGGCTTCCTATGTGTGTCTGGTGAAGGCTTGATGTCTGTAAGACATCTGCTGGTGACCCAACTTACAGTCCAGTCTTACCGAGGAGCGGTATGGTCCTGCGTGGGGTGGGTGGTGCCGTGGGGAGACACCAAGCTCTTCCGTAGCTCCAGTGCCACCTTCTGACTGCGGTGGTTGTGGATGGGTGGGACTGCCCGCTGTCCCAGGCCGGGCCAGGCTGTACGCACGGATCTCCATGCTCTCTGGGCACCGCACGCTGCTCAGCGTGGGGATGGGTGCTGGAAGAGGGCTTTGGAAGTGGTTTGTGTCCGGGGTGGAACGGAGAGGTTTTCACTCGTGTGGCTCCAAGTTACGAAGTTTGTTGATGTTTAGGTAGATGAGAAATAGAAACTTTTCTGGGGATGCAGTAGCTGCATGATGAAAAATACTAGGAAAGTGAAAGTGGTACAAAGATGGAAAGTTTATTGATTTTGCTCTAATCTTCAAATACAAAGAGAGTATCAGAAGAGAATACTGTTTCTCAGAAATACGATTCCAGGTCAAATTTTATGTACTCTTGTGGAGGTAGCCTGAGTTTTGTTTTCTGTATTAAATAATTTGTTTTTTTAAAAACAAAGAAAAAAGCTGGTTGCTTTTTGTCAAGTAAGGCTCCTGAAAGAAGGGAGGGAGGAAAAAAACCAAGCGAACTGGTGTGCAGGGAGTACTACTGTATTGACCTGTTATCCTCAGGTGGAGGTAAACATTCCAGGAGCTGGAGTTCAGTTGATCGATCTGTTGTTTCTTTAAGCAGTTTAGTTGTTTAATTGAATCAATGCCCTTATGTACAGGGCATGCTGTAGGCGTCTGTAGTTGTGTTAGCGCCCCTGCTTTAAGCCCGCAGGTCTCTGCTTTTCCAGTTAATGTAAAGCTGTTAAATATCTAAGGAGGACAAATAAAAATAGACCTGTGACCTAGAACACTTTGTAGTCACTTTGAATTAAATGCATTATTGTTCGTGGAATGATCTTCAGACAAAATAAGTAGGAGGTTGTTTTTAGCCACAAAAAGTTAATGATTAAAGTTCGGGTCTAAAATTAGAGCAACTCGACTTAAAAATTTACTGGAAGGTACAGACCAAGATAGCTGTGATTTGTTTTTTTTTCAGCTTTGCTCCTTTAATTGCCTATTGCAGTGCAAGTTGCATGAAGCTGGAGGCTGGCCAGGGCTGAGCAGTGTGTGGTCACAGGGGTGACCGCAGACCCTTTGGATGTGGGTGGCACAAACCGCTCTGCTTTCTGCTGGATTTACACAAAAATAAGTTCTTGGAAAATGCCTTATTAGCATCATGTTTTTCATCGGAAAAGTTAGCCTCTATAAAATATTTTAAATATCTTGTCGTGTTGTGAATAAGCTGGTGAAATAAGTGTCCGGGCAGGTTTCTGAGAATTACTGTCGTTGTCTGGGAGGGAGGAATTGTAAATTTGGGTTTTATTTAGGAGTTTCTGTGGCTGGGTTGGGGTGTGGGCACGGGGGAGAGAGGGACCGTTGGGAACGGTAATGCGAACGGCTCTGTGAACGGACGGACGCTGGAGGGCGTTAGGCGTAACTTGAAGTAGGGCTCGCGAGGATTTACCGTCGGTATTTTTTAAATTAATTTAAGAAAGAAAAAAAAAAAAAGGAGGGGGGTGGGGGGGGTGTTTACGCGCAGCTCGCCCTGAGCAGCGCCGTTGATGCGCATGCGCGGCTGGGCGGGGCGAACACCCCGCGGAGCCGCCCGCCCCGCCCCGCGGCGACTCCCATTGGCTGCGGCGCGCTGGGGGGCGTGTCCGCCGAGTGTCTGCCTGGGCGCGCCCCGGCCCGGCCCGCAGTCGGCCGCCTCCTTGCAGCGAGCGGCCTCTCCTCGGCTCCGCTCCCCTCGGAGGCGCTTGCGAGCGAGCTCCGCTTTGCGAGCGGCACCGGCTCCCGCTCGGCCTTGCTTACCCAGGCCTCAGCGTGCGGGGAGACTGACGGCCCGGCGCTCTCTTGTGTTTGTTTTAACAGACTTTTGAATCGGAATAAACACCTTCTGGTCTCGGAGGCTTCTGGCTCTGAACTGCCTTCACTACTGTCGCCTTCTTCTGTCTAATGTGCTACAAGGATGAGCCCAGCATTTGGAGCTATGGAAGTGGAGCACTATTCCAAGGGAGTCCTGCTCGAGCCTTTTGTCCACCAAGTTGGAGGACACTCCTGTGTCCTCCGGTTTAATGACAAGACCATCTGTAAACCCCTTATTCAGAGGGAACACCAGTTCTATGAGACTCTCCCAACAGAAATGCGTAA
The DNA here is from genome assembly GCA_026413425.1 of Tringa solitaria. Lineage (NCBI taxonomy): Eukaryota > Metazoa > Chordata > Aves > Charadriiformes > Scolopacidae > Tringa > Tringa solitaria. The sequence continues at coordinate 2,664,377 of JAOXJM010000003.1, forward strand.
ATTCACTCCGCAATATGAGGGTAAGTTGGAAACCTTAGGATGCCGTTGGGCTTTTTCTTTCTGTAAACATGAGTGTGCTGTGCTCTCTGTTGTCTCTGAAATCTCTTCTGCGTGGAAGAGATTTTAGGGTTTTCTTTTCATGTATTTTGATGTTGTCTGAGGCAGGCTGTGGAGATGCAGGGTGGAAATGCTTGCCAAGTTGGTGTTTGGGCTGACTAACAGCATTAGAGTAGAGCAGCTCTGCTGGTGATAGCCCATATATCTCCTTTAGGCACAGGTAAGTAGCTAACAGCTTGTGAATGTTTTCAGTAATTCTATGCTGCTTTTTTTTGTGGATTTCTAAGTAATTTTTTTGGCACTTGTTTTATGTTTGTTTATAGGGTTTTGGTAAGATTGGTTGACAGTGTTTTGTGTAAGCCTAGTTGTGGTCTCTTCTGTTTTTGGATTTCTCCTCTGACTCTCATTTTGATCACAATAAATATGTGTCAGTAAGGTGTCTTGTTGAATATTTGCAGTGTTGTTTCTGCCATTAAGGAAATGAAAATTCATGGCATTTAGGTAGGCAAGGATCAAGTAGCCGTGATGAGGCTGAGTCAGATGTTATACATAAGTGGAAATTCCAGTTCTCCTAAGCCTTGCGCTAGTTAACAGAAACACTTTTCTCTTCATTATTCCATCAACTGCTGCTTGGTGATTAATAAATAATATGTCTGAAGCACTTTTTTAAATGGGGTTGCTTTTTAAAGCACGTTGATTTTAACATCTGTAAGGGTTATGAAGCTGTTGTGAAACTGGAAGACCTCAGAGGAGATGTTTCAAAGTTATATTCCCTGCAAGCTTACAGAGACTTTTTGACATGTCTAACTACAAGTTCTGTTGGACTGGAAGAAAATGTGATCTTTGAATGACACTGCTCAAAATGTAATAGAACAATTGTACTAGTGTGAATGGCTTTTTGGGGAGTGTGGGGAGGGATTTAGGGGTAAGGGGCCTCAGTTGGTCCGTCTCTGTTATTTTTTTCCAGGATAAAGCCAAGGGCCATTTGCTAGCTGGCTCCCCCCCTTTTTTCCTGTTGTCCTTTCCTTTGTGGCAGCAGGACTGTCAGAGCTTCTGCGCTCCCTGCCCCAGCTACTGTAGGTCTCGGAGCCGCCTGCCCAGCCCAGAAGTGCCAATCTCTCGCCAAGACCTCTCCCCTCTGGCCTAGTGATGAGCTGCAAGAACTGTGCAGACTGATTGATATGAGAATAAAGAGAGAGGACTGAAAAACAAAATTAAAAAACAATTCAGACAATTGTTATGGCTTCATTAACCACTGAAACTTGCCAATGTAGCACTGAGCGCATCTCTGACAGAGTGCTCCACTAAGACTCTAAAAATGCAATGCAGTGCTCCAGAGACTTGTGAGGGGAGGATGAGGAAAAAAATGCTTTCAGGGTTCACCATGTTTCTGTACCACAAACAGATTTGTTTTGTATTGCATTTTTTGTTACTTATTTCACAAGATTGCTTCATAATATCAGTATCAATAAAATATATTCCAAAAAGGAGAAGAAAATGTGTAATTAAATGTGGTAATTCGAAGTGGAAGCTTTTGGACTAGTTTCTATTGTAATGTGACATTTTTATTGTTTTCCTCTACTTGCAAATCTTTCCTTTCCCCTGGGGATCTATTAACCAGATGTTGTTTGGATAAGTGCTTTTTGCTTTGCTGTCACGCAAAACTTAAAGCTTTTGGTGTAGTGATTTGGGTTTTTTTTTTTTGTGCAGGTCACTTTTCACTGCAAGATGTTAACAAATGTTTTACATTTTGCTTAGGGTCAGACCAGTCAGGTTTTTTAAAATAATAAAAACTTTTATTAATTGAAATTGTCTCCTGTTATTATTTGATTCTTACTTGACTGCATCAGAGAGAGAAAAGAACCTTTTGTGTCATTGTTCTGTCAATCTGATAAATTGTCTTTTGTGAGGTGTTATTTTTGTCTAGGTCTTTTGATATTTGTTAGGTTGGCAGATGAGGTTTGGCCTGTGGCAAGATAGAAACTAAGGACCAGGGTAAGAGAAAAAAAACCAAAAAGTTGCTATATTCTAAGTATAAAATCATGTGTTCTAAAAGGCTTGCTTGTCACTTCAGCAATTCATAACTGTCTATGTCCTTTCTCTCCTCAGGTGTGGTGTCTGTGAGCTTTGAAGAGGACGAAGATGGGAACTTATGTCTAATAGCGTATCCATTAAATGGGGACCACGATAACTTAGAAAACTTAGATAATTCTGACTGTGAACCCAAAAATAAGCTGTTGCGATGGACTAACAAAAAGACAATGTTGTTAGAAAATGAGAAGATATCTAAGGAATGGGTCCGACAGCACAGAAAAGAGGAAAAAATTAAAAGGTAAGTTTGATAGAGGAAACTGGAATGCAGAGCATTGAAGCATAACATTTTTTGCTTTCAGGTAAAAATTAATCTTTGGAATTCCAGAGAATTCTCCAGAACTCGTAACTTTCATTTTCTTTTCCTCTCTTGTTTTTCTTGACCCTCTTCAGTGCAGAAGGGTTCAGTAGTAAAAGTAAAATGTCCTCGGTGCAGTAGTGTGTTGAGACTTTTCATTATTTTGTGCTGTAGTCAACTGAAAAACATTTTGCAGTGTTACTTTTGAAGTGTCTGCAAAAAAAGAAAAAAACCAAACAACCACTTGCAAAAGTACAATAGTTCTATAAAACCAAACCAAAAAAATTTCAGTGTTACTATATATGGCATATTTTTGTAGGAATCTTGCTTTATCCCTGTTAGTGACATTTTTCCCCTTGTTTATTTATATTGTGCCCACTGTGAGCTGTGATGTATTATGCTAAAAACAGTGGCTTGAGCAAAGGATAAATCTTGAAGCATATCGCTACTTCTTGCGTTATTTCTATGGCAGTAATTCACATGGGTAAAGAAGATATAAATAGAATTAGTACGTGTTTTGTAATATAGTTGGCTATATGCTGATTTATATTAATATGGAAGTAGCTTTATAAAAAGGTTAAAATATTACTGATGGGCAAGTTGTCCAGTTGCACAGAAAGCAAAATAAAGCTTATGCTAGCTAGTGGAGTGAACAAAATAGTTTGTGAAGTTAAGTCCACTGACAACCCATTTAAAGTGCTTATTTTTCTACTGGAATTCTAACTTGCTGTTTTGTTCTGTTTTCTAGTCACAAATTGGAGGAAGAATTTGAGTGGCTGAAGAAATCTGAAGTCTTGTATTATACTGTAGAGAAAAAAGGAAACGTCAGCTCACAGTTTAAACACCATAATCCTTGGAGTATGAAATGTCACCAGCAGCAGTTACAGCGGATGAAGGAAAATGCAAAACATCGGAACCAATATAGTATCCTTTCCTGAAAATACCTCATAACAGTGGAATGTGTAGGGCTCTGCTTTCTGTTTCTTGAACATGCCAGATAAAAGTACGGCGCAGGCTTAACTGCAGTCCAGAGAGACTCTCTGAAGCCGTGATTTATTTGGTGACTTTAGGGGGATTGTCAGCACTTCCCAGATTATGGGCTTTTCCAGCATATAATAAAGTAGCGAGGCTAGGAAATTCAGATAACTTAATTCAAACCTACAAATTGCTGATTAGTTAGTGGAAAGGTTTTATAGCATCCTGTGTTTGGGATCTTCCACAAAAACAGTTTACTAATGAAAGCTTTCAAAGGAGGAGAGTTCTGTCAGTTTTTGTTACTGTTTGGTATTGGTGACCTTGAAAACTAGAGTCATCTCTCCCTTTTTAGAAACTTCTTTGTGTTGCCTTAAATATAGAGGATATTCCAATGCCTGGAGTTATCTGTTTTTAGTAGTCTCTTTTTAGTGAGCCTTTTTGATAAAAGCTGAATATAAACTGTCATGTAGGATTGGAGCATGAGAAATAAAAGCGGTCACTGAATCCATGAAAGCTGAAAGACATTGTTTTTGTTCTCTGGAACTGTAGGCAAACATCTCCACCCTGTGTGTTCTGTGGGGGAAAAAAGAGCTCTTGCTGTATGCAGGCTTGGATGCAGCTGATAAATCCTGCACAAATGCTGTATCTATATACTTAAGTAAACAATTTCCTCATATGAGGAGTTTTGGTGAATGGATTACTAGAACATCTCTAGTTCAAAATGATAGAAAGCATTTAATGGCTGGTATCCTTACCATTTCACTGTAGATGATTATTAAATTACTGAAGTAGAAGTGTGTGATATCTCTGGAACAGTATTACTGCAGATGTTCTGAAGTGCTTTTTAACTTCTGTGTTTGAGCAGTGGTGTGAAAAGGCTTCACTGTTTCTGAATGGTAAATGAAGCACACACAATCTGCACTTCCCACAAAAATAATCTCTTGCTAGGCAGGAATTATTTCATAATTCCAAGTTGGCTGCCAGATTGTATTTCTATGTTGTCCTGGTTACTTTTTTTTTTCATTTATGTAGAAATTCACTTGGCTTCTCTAGATACCAGTGAAACTGGAACTGAATATCCATTGTGCTTTATGCCACGTGCATGTAAGTGTAATTTTTGATAGGCAGTTATATACTGGGCATGTTTTGGGTGTGCTTAAGTTTAAGACTGTGGCACCATAAAATCTGTGATAATAGTTGTAAAACCTTTATTCCTCATTGTGAGGTTTGTTCCTTAACCAATCAGAATTCATTTTGCTGGAAAACCTAACATCTCGTTACGAAGTACCGTGTGTGTTGGACCTTAAGATGGGAACCCGACAACATGGAGATGATGCGTCAGAAGAGAAGAAGGCAAATCAGATTCGCAAGTGTCAGCAGAGCACATCGGCTGTAATTGGAGTCCGAGTTTGTGGCATGCAGGTGAGAGGAAAACTAATGATGTGTAAGGCAACAGACTTGCACCCGTTTCTGTCAGTGGGGCTTAGGTAGTCCCCCGGTGTGTTGCTGTCCTTGAGATGCTGTGCTTCGTTTCCTTCGGGAAGAGGAATGAGACTTTTGAGTATCACTTACCAGTTGAAGGTGGCAGCATCTGCAGGAGTAACCTGCAGCACACGCTCTGTGTGAGGGAGTGTGTTCTCTCAGCACAAACACAGACTCCTGCACAGTAGCAGCAATTAAAAACTCTGTAGTAAAATTACTGATTCAATAAACATTTTGGGACAGCGTAGGGAACTATCGAAAAGAGAGTCTGCCAGAGCAAGCATTTTGAATAAAGTGTGTGGAAACCTTGCCAGAATATTAAGAAGCAATCAGTTCTATCTTGTCGACTTTGAAAAGCCCCAGGTTTTCAGTGCTTAAAAGTAGACTTACTGGAAAGCACAGACAAGAAGTAGGTTGGTAAATGTAATAAGACTCATGGTCAAATAAGGAGATAGAGTTGTGTGGACTTTCACCTGAGTGTTTTGTTTACTTGTTTCTGTATTCCTAGAGTGACAAATGGGAAAAAACTTGTTTGTATTTGAGGCTTTTCTGAAGCCTCTACTCCCATCCGGTAGATTCCAGGAATGCCAGCAGTGTTTGCTAGGACTTGTTCCACATCATGACTGTTGGCATGGTTGGTGTTCAGCTCAGTGTTTAACTTTGGAGAAAAGCATGAGGCAGAAATGAAAGCATGGGAGCTGCGTTTCTAACCGCAGTGTGATGAGATTTGACCAGAGCCCGCTCATTGCTCACCTTCCAGTGTAGACCTGTGCTGGGAAACAAGGAGGAACTTTGGAGGCACCTGCAATCCTTACTTGACCCAGATGTTTAGACATTATCGAGCTGTGTGGTGCATAGACTACTCTCCTATAGGAAGGAATCTTCCTGCAGAACCACCTCTGGCTTCTTGAAGTACAGAGGATTATGGGGGACACCTTAGTTTTGTATAGGGGTGTTTGCTGTCACCTAGAGCTCAGCGTTTGGGAATCAGTACGACTGTGAGCAGAGGCAGGTAACGAGCTAAATGAGTGGCTGTGGTACAAGTTTTAGCTTGACTTTGGAGATCTTGGCTGCAGCTTTGCTAATCTTACTTAAACTCTTCATTCTCATGTTCCCGGTGGAAAAGCTCAAATCTAAACTGAAGTAATTTTCCATTTCCTCCGTTCATCCCAGTTCCATAGATACAGCCAGATCTGTTGTTGTTAGCAGTTTCTGTAACTGTGCAGGAGCAATTTTAAGAGTAGTATGTCATCTTGTAAAAGCTTTCTGTAGCACATCTTTTTTTTTTCCCCCCTTCAAGGCTTTGAGTCGCTATTGCCAGCAATTCTAACTGCTCCTTTTCTCTTGTCTTTGTATGTACAGGTCTACCAGGCAGGCACTGGCCAGCTAATGTTCATGAATAAATACCACGGAAGAAAACTCTCAGTCCAAGGATTTAAAGAAGCACTTTACCAGTTCTTTCATAACGGCAAATACCTGCGCAGGGAACTCTTTGAATCTGTTATTAAAAAACTGACTGAACTCAAGTCTGTCCTAGAGAAACAGGAGTCTTACCGCTTCTATTCGAGCTCCTTGCTGATCATTTATGATGGGAAGGAAAGGCAGGAAGTTGCTGTCGACTCAGACCCAGAGGACTTAGAGGACCTTTCAGAGGAATCTTCAGATGAGTCAGCAGGAGCTTATGCCTACAAACCAACTGCTAGTACTGTTGATGTCCGTATGATAGACTTTGCCCACACAACCTGCAAGTACTATGGAGAAGATAGCGTGGTGCATGAGGGCCAAGACACGGGTTATGTTTTTGGACTTCAGAATTTAATAGATATTATTAAAGAAATAAGAGACGAAAGTGGTGAATAAACAGTGTGAATGCGCATCAGTAGAAAGCACTATTGTGACTCTTTGTATTCCAAAATTATTGGCCACTTTCTGGTGGTAGGAATCTTTACAGGCTCTGCAGGGATGGCCCCGTCAGAGTCAGACTTGTTCAGAGGGCATTTACTTCTATTGGTGCTGGACCTAGCACTGGCAAAACTTGGTATCCTTATTTATTTTAACTTTCTTAAACATTCCATATTTGATTACTCAGATACCTCTGTTATCCCTGTGTGTATATGTTCCAATAAAATTCTTTTTGTTCATTGTAAGTGATGCTTCTGTTGTTGCTGGTGACTGAGGAGGAGATGAAACGCAGAGATCTTTCTGGTGGTGATGCAAAGGCGGTGTATGAACAGCAAGGCTTAACCTGCCTCCTGAGACCATGTGTGGAGCAGCACATCTGTTCTGGGCCTCCTGTCGAGAGCGATGAGCAAGTCCAACAGAGCCACCAAGATGGCTGGGGGCTGGAGGAGAGGCTGTGGCAATGGGGCCTGCTTAGGCTGGGGAAAGGACGGTTCAGAAGAACCAAACAGCAGAAGGTTGGGTGAGAGACCCCCAGAGGTCCCTTCCAGCCAGAATGATGTGACTTTGATAAGTGACAACATGACTTTTAAAATCACCCAATAACCTTTTCAGGTCCTGTTTCAGGATCTTGTAAACTAGATCTTGTGCTGCGTAACCCATTTCTAGAGAGCTAGTGGTATTTTTTTTAATCTAAGCTGAGCCAAAACGAGCGTAAGAAACTCCTGCAGGATTAGCTGCAATGGCAGCAACCGGGGGAGAGCTGCGGAGCCTGGAAGGTATCCTAAGCAGCTTAAAATCTTACTTGGGACAAATGGATGGGAAGGAAGTGTCAGAAAGTGAGAGGACAGTGAGTAACTTGAAATAAAGAGAACGGAGTAACTCCAAAGCACTGGTGGCTCTGGGAAGAGGGGTACACTGGTTTATCCAACTGTTTTTTAGATAAGTGACTTCTCCCCTCGTGAAGCTTGTAGGTTATGGTGATGGTGCAAGGGAGAGCTGCGTGTGGAAGTGCTGAGGTAAGTTGTGGGGATGTTCTTCCTTCTCACAGTTGCCTGGGACAAAGTGACAAGTTTCTGTAGAAGTGAAAAGCTTTGGGAGGTGGATAATGCCAGGATCTTATCCCTGGCCCCTCCTTCGGCTCCCTGCAGGTGCGCCGAGGAGAGGTGGGATGTGACAGAAGGCTGTGGTGGGAGGCCACTCTCGCATGGGCTATAGCCCTGCAGCTTTAGTTTCGTATTCCCCAGCTGTTGCTATCAACCTCTCCTGACCAAAGTCTCTCCGAGGGCTGTCGTGTGCTCTTTGGTAATTTTTGAAGAGGTTTTTTACCTTTGCTCTCCCGACATCAGTCTGTGGTTGCTTGTCCGGTTGTGCCTGAGCCCTATGGAACAGATGTCAGTATTAAACAGGTATTTTGCCATTTTGCCGTCGCCTCGCTATTTTATGTCTGGGCATGGGGGGGGGTGGTGTGTGGGGGCTTTCCCCGTGAGGTGGGTTTGTCCGTCCTTAACCTGCCACTTGTTGCTGCTTCGTGGGTCTGGGTGCAGCTGGGGAGGGCTGTGACCTCTGCTGGCACTGCCTCTGAAAAGCTGGGGTGGGGGGGAAGGATGGGGCTATTTATTCCTGGCGCTTCCCCTTGCAAAAGGCTTGGTGTGGCCATCAGCTGCTCGTGTGGCCATCAGCTGCTGTCCCCGCCGTGTGCCCGCGGTGTGAGTCAGCGTGCCCGGCACACGGAGAAGGGGCCGCGGCTGCAACGTGACGTTTCCTTTTTCCGCTCTCTCCCGCTGAGGATGCGGTGCCCTCTGCTAAGGAGCTCATGACGGGCGCTGCGCCTGTCGCTGCCCGTGGATGAGCCCGGCCCTGCAGATCCATATGAGACACAGCTTGACTTTGTGGTCTGAAATTAGCAGGGATAAAGCCCTCTAATGTACTCGCGTTACGTAGGAGCTCTGGAGGGAATTCATACAATCCGATGAGAACAATCGCATTTGCTCTGATGCAAGCTGCCCACGGAACAAGTCCTCTTTTGTTTCCCGGGGACAGGCAGGGAGCTGCCATCTCAGCAATGCTGCCGGCGGGGAAACCTGGGTCTGGACCCCCCCTCTGGGACCCTCTGCAGCGGCAGCAGCCAGACCCTGAGCACCTGGGGCTGCGTGTATAATAGTAATAATTAACCCCCGGGTGGAATGGGTGCTGCTGGGGGGAAGGTGGAGGAGGGGGGGGATGGACACAAACCCGGCCTGTGCTGCTGAAATCCCTTTGCCAATGTTGTCTGAGGATTAACGGGGGCTGTGCCAGCGCTGCAAAGTAATGACAAGGTGACAAGGTGGTTGGGAGCTTCATGGGCCTCCGGTAGTGGCGGGGGGGTGGGGGGGGTAGCGGAGGCAGAGGTGACATTTTCCCATTAGTGGCTTTAAAAGCAAAATGTCAGGAGGAAAGCCCTCCCTCAGCTGCGCGTTGATCTAAACCACGGGCGTCCTGGCCCAGTCTGTGTGTCCTGGAGGGTTAAAGAGGGGGCGACCCACATGGCAAGTCCCTCTGAATGACACAGTGTCTTGCAAAGTTCAAGAGCAGGTTTGTTTTCCTTCCACGCTGTTCCGCACAAATCCCTCCAAGCAGTTCCTTGTGTTTGTGGAAAGGCAATTGCGTAACCCCCAGCCTGGGACACGCTGGGGTGGCAGTGGGGCTCCCACGCACCCCCTACACACACACACACAACAGCCAGGCCACTGTCACCCCTGCACCTGGGCTTCTCGGAGGACAGGACCGGGGTGAGCAGGTTATGGGGCTGGGGAGGGTACATGTGGTTGCTGGGGGGCCCGTCGGGGCACGGCCAAGGTCGGAGCAATGGAATAACGGGAAAGAGGCTTGAGGGATTTTCTGTTCCTCTGTTTTTCCTCCATCACTGCCAAGCTGACCTCGGAGGCAGACGCTCTGGAGATGTCCCTCCTGCCCAGGGCTGCCGGCAGGGCGGTGAGGAAGCAGCCCGGTCTCCATGCACCTTTGAGTGAGAACCTCCAGCAGTCCCTGGGACGTGTGTGCCATGGGAACCGGTGCTTCTGCCTCTGCAGAAGGCGCTTCCCCCTCCAGGGACAAATCCTGCCCGCCCTGCCCCTGCTCTGAGCACGGCTCCCCGCAGCTCTGGTCCTCCCTGCGCACTAAGTGCTGCACCATCAGGAGCACTGGGGACACCCAGGATGGCTCCCTGGTCTGTCCTGGGCAGCACTGAGCCCTGGCAGAGGGACCTCCACAGGGCAGCCCTACAGCTGGGTGAGGGGGACGGGGAGCTGGGGCCGTGGCTGCAGCCCCTGCCCCATGGAGGACGATGCTGAACGCACGTCCCCGTTCCTCAAGGCTCCCCCGTGTCTGGTCTCCTCCCTGGCTGCTTCCTGATGCTCGGAGAGGACCCACCTTTTCCTGCCAGCAAGGCCATCGCCCATGGTGGCTGCAACGGGCCGGTCCTGACCCTGCATGGGGGGCTTTGCAGGGTCTGGGTGAGGGGCAGCACCTGGTCCAGCCCTCCTTCCCCACGGCCTCCCTCGCCCGATGCCCTGGGCTCATGGGGAGCTCACCTGGTGTAAATAGGTCACTTCTTGGCCCCAAAATGGGGTGGCTGCCGGGAATCGCCAGGGGTCAGCTGGCCAGAGATGAAACGCATTCCTGCGGCCGGAGACGGCTCCTCCGGTGAATTGAACTCCGCTTGGATGGCCGCTGGGGACCGGGGGTGGGGGACAGAGCAGGGGGACTGTGGACCAGCCAGGGTGTTCTGGAAGGTGGCCTCCCTGGCATCGGAGCTGGGCAGGGCTGAATCAAGAAGAGATGAGGGACAGACCCTGTCCCTTCTGGAGGAGAGGACGCCTCTGTCCCCACACTGTCCCCATCCTGTGCCACTGCCTCTTCAGCAGCTGCTGGACCTCTTCCCCCGAGCTGGGTCCCTGCCAGCAGGGAGGGACACACAAATGGCTTTTATGGAGCAAGAGCGAAATATTTCCTCGTGGCCAGGCAGCAGCATCCCCTCAGGGCAGCAGCCCAGTGTCACTGTGACCCCTCCTCAAGGGAGAGCGGAGTGCCCTGCTCACCCCGTGGGCCCGGGGCTGTGAAGTGCTCAGCCCCCAGCAAGGCACGGGGCATGTCCTGCTGTCCCAAGCCTCGCTGGGGACGTGGTGGCTCCTCACGCATGGGGCAGAGGGATCCTGTGCCCTTGTGGCTCTGTGACACCCACTGCCCCGGGCACAGTGGGTGCTGTGTGTGGCCGAGCAGCTGTCACTTTGCCATTTCTAATGGTGGCAGGGTCATGTTTCTGTAACTGCACGCTAATAAAACTAGTTTTAAGCCGTTTCTATGGCGATGCCATAGTGGGGCTGGGGGTGGGTGTCCACCCATCCCATGCGTGGGTCTGTCCTCGGCACAGGGCACAGCAGGACCCGCACTGCCCCTTGGCCAACTGCAGCAGTGCCCCAGCCTGGAGCCACCCAGGACAGGGCAGAGGGGACCGTGAATGGCTTGTGTCCCCAGCAGGGAGCTGCCGGGGGGCAAAGCCACCTTCCCTGGATTGTATGGAAATAAGGGTTGGCTGAGGGGCCTCCTGCAGCCGCCTCTCACCCGGCCTTCTCTTCCAAGCCTGCCACTTGGCCACCTGCCTGAGGGCAGAGCAAACCCCAGGGGTTGCCCGGAGCCAGCCCCTGCCACGCCAAGCACCCCGCTCCTCCAGCGGGGACCCCTGTCCCGGCACCCCCTCGCCTGCCCACCAGGACCTGCTGCACCCACCCACCTGCCCAGGGCTCCCCTCAGACGAGGGGTGCAAGGAGGGACTCTGTCACTGCCCCATGAACAGCGTGGGCAGCAAAGGGTGGCATCAGCAGGCAGCCTCAGGCGATGCAGGCTGGTGTCCACCATGATGGGCTGCCAGCTCTGGATGAGGCCACGGGCTCTGTCCTCTTTTCTTTCTTGGGTTTGCACCTCAGCAATGTCCCCACC
>JAOXJM010000003.1:2681664-2702548 GCA_026413425.1 Tringa solitaria
GGGGGCGGTAGGGGGCAGTGGGGGGGGCGGTGCGTTGCGGGGGCGTGGCCCGGCCGTGACGTAGGGAGGGGGGCGTGTCGAGCCGGGCCGGGCCGAGGCGGCGGTCGGAGGTGCCGGTCCCGCCGGTCCCGCCGGCGCCATGTACCGGGCCCTGTACAGCTTCCGCTCCACCGAGCCCAACTCGCTGCCCTTCGCCGCCGGGGAGACGTTCCTGCTGCTGGAGCGCAGCAACCAGCACTGGTGGCTCGTCACCCGCGCCGGCTCCGGCGAGACGGGCTACGCGCCGGCCTCCTACCTCCAGCGGCTGCAGGTGGGCCGGGCCGGACCGAGACCCGGGCACGGTGCGGGCTGGCGGGGGAGGAGGCTGTGCCCGCCGTCCTGTGCACCGCTGAGGGTCCCGGGGCTGGGCGGCTCTTCCCTCCGCCCCGACACAGGCGGGGGGCGGCGGGGCCGCGGTGCTGGGCGGCGGGGCCTTCTCGCTTAACAGCGGCCCCGGTCCGGGTTTGTGCTGGGGCGGGTGGTGGAGGAGCGGCTGGGTGGGCTGGAGCGACCCCGTCCCGTCTGTGGGTGGGCATGGCTGGGAGAGGTGGGGTGTGTGGCCCTGGCGGGGGTGGGCACCCACGCTGCGGTGGGCTTCAGCACACGGGAGCCTTTTTGGGCCATCGTGTTCCCGCCGGGTGTGAGAATGTGGAGGCAGGTGACATCTCCTGTGGGTGTCATCTTTGGAGATCAAGGTCCAGGGAGCACCAGCTCCACGGGTCAGGGATGAAGCTCAGCAGCTTCATCCGGAGGAGATGGGTGAGGCAAGGGTCCCCTGGGTGCCATCTCGCAGGAGCTGAGGGGCTGAAGGGCTGGCTTCACCACGGCAGAAGTGTGAGAGGAAGACAGAAAAATGCCTGGGTGATACCCTGGGGAGATGGTGAGGGGCATCCTCCTCCCAGGAGCATACATGATGGCTCGATAACCCTGGAATCTGCCAGCTGGTGGCCCCACTTGGTTTAAGTAAGCGGTGCTTGTGTGGCCATCCCTGTGCTAGCTGCTCAGCCACAGGGCTTTCTGCTCTCACAGCACCCCAGCACCGTGCGGGCAGCAAGGGGGTGATCATCCTCCTCCTTCCACCAACACACCGTGATGCCAGTGGCAGACTGTACCGTCCTGGGGGCCAGGAGAAGCTACAGCAGCTGTACGCACTGCGATGACCGTAATTGCAGCCAAGTTGGTGATACTGGTAATTGCAGAATGTCCAGTGGGCTGCTGCAGCCCAGACTGGGGCCAGAGGAGGGAGAGGACTTTGGGCTGTCACTGCCGTGGGTGTGAGCCCTGTGCCTGCGTGGGTGTTGGGGGAGAGAGATTGCTTACGGCTTGTACAGTGCAGGGGTCTGCTTAGTGGAGGCTTCGGAGGGACAACGTGGCTTCTGAAATGAAAACAGGTCTTTCATATAAGGCTAATTCCTGGTGGTTTTCTACTTCTGGGCCTAAGGGAATAGTTGTGGGAACTGCATGCTGAAAACTTCTCCTATCAGTGGATCGATAACTGCACGTGAACGTTACAAATGGGCCTTTCAATGTCTGGCTGCAAATGGTGACAAACCACTTTATTTCAGTGTGCTGCTGACGCTCCTCCAGATGCCATTGAATTTCTGGTTAGCAGTGGCCCAGCCTGTAAGTACGTGTGGGTGTGTGCTTTGCAGAACACTCCAGTGACACGAGCGTTACCTGGGGAGCACAGGTGTGTGTGTGTGTGTGTGTGTGTTAGGGCAACGCCGGGTCTCTCTGCCGGCTGCTCGGGTCAGGAGCTGGCCTCTCTGTGAGGCTGGGGCTCTTCTGCAGCCTGGCAGGATGGCCTGACAGGAGAGGACATCTTGCCTATCAATAAGCCTTTAAGCTATTTACAGAAGCTATTTAGTTACAGAGCAAGGACCTTATTAAACTACTAGATTTTAAAAACCCACGGTGGCATAGCTCCAGGCTGCTGCCCATGACTTTCTTCTCTGCAGTCCCCAGCTTCATTTGCTTGTGTGGTGTGACGTCTTCTCGCTGCCGTAGGTGCGAGAGCCTTCTCCCAGGCTGCCTTCTGGAGCAGCCTTCCTGCATCTCTCCATCTCGGTTGTACCAGTTTCAACATCTTACATGAAAAGCATTTCTTTGCTGACCGTACGTTCATTTATCAGGTTGTGTTTTGCTGGAGCCGTAAGATAGCGTGCAGCCTGCGACAGCTGACTCCTGACAGCGTTAGTAATTCACAGAATTACAGAATATTCATGGTTGGAAGGGACCTTTGAGATCATCTGATTCACTAGTATCAAAGCAGTCTTGCCAGTGACTTTGTGAGCACTCTGTTCTAGTTCAGATGTAACTTTCCTGAATGCCCTTAGGCCTGGTAGCAGGAAACAGAAGAGCTTTTCCTGCCTATGCTCATCTTTTTTATTTTTGGCCATTAAGTTTCCGGCCCCAGAACTTGCCTGATGATGCGTGAGGTGGCAGGACCTAATTTGCTGCTCTGCAGTTGCAGTAATGCTCTGTGTCCGTGACTTTCTTTCCGCTGTTGCATCCTGCTGGCTCCAAAGAGCTGACCTGAAGTCAGAACACCCTTTTATTTATGGGAGAAGACATCTGCTTGCTGAAAGCTTGCTTGAGACTGCTTGCTGAATGTCCGGGATGAGAGTGCAAGCAATTTCATCGCCCGGTTTCCATTTAATAAGGGCACTGAGACTAATTAGCGACAGCGATTTGAGAGTCAATTAATGCTGCCCCAACCACAACTGGGGGAAAAAACACGGCTAATGATTAGTGTTAGCGTGCTTAGCAGGGAGAGAGAGTGGCCAACAGGAGTCACCATTGTAAAAGTAAGCTGTGGGCTTCGTTAGCAGTGCAGTCAGGTTCCAGGTGAGCAATAGGTTGCACAACAGCCAAGAGCAGCAAATCTCCCCAAAGCCCCTCGCAACCGGCCGCCGGGGAGGATGCTCACGGGGGAGGCTCGGGCTGCTGTTGCTGCTGCCATCCGCTATTAGGAGCATCAGCTTTATTCCATGCTCCTCTCGATTTTCGGGTGTTTTTTTTTTTTTGCTCAGCTTTCATAGATATGGGGAATTTATGCCTTAGCTTCTCTAGAGGAAAATATAATTCCCATTTATTATTTAAAGCTTATTCCTGGCTGATGTCTTCTCATCGCAAACGCGGCTGAATTTGGTACTAAAATCTTTGTGGCTTGGTGTTGCTATTAAAAGAGGGTTAGTTGTAGATGGGGGGGGGGGGGGGGGGAACCCCAACAAAACCCTTCTTGGAAAGATATAACGCCTCTAAGAAACAAGTTAGGTCCAAGCCAGGGCATCAGAAGGTGCAGATGATGCGCAGTTAATTTGGGGTCAATTGGAAACGCCCAACTTCAGCTGGTATTTCTGCTGATTTCACCCTTCTGTAGTTCCCTTTTAGCTCCGCTGTGGGTTATCAAGAGTCATTTCAAGTCGAGTGCCATTCTGGGGACAGCTAGTGAAGCCATCGAGAAGTCAGAGGGAAGGATCTGGCTGCGTGCTGCTGATCGAGGGCAGGTGGAGGGAGCTGCTGGCCCAAATGCAAAAAAAAAATGTACACCTAGTGCTGCACCGGCCGGTCCCAGCACGTAGGATGATTGCCTGCAGCTATTGATGGAGCAAGAGACAACCACTAATATCTAATGCCAGGCGAATACTGCTGCAGCAGAGCTGTCGGCGTGAATGCTGGGGCTTCTGATCGAATGGGAAGGTGCCCGTTGGCACGAGGTTGGTCTTTTGTCCCCAGCTGCGTGCTGATGCTGAAGCGTTGTATATGAGTGGCAGAAAAACGTGGAGGTTAAATTGGAGCTTAGGGTGTCCTCTGGAGTCGCTCCAGAAAGCAGGCCTTTCAAAGCTTTATGTGAAGCTGTAAAAGATTCAATTTAGAAAGCTTCCGTAGGAGCAGGAGGTTCACTCGGTGTCAGGAAGGGACAAAGGCTGAGTCTAACGAATCCTCGGGGTCCTTCCCGTGGGTTAAATAGCCTGTGTGTTGCTGTCATTAGGATGTAACTTTATAACAGGAGTTTGGAGTTATTCCAGGTTCAGCTGAAGGCTTCAGAGTGTACTACAGCAGGACAAGGAGTGCGAAGTGAGCTGCTGTCCTTGAAGATCCCAAACTGCGGGTGACAGTGGGCCTGCCAGGAAGGCTTATCCGCTGTGATCCCAGCAGGGCAAGGGCTGGCCATGGGACCCAGGTATGGGAGCAGTGGTTGGCTTCAGCTCTCATCTTCACCAGGCACCACGGCTGGTCCTGCCTTCTCTCTCGTCTGCGCTGACCCAAGCTGTATTCCCCATCAATGGAAGCGTTAATATTGCATGCCAAGGAGAGGAATGGCAGCTGTAAAATGCCGTATGGGTAAATGTCAGGGGTGCAAAAATAAGTGCTAAGTTGCAGAGGGATGTTTCTTGGTGAAGTAGGAATGGTTTAGCATGCTGGCTGCTGCACTAAGGAGGCAAATCAGCTGCTCAGCCTCGTTAAGCTGTTAGGAAACAGCTTTGAAATTACTATTAATAGCCTTTTCAAAATGACTTGAAATTTGTTTGGAATAACTGAAAAATTGTTTGCAATGTGAGTTTAGATTCTCTGTTCAGCTGAGGCCTTCTGTGGTCACACTTTCACGTTGTACTTCTGGAGGAGCAAGACGGGGGTGGTCTGGGTGGGAAGGTGCCTGTGCCAATGGACAGGAAGCTTTGGAGCCCCTGGTGAGAAAATGGACCCAGCTGAAAGCATAATGAGCATTTTGAGGGAGCCTTGGATCGTTATTTGCTGTATCTTTTTTTTCTACAAAAATAAACAGGCATGTGATAAAAATAAGAGAGGGTTTCACGCAGCCTAGCAACAACTTAAAAATTCTCCTGCAGCATGAGGAGACGCACAGCGCCAGGGTACAGGTATTCGTGGCCGGGCAGGCACAGGAGTGGTGTTCCACCTCCAGGCTGTGAAGAGAAGAGAGGTCTCTGCCAAGGAATGAATTTTGAGCTCTCTCTGTTTGCGGGAAACCTCTTCATCCCAGCCCGTGTGGTAGCCTTGACGTGGGTTCAGGATTGGAGGCGTGTTGCGAGGGAGCAGAGGAACTGCTTTGCTGGCAGAAGGGGCACACCAGGGCTCCAGGGATGGGTCCAACAGCTCATGGCTGCTCCTCCAGCCTGATCCCACGTCCTACACCCAGCCTTCTCCTGCACCGCCTCTGCTCGTTGGCCCTGTTCTCAATGAATTCACCTCACTGGCTTGCTGGAGATCTCTTTGTTTCTAATCTGGTCACTTTTCTGCCAGAATGGCAACTGCCTTGGTCTGGTGACAGAGCAGCACTGGTGCCAGGGTAGGACCCCTGTGGAAGCTGTGGTAGCTCAGGTACTGTCAAGCCTTTCACGCTAATGTGGAGATGATGATGGCTGTGGAGCACCAACTTGGTTGTACGGTGTCAATCAAATGATCAGATGTCCTGATAGCAAATCCCCTGTCGCTGGAAATGGAGCTTTGGCAATTGTACTTTGCTGTGAGTTTCTCTCTCCATCTCCATAAAATCCAGCTTTACACTCAGTGCTCCTGACCCCTGACAGGGTTCCTCTCCTTGCTCCTGAGCAGAAGGTGACAATTGTGCTGACTGTTGTATGGACCATCTCCTGTGCTGGAGCCTGCATCGTTAGTTGTCATCTGCTGCAGATTTGACAGAGCTTGCGATGGGCCCGAGAGCTTAATCGCAATACTCACACAGATCCTGAATAAGCACTTAGGCTAAAAATAAGGTTTTATTTTGGAGAATAAGCAGCTGGTAGCGCTTTGCAGCTGAGGCTGCGTTTCTTGACACATGCAAGAAGCTGAAAGAATGAAGCATTTTTCTCTGGGCTGTGGCAATAACGGAGATGCTATCGTGTCAGCGCTGCTAATGCTTTGAGATGAAGTTTTATTCTTGAGACTAAATTACCCAGTCAGGGGAATTATAGCCATTCCTAATTACTGTAGCTAAAGACTTAAAATTTTTAGCCAGAAGTTCTGCAATCTTTCACAGTTCAGAATGATTAAAGTAGAAATATGCTAATGATCTTTAGCCTCTATTTTTGCTTGGGTGTGAAGACATGTTCTTTTCATTTTTACTCTGATTAAAAGCAATTAGGCTCTTTCATATCAGATAAAATTTGCCCTTATGACCAGGACGGTCATGTGTGCGCAATATTGGTGGTCTGGGCTTTTTGCTCCTTTAGCTGCGTGATGGTGGAGCATGGGTGGGGTGGCAGTGGGCGATGCTGGGATGGTCCCAGTGGATTTGCTTTGGGCTGGACATGTTGAGCCTGTTTCAGGGTTGAAGAATACGAAGGCTGTCTTGGTCAGAAGCGAACAAGCAGTAGGGAGATAGCTCTGAGAGCCCACGTCTGCTCCTGTGCGCTGTGGCTGTGCTCACCTTGGAGGAAGGGCAAGGTGAGGGGGCAGGCTGGAAAGAAGAAACTTGTAGTAAAACAAATAAACCAGGAAGTTAATGGAAATTGAATTTTTGTGATTTTTTGCGGTCGAGTACAGTGGGAGCAAGACCCTGAAGAGCAGGGGAAAAGAATTCATATTGCTTTTCCTTGGAGAAGAATGTGCTGGTGTTTGTTAGTGATGATGGGAAAACACCATGAAGAAAAGTGATTGTCTTTGCAATAGCAGAGTAGCCTCTGTGCTGGGAGCAGGCTGTACGCTAGGAAGGGCTTTGACAAAAGCAGACTATATCATGGTCACTGGCTCATCTAAGAAGATGCAAGTTCTGGGGCATGGCATGTTAATGGCCATTGGGAAAGTCAAATCCCGTGGTGCAAAGTGGGTATTTACATTTGTCAGTGGCTGAAACCTGGAAAAAAGCTGAACTTGTCTCTTGAGGTCATTGTTAGGAGAGCTCTGGCTCTGGAACAGATGCAGCCTCCTGCTTTTCTTTCCTTACTTACATAGCTCAGATGTACATAAAACAAACAGAATTTTTAAGAGCATCCCAGCTTCTCTCCTTCATGAAGGATTTAAACTTTGTCATTCCCAACCGGCATTATGTATTCAGCATACCAACTGTCAGTCTGGGCGCTGGAAAAAAGGCTAAATTCCAGAAGGGGTGTATAAGCAGAGAAGTATAAGCAGCCTTAGGGTGTGACTGTAGCACTGGATAGTCCACAAGAACATGAGACTTCACAGATGCTGACATCCTACGTGGTCAATGATACAACCAAAACTTTACAAGCCACAGGTTCTAATGGAGCTCTCTGTGCAGAGACTTTTAAATTAAAATGCCTGTGCGTTGCATTTTTTCCAGAGAGAAAACCTTAAACCAAGGCTTTCTCCTTGGCCGTGGCAGTAACAGTTGCTTTGATTTATTTCACTGAAGAGGTGCATTTGTGTGGGGGCTGATGGGGGCCGTGCGGGCTGGAAGTGTTTGCTGTTGGGGCTACTTCCAAGTCCTCCTGTAACAGGGTCCCCATGTTGCAGCAGAGAGCAGGCAGCACTTTGGGAGGACCCCAGTTGGTGTTCTGCCAGGAGTTGGCATCTGGAGCTCCAAAATGCTTGTATTTAGAGGAAAAAAACTCTATTGAAATGATGGTCTGGTTGGGTCCACTGGAAATTCTTTCTGTGGCCCCTGACTGCCCTTGGTGCCTCTGGTCCTGAGTTGCAGCAGGAATTGTGATAGGTCCCGGTCCTGCTTCTGGAGGAGCATCACTTTGCCTCTCTGGCTGCTGGCTCACAAATAAAGTTTTGACCTTTACGGAAGGGACTTGGCAAGTCTAATTTGTCTTGATGTTTATCACATGACATAACCTTTGCTTTTTATTTTTTATTTTCTTAAGTGTTTTGAAGCTTGTCATGTGAGAAGTGGGACAGAGGACACGATTCACGACTGCATCCGTTTCTCTCCGCTCCCCTTCACGCTCCCATCGCTTTCCTGTCACGGGGACGTTGAGCACTATTCTGGGCAAAGCTCTGTTGCCACTAACAAAGCAGCAGAGCCGTCCCAAAGACAAGACCCTCTGCAGCAGGAGGGGAGCATTAGCTTCATTTCAGCTCTTCTGGGCTGCCATCCTGTGATGCAGAGCTGTTTGTGTTCATTGCAATGGAACAAAGCATGAATACTTGTCCTCTTGTCGCACGAGGCTTAAGCAAGAAGGGGAAGTAAAATTTTGGCAGCCTGGGCTTTTTAGAATGAGGTGGGAAGTTCGCGGGTTTGTTTTTCCTGGTTATTTGTTTGCCTGTTGAAGTTGTTTAGAAGAAGTTGTCACACCCTTCCTCCTTGGAAGCTGCTTACATCTTCTTGATGAATGAGTTGCGAAGCCCGTGTTCTTCCTGCCGTTCCTCTGGTACGGCTGAAACGGAGGAGACACCCAGCTGTGAGCGTGGTGAGCCCATTCCTCGGGTTCAGACCACCCTTCACGCTGGTGAGATCTGCTTTTGAATGGGTGTCTGTCCGTGCTGTCCTGCTGGTGGGGTCCCACCTACATCGCTTCATCCCCCTGTCCTGCCCAGGCTGCTGGGGGTGGGTGCTGTGCGTGAAGGCGGTCTGTGAGACGGTGGGTTTTCTGCCCGTCGTCTGGAAATGCCACCACAGGCTGATGTTTCGGTTTGTTCAGCTGCTCAAGAGGTTTAATTTAAAAAAAAAAAAAAAAAATCAAGCTGTCAGACTAAGCACACTAGATAATTCCAGGCTGTGAATCGCTTCTTGCTAAATCACCGGTTTGAGGTTCAGATTAGATCTCTTCGAAATAATAGCTATTAATTATTTCTTGGGTTTTTTTTCCTAATCCAAGTGGGGACAGTGCCTTGTAGTATAGAAACCTGAGGGCAGGCCCCAGCTCCAAACCTTCTATTTAATTGTATAAAAACAAAGGGATGAGGGAGAAGATGAGGCAAGAGCTGCAAAAATAGACGCTCGCCCACGAGGAGGAGGGGACCGCCTGGAAACTGGGATGATGTCTGGATGAAAAGGTCTTGAATTCTTGTCCATGGGGTTTGGGCGTGGGGTGATAGATCCACAGCTGCTAATGTGGTCAGGTCAACTCCCACTCTTCCTGCCGCCTGCTCCAGCTCCACTGCCCTCAAGCTCCTCCTGCCATGGCCCCCGAGTTGTGTCCTCCTTCTCTGGAGGTGGGAAGGAAACCTTGATGGATCACACAGGCAACTTTCACCCACTCACGCGTGGAAGATGGAAATGGTGGTGGACAGGTTTTCAGGGCGGAGGGTTCTCCGTCAGTCGAGTTCAGTGTGCTTGTCTGTCCGCTGCACCGGTTGTACAGAGAACTGTGGCAGCTCCTGCAAAAACCAGATGGCTGCCTGAAGAGATCAAGCTGAAGCTCTCCACCAAGCAGACAAATGCAAACCTCCATGGCCTCTCAGTCTGATGTGGTGACAATTCCTTTTTGGGTAAACTCGTTGAATTCTGTGGCTTTCCAGCCTGCTTGCAGGTGCCCTTTTCCCCTCCACTCCTGAGGAGAGGATGTGTGTTTGCAGGGGGATGGAGAGGGGACCATGGTTTGAACATAGTGTGCTGTGTCCAGGTCACAAATCGCACCCGAGTGACATAGAAGAAGGCAGGTCCACACTCCTTTACCCTCCGTGCCTGGGCTTGGCTGTCCATGAGGAACATTTCGGGAGAGGCTCAAGTATCAGGAAAGCCCATGTTTTTCAGCATGTAAACAGAATAATTGGGTAAAAATCCAGTACCTCAAGTAAAAATGATGATCATAAAAATTCATTACCTACTTAATGCAGAAGCTTAGGGATTTCCCTGAGCCTGGTCAAATCAAAGTGTTTGTAGCTGAAGTCTTTTTCCATTTGACATAAAAACCCCAGCATGCCTTGAAGCGCTGGCTTCTAAGTAATGAAGTTTTTGTCTGCCCCGGAATCACCTTTATTGACTTAAACTGAAAAATGCATGCCCTTTTACTTGTTTTTTTAATGGATTTCATGTGTCTGTCTTCCATTAGCTTGATAACAGGAGATAGCAGCAGCATTGAAATAATGGTGCAGCTTTGTCAAGGGGCCTATAGAGTATCATTCTTTACATCAGGGATGGAAAGAAACCCCCCCAGCATTCAGTTTGGGGAACCATCATCTAGTCTGTGGTCTGGGCTCTCTTAGAAGCATTGCCTAGCGATATGGGGTGGTATCTGAGACTTTCACATGCATGAACACGTGTGAGCTGCCTGGATTCTTGAGCTGTCATTCAGAAGCTTAAGATCTCAAAATGATGTCCAGCTCTGATCGCTTTTAAACGCTATTAATATACTATTAATGGCTGAGAAAAAAAAGTCTTCCAGTAAAACCACAGTTGGCAATGTTTGGTCTCTTGGGTGGAGGACCACTCAAACCTCTCATGGCTGGGCTGTGGGGAGCTACGAGTGGTGAAGAGTGATCAACCTTGACCTGGGGAGATGGGGGGGAAGGGATGGGGGGAGAGAGACAGTATGCACAGAGGTGTGCAAACCGCACAGCTTGAGGGTGACTGTAGCTCCTTGCTTGCTGTCAGGCAGCTTCCAACACCTTCTCTGCCCCGTGGTGGCCTCGTGCATTTGCAGGTTCCTCCTTTGGACCCTCTCCACGGAGGGGCTACTGACTGGGTTGGGTGGAGGTGACCTGAGCCCTGGCTGTCTCTTTTCCTGTGGGATTTGTCCAAGTGGAGATGGGCTCGAAAGATTCCCTGAAATAGAGCAATTTGCTCTCACCGGTGCTGGTGAGGTGGATGCTGACATGGGTGAATGTGGCATGTGAAGAGGTGGAGGAGAGAAATCCATACTGTAAAAGGAACATGAGCTGGGCTGAAAGTTTTGCACATGAGAAGTGAACAGTCCAACAAATGCACTCTTTTGTTTGCTGCCTCAGGAAGTGAGGAAAACAGGATTATGGCTGTTCTGCTGTCTGTAGCACAATGTCCTAAGAGGACATTCCTCTCCTGTTCCCATTTCTTCGTGTTTCTGGGCAGCCTGTGCCACTCTAAGCTGCAAAAGGAGATGGGATTATAACTTGCAGCTAGAGCAGTAGGCTATTTTTTCCCTGAAGATAGAGTGGGACACTAATGAATTGCTTCTTTTCCGTAACCCATCTTTTACTTTCTTATAGGTGAAATGTCAGCAAATCCACTTGAACCCTTTAATCTTTTTTTTTTTAAAGTAAAAAAGAAAAGCACACTAAACAGACGCCTGGATTTGTTCTTGAACTGAATCTGGCGATAACAGCAAGTTAGCCTCATTCCTCTGATAAACATAGCTAAACTTGCAATTCTCAAGGTACTTTTGTAGGTCAATGGAAACTGTCAGTCTGTCTAAGTTTTGCAGCACAGAGAAATTGTGTGCTGCCCACTCCCACCGCCTGCCCATCAAAAAACAACTTGGGAGTCTGCAAGGTTTTCAGTTCACAATTTTCTGGGGTTTTTTTGGCTTGTGATCATGCGTGTAACAGTTGTAAGATACCGCTACGGATCTCACTGGTATCTTTGGGTTTTTTTGGGGCATGAGTTAGCATTAGCTTTACTCTTGTCCCAATAGAGCTCAACTGTGTTGACTCCCTGAATTTGGTGAGTGTCTGGGTGCTGATTGCTTCAGCAGAAGTGTCTGCTTTACTGGGAATAGATGTGCTTGCAGGATCAGCTCTCAGCTAACAAGCACCTTGGCATACTTGGGTATTTTGTCTATGGCCAATTAGCACGATCTACCTCTTGACAGCGCAGCCCACGTGGAGTATTTCAGCCCCTCTGGCACCCTTCCCCTTGCTGCCCTGCACCTGCACCCTCAACGGTCTTTAAATGGCTTTGCTATAATTAGCCAGCACACTGAAATTCATGTAATTTTTGTGTATAGCACTAATAAGCCAAAAGCGTGAATAGCATCCCCTGTTTGACAGCACTACTCTGATCGTGTTGAAATATATAGCTACCAAAACCCATGGTTGGGGAGCATGGGAGATGCCTGTTTTCTTCCAGAAGGAGGGGTTCCTTCTTGTATTAGCTTCACGATGGCCCACCTCAAGGCAAACGAGCACTTGAAGGTTACGTTTTACTGGGAGTCCGACTGTCATACTTCTTGTTTAAATCCCTTAATGAGTATTTTGTACCTAGGTTAAAGTCATGAAGGTGGCTGGCAGCTGGCGGGAGGCTGCTGGGACTGGACATGCCATTCTACTTGGGTGAAAGACTTGTTTGGGATTCCCATGTTGGGAAGCACCTGCCCAGCAGAGGGGAGCTGTGTTTCCTCTGCGCCAGTGGGAACTGGTGTGTACGGCTGATAATGCTGGGGGAAGGGGATGGTTTGGTATCCAGGGCTTTCCTTGTACTGATGTTTCAAATACCTGTGCCTGTGACCCAGGGAGGAGCTGTGGGCAGGAGAGAAATTGCTGAGGAGGTCCGTATTATAGGAACATTATATAGAAATGAGTGGTTTTTTGGGGCGCCTACTTTGGAGAAGCTTTGTAAGTGTGCTTGCTCTCATGGGTCCCTGCCCTGAAGCACCATTAGCAGGAGAAGTCCTCAAGGATCTTGGTGCACCTGATGTACTTGGGAGTGGTGTGAAGGGATGGTGATAAAAGGGCTGTTTTGTAAGTGATTCCTCCACCTTGGAATGAGCTTTGCTCTGTGGGAAGGGGGAGCCACTGTCTTTGAGCAGAGGGAGAGCATAAACCCAGCCTTTCTGGTTGCTGTTATTCTGCAGTTGCTTGAAGCAACTCTACTCCTGGTAACAAATTCTTAGCTTTTTCCATATGGTGCTTTGGGGGTCGTTTTGTTTTGGAGTAGGTCACAGATATGATCTGATCAGATTGCCGTGATAAACTGTGTTTCGGGTAGGGTGCTTGAGTAACTTGGAGAAATGCTCATTAGAGAGGAAAATGCTGGGTTTTCTGTATGAGCTAATGTGGTTTCTGATCCTGCCCTGCTGTCTTTCTTTTCATTTTGGGGTGTGCAGGGGGAGCTGTGTCCCTTTATGGCAGAAGAGGCAGCGTTTGCTCCACATGCAGAGTCCAGCACACAGGAAAAATATTTTCTAGTCAGACTGTTAACTGATCCGGCAGCAAGCGAGATGCCTTTGATCCTTCTGATGGGATTCATCTTTGGGGAGAGCTTTCCAAGGCCTCTCTCAAGTTTGCTCCCGGTAATGCAAGGCGGGTTTTCATCTTCTCAGCAACAGCTTTGCAGGAAGGAACCACGGCTCTGCCGGGCCCGGCAGCTCCTGTGCTGGCACTGCTAAAAAGATCCTGGGGATTTGTGCCTGGTTTACAAGTTTGTGCAATTTACATCTGTCCAGGAATAAGACTAGCTGATGACTTTCCTGTGTTTGCCTCGTGAGGATGGAGGCTCTCTTCCCTTATCAGTGGCTTTAATAAAATACCTATGGCTGATCCTGCAGAGGGTACCAAAGCTGCACTTGTTCTCTGCGTGGCAGACTCAAATCGATCGTGCCCAAGCCCGCAGGTCCTACACTCCCTCAGATGGTGGTGACCTGTCCACCCTCCTTGCCCCTTCTCCCACATCCCTGGCTGGCGTTCCTGGGCTGTACACCCATGCCCACCACCAGCTCTGCTCTCCCATGTTCACTGGGGCTGAGATGGCAGGTCAGGTGTTTTTTTCAGTCTCTCCTTTCCTGTTAAGTCAATAAGAGATGCTTTACAAATTGTCCATCATTTCAGGTTTGGGAAACATGGTAATTATGCCCAAAGAGCATCATAACTTCAGCTTTTGTCTTCTGTCCCTTGCTGGAAGGTTGGTCACGAGAGGGGGAGGATTTTGGAAGAAAAGCCGATAAATCATAAATTCCCTTGCAAGATGAAATATGAGTTACTACCACTTTCTCAAACACGTAACTGCACGCTGTGAAATCAGTGCCAGTCTGTGGCATGCAGGAGGAAAGTCCCCTTAACCTGTATGTATGTGTTCTTCTCTTGCCTCTCTCTTTGCACATCAGTTGAATTGCCAACTCACTTGCAGTTTTTCCTGCTTGACCCCTGGAGACTTTAGTTACTTGATCCTCACGTGCTGGAAGTGTACTCCAGTGCAGAGGTGAAGGGGAGGGGAGAGAGTTCTCTTGAACGTGGCAGAAATTTTAATTTCTTCATCTGGCTTCTCATGACTGTCCCTTTTCCGGCGTGTTGCTACAATCTCTGCTATGGAGATAGATTCTGGGGGAAAACTGAACCTTCTTCCTTGAACGCTGGAAGAGGAGCGAGAACTTGCACCGTTTCCCACTGTTTCTTCCTCCAGACTCTGTCCTTGACCCTTGTCCCGGCAGCGCTGGGCAAACCTGATTAACTGCAAAGATTGTTTCTGTGGCTGGGGCTTCAGCCCACAGCTGTGTTTTCACCAAGTCAATCAAAACAAAGATGGGCTGAGACCTTGTGGTCTGCTCAGCACTCTGGGAGGTTAGAAATTAGTTGCATTTTTCATCATACTTAATATAAGGGCTTTATTATGCACTTGTGTTAATTACACGCAATCGCTCTAGGACCGAATCTCAGTGAGCAGAGGGCATCTGTAGTTGTTTTTTGGGCTACCAAACTGAAGACTGGGCAAAGACTGGCACAATCCCTTCTGTTGGATTTTTTTTGCAGCTTTTAATGCTAATATGTCGAAAGTCCTAGAATAACTGCTCGCACTTCACTGCAGCATCTTTCCTTCCACCTTGATATATCCTGGTTCATAATCCTGAGCTTTCATCAAAGTAGAGGCTATTTGCAGGGGGGTTTTTCAGTGTAGATTGTAACTCTAATATGTTTTTTGTGTATAGTTTGTATATAGGTAGAAACATGTTTCCCCTGCACAGATGCATGTCTGGTATTGACGTGGCTTGAGAATTACATGCCAAAAGGATGCTAAATGGGTAAACCCTAAAGAGAGGGGCAGCTCTGTTGTCTCGCAGCTCTTCACCTGGGACAGAGAAGCCAGAGAAGTCCCCTGAAGCATTGAGAGCAGTAAGAATTAGGGCAGCAGAGAACAGCAAGATATTTAAGTATGTGTTGACTGCTTTATTTTTAAAACTTCTGTTCTCGGCTTTTATCCTCTTAGCGTGTTTTGGCTTAACAGACGTGTTCTGGTTACTGGAGGGCGCAGAACTGTGAGGGGAAGGAATTGGTGGCCAATTCTGATCATCGTGGCCAGTAAGTGGGGTCTGAGCGTGGCTGGAGAGACCTGGGATGAAGCATTTCCACCTTGGGAAGTGCAAGTGTGCAGTGGTGGGCTGCCTGCGTTCCGTTGTTCCTCACCTGTCTCTGCCCCCATCTCTCTGACTCCAAAGCTGCCTGCTCCCGGGAGAGGAATCGTTTTGAAGTGTGGTTCCTGTGCATCCCTCTGCTGAGTTCTCTTTGTCCCAAATGTCCCTAGTTACTCTGTCTCTTTTGCCGGGAACTCTGGCTTTTGCTTTAGTGAGATTTGTACAACTCAAGCCCTTTCCCCAGCTTTTCCTTCCTCTTCACTTCTCGTTGGTGGGGGCTTTGCCCCCTGGAGCGGCTGCTGTCAGCACCCCGCGGAAAAGCACCCATCTGGTTGTTAGAAACCCACCACAGCATATCAGCAGGAATTCCAGATCTGCTTCTGGGCTGCCTCTTTGTCAGGAGAGCTCAGCCATGTCTTTGTTCACTCGCTAGCGAGGCAGAGATGCTGCAGGTTTGTTTGGAGCTTTTCTTATCTTATTTGCTCAATAACCAGGACAGTTGCCCATTGTTTCGCTGGCGGTTTTATCATGTGTTTTGCAGTGCTGCAAGGCACAATATCTTCTTGCCGACAAGAATAAGTTAATGTGTAGCTCTTAGCCAGCAACCTGGGGACTAAAAAATTCTGATTGGGGCTGCAAAAAGGGGAAGAAGGAGGAGCTGAATTTCCCCCAGAAACGCAAAACCCCAAACTCAGCCCGTTTGTTTGAGCTCTGTGGTTCAGAAGGGAGAACCCATATCTGGTACCTTGTTCCGCCGCAGACAAAGGCGAGTTGATTTTTGTAAATTGCTGCAGCGATCATTTAAATCTGGAAGGAATACAGCGTGCAGACAGTTGGCAGTGACTGGGGACGAATGGCATGTGACCGAAGAGGTGGCGTTTGTCCCCGACTTGAGTAACAAAGAACCAGGCTGTGCCTGTGTATGCCAGCAGGATAAATATCCTAATTTCGGCAGTGGTCCGTGTCAGTGCAGCTGTGTGAAAACTGAGCTGTCACTGGGGACAAAACTTTGTCTGTCTTTTGTTGTGGTGTTGTGAGAGCTGGAGTAATGACAGGAGGGTAAAAATCAGCAGCCCTGCCTGGGCACCCCTATGGCTGCAAAAGCAGCCCCAGGAATGAGGGCACCGATTCTGGCACACGCAGGAGAGTGAACGTCTTTGATCACTAAAAACTGGGGAGGCAGGAGGAGGAAAAAATGTTGTGTTTTCTTGGATCAGCCCCCTGCGGAGGCAAAGAAAAGCCTGCCATACGTTAATGGGCCACTTTCATAAATGTGGGAGTCTCGCACACGCAGGGTGGCTCAGCCGGTCTGTGCTGATGCAGCCGTCAGCCTGTTTGTCTAGAAAATGCTTTTCTGAAAGGTATGATTATTCTAGACTGTTGAGCAAGTTCTTCTGTGTGAGTGCATTTAAACAACACCGGCGGTACGTGTGGAAGGACTCAAAAGGAAGAAGGAGGGGGAGTGACATTTTTGATAGCCCCGGGGTAGCAGAGGAGGAGGTCACGAAGCCAGGACACTGAGAGCATTTTCTGAAATGCTTGGGTGTCTTAAAAACCCATGTGTGGGGGAAGCAGAGGTGTGTGACACATCCTGTACCTGTGTGCTGTCTTTGGGGATGCTGCTCTTGGGGCAGAGGATGACAGCAGTGTGAACCCTCACCGTGAGGGTGAATGCATCTGTGCCTGGTGTTAGCCATGCTCACCTACTCCCGAGACATCCCAGGAGGATCCTTTTCGAAAGCCTGGCTTTGGCCTTGGGAAGGGCATCCCTCCCCGCCTGCCTCAAGAAGAGGGGGGCCGTGCAGAGCCCCCCAGGGCAGCGCTGAGGTCTGGCTCTGTCCTTCATCAGGTGGGGAGCCCCCTCCTGCAAATGGGGGCAGGAGGAAATTGGCAGCGGGCTCTGGGGAAATCCTTTGTTTGCTCCTGTTATTAGCAAGGAGAGAGGAAGTAATGATTTATTGATGCTTCTGTGATTCTCCTACGCCGGGCTATAAAGGAAGAAATTCTGTTTCCTGGCTGATTTTCGTGGCTCTAATTGAGCTGTAACTTGTTCCTGCAGGGCGACTCGCCTGCAGGGTGCTGATGGTGCCCCGGTTCTCTGATGCGGCCCCCCATCAGCCAGCCTAGCCCGTGGTCGTCAGGGGTCACTGCTCTGCTCTTCCCCTGCCTCTCGGTGTAGCCAGGCTGGTCGTGACAGGCTGTTTCTAGAGCCCAGCATGTCTCTGCTGCAGCATTTTACTTAATTAAACCAGAAATATCTGATAGAGGGGGTGGCGGCCAGTCTGTTTTGGGATGAGGTGCAGTGTGAGTGTGCCAAAATACCCCTCTGGTACCTCATGGTACGTTGGGCAGAAGGTGGTGTCCTATTGATGATGCCTCTCGGCTGCATCCTGGTAGCTGTGCCACCCCCTGCTGACCAAAGAGACCCGGGTGGGCACGCACAGCCGCCACCTTCTGAGAGATGCTGGTGTGGCTGTGCCACTGGTGAAGGATGTTGGCGAGAGCTGCAGTGGCTGCTCGGGCTCTGCCAGCCCCCACCCATGAGGTTACCAGCACAGCTTCAGTAAATCCAGCTGAAATCCCAGGCTTTACATGGCGTGTCTCCTCTGACAGCCCCACCGTACAGCCATGCCCTTTCCATGTGCTCCCCAGCATCCCTGTGAGCCGTAGCTTAGTCTGCAATGAGCAGGGTTTCATCTCTACATCCTGGAGCCGTGGAAGGTGGCAGGGGCTGGATCTGAGCTCGGGGCCCTGCAGGGATGAGAGCAGGCTGCTGAGCACCCATCTCTCCCGCCTGGGCTCAAAGGCTCTGCTCCCGTTCCTCGGTGCCGGTTTGTGACCTCTCTTCTGCAGAGCCCTGCGTGTCCAGGATTGCCCGCTGGAGGGTGAGGAGGTGGGGACGTGCTGCTCGGGGTCTCTGCCTGCCCGTGTCCCAGCTGCGGGCATCCTCAGGAACCCCCTGCCTGGTCTCCCCAAACCGCACGGGGCTGGGAGGCTCGTGCGTTGTCCTGAATTGCTCCGAGCAGGTCCCAGAGTCCCAGGGAGAAGGTGATTTGAGATGGGACACTGGCAAACCCGACTTACAGCCCCGTGAAATCCACACTCCTTTTAACTGCAATGTGCTTTTTTTGTCCATCCTTTTCGAACAAAGCAATGCAAACCTGAGGAGCGTGCAGATTCCTTCTAATCACAGGATTTATTTTATTTTTTAAGTTTATGACTATAGTGCAGGGGACCCCCAAGGCTGGGTGTCCTACAGACCCCAAATGCAAGGTGGCCCTTGTGCTGAAGGCCCTGCCCAGCTCAGCTGAGCAAGGGAGGAGGAGATGATTTACGAGCAGCATCAACAATGTCATAAAGTGCAAGTGGCAAGTTAATGCTGCTTTTTCATTCCAGCCCTTTTGACAGGGCCCCGCTAATAGAGGGGTTGGGGAGCAGAAACAAAGGAAGGAGCCCAGCAGCTAAAAGCCGGTTGTCACAGCGCTGCTGCGTTGGTGAGAAAACGCTGTGTTTTATCAGAAAAGAAGCGCCCTCTCCATAACAAATGGCATCGAGCCGCAGCTCCAGCCTGTGGGCTCGATGATCTCAGAGGTCCCTTCCAACCATGGAGATTCTGTGATTCCTGTGGGCTGTGGACGATGTCCATGTGCTCTCTGGAGGAGGGCAGAGATGCCGAGCCGTTCAGCAGGACTCTGAGCTCTGTACTGTCATCTTCCCTGGGAAGATCGGGCTGAGAGAGGTGGACGCCCGTATGGGTGGAATCCTGGCAGGATGGGGAGGGCGAGAGGAGGCAGCACGAAGGGGTGCAACTCATGGAGGGGGGTGGCTTTGGAGGGGGTGGTGATGGATGTGGGGGACTAGGGAGTGCGCTGGGGGGGATGTGGTTGGAGGCTGTAGCAGGAGCTGTGCTGAATTTTGGGGTGGGAGCTCACATGGGAGCAGTGTGAGGGTGGGCGAGCCGTACACAGAGCAGGGGTCTCCGGTGCTTGGAGCAGCAGGGGCCCTCTCTTGGGGACAGCAGCGCTGGAGACCTCCATGCTGCTCCCCTTTCCCAGGTAGAACACGCCATAATTTTCTCTTACCTTCTCAGAAAATGAGATACGTTCTCTGAAATAACTTGCCTTTCCTTCCAACGTGTTCCTTTAAATGTGTTCAAATGAGGTTTACTCCATTTCCTTGCTTAGATCTGTAGTTAGCGGTGGTGAAATGCTCCCTAAGGGCTGCTTGGGGGCTTCATCCCAAAGTTGGGTTCTGAGTCTTGGTTTTGTCTTTGATCTGATACTTAAGCGAATTCGGTAGATGCATTTTTAACATACCTGGTTTTATTTTTCAGAATTCTCCCCAGTTGCCTCCTTCCCTACCTCTCTTTCTTGGGAAAAGAAACCAAACAAAAAAAACCCCTAAATTTTTCTTTTTTCAAAGCTGAGTATTGCAGAAGGGGCCTCTCATCCCCACCTTGTTCGGAGGTTGGGTTTTTTCTCCACAGTCTGCAGTTGCTGTTAATTCACATTTGGTTTAGTAATTAATCAGGACATAAATAATACATAGCACGTTATCAGGAAACTGCATGCCAGTGCTATGGAGGCAGGTACTTTCGGCCCCGGTGGGGAGGGCTTGCCTTCTGCTGCTCTGCAGCCCCCTAAGGCCAATTAAGGTGCATTCTTGATGAGATTCCAGCCGCTCCTTGGCTGGATAAATGGTTGCTCTGATAGAGGGAGGGGGCAAAGCAAGCGAAGATGAAGGGGGTTTTAGTGTTCAAACAGCTGCAGTGAGCTCTGGGGCCTTCAGCGCTTCTCCCGTCCCCCCGTGCCCGGGCTGAGGCTGCCAGCGGTGGTACCGAAGGGACAGTGCAGACCTGTGGATCTGCTGCACCCAGGGCAAAGACTCAATAGGACCTCTTTTGCCTTCAGCCTTCGTCCTGTAAAGGTCTTTTCTTCTGGAGGCATGTCAACTGGTGATGAACAAAGCCTTGAAGGATGTCCCAAGTGTGGAAACCTGCTTTACCTTCCCTCTGCCACAGCGCTCCCAGCCTCCTGTGTAAGCCCAGGGAATGTCATCTTTGGTATTTCTTGCTCCGAGGCTGGTGTTTATTTCAGCTGCAGTAACGAGTGCTAAACCGGCTGGCAGGAGGAATAAATGTTGCTATGACAGTTTGGGTGGAGATTTGGAAAAGGCATTTCAAGTTGCAAAACAAGTATAAAAACCATCAAGAAAAAAAGCAAGCAAAAATGCAAACCCAGAGCCAATGGACTCTGAAGGCCACCAAATTTTGACTGGGTGTGTAGCTGTGTATTTGCTCCATAGCAAGGGCAGCAAGAACTGAGCTCGGGATAAGCTGGTCTTTGCAGTAGGATCTGGAAAGCTCCCTGCAGTCGGCTGAGTTCTCAGGGCTGCTGTGTGGTCCTGAGGCTTTGCCCCGGGTGTTCCTCTCATCATCCCTGGACATGGGTGCTTCTGACAGCGACTTTGTTTTCCAACCATAATCCTTGAAAGAGCACACTCAGTTTGAGTCACAGCTTCAAATATGTTTCTTAGGGAGGAAGGAGGGCAAAGCGAGATGGTGCTAATATGGGGTTCTGGCTCTGGGAGCTCTTTGTTGGCCCTTTGTCTTGTGCGGTGCCTCTCTGTGGGTTTCCCGTACTGCGGGCTCTCCTGCCATAATCATAGAATCATAGAATGGTTTGGGTTGGAAGGGACCTTAAAGATCATCAAGT
>JAOXJM010000003.1:2702648-2712985 GCA_026413425.1 Tringa solitaria
CCAGGGATGGGGCATCCATGACTTCCCTGGGCAACCTGTTCCAGTGTCTCACCACCCTCACTGTAAAGAATTAAGCTCTGGTGCAGAACTGCAGCTGAAGTGGCACAGTAACCTGTGGGATGTTGTGTTTCTCAGGTGCTGGAGCAAGATGTGGTTCTCCAGTCCATTGACCGTGCCATTGAGGCTGTGCACAATGCGGCCATGAAGAATGGGGGAAAGTACAACCTGGAGCAGAGAGATGTCCTCCAGTAAGTACGACGGGCGTCTGGGAGAGCTGGCAGATGGAGAGTGGTGACAGTGTGATGCTTGTGTCTTTTTTTATTCTTGGGGATAAAGTCGGACATGGTTGATTTGAGTCCTGAGTGCTGATGTGCTCAGAGAGCTTCCCCGTGTTTGAGCTGGTTGGTGCTGCTCCTTCTGTCAACCGCATCCAGCAAAGGGGTACTCTGGTCTCTCCCCTCTATCCCTCTGCATGTAACGAAGAGGAAACTCTCAGCTGCACTGTAGGCTTAGAGGAGAAATCCAAAGCCTTTCTGGATGCGTTTTCTCCTCTCTGCCAGCCAGGAATTGTAGAGGTTGTTGGCATGTGGCACAAGGCCCTTAATATGTTCTCAAATAATTGCCTGTGAGGAGAATTTTTGTTTTTCTCTGACACCTCACATTCTGCGCTGAGGCACGCTGGTTTAATCTCAGTTGAACAGTGATTCTAAAGTGCAGGCAATTTCTGACGCTTGCAATGCAATATGTGATTCTCCCTCGAGGAAGAGGCATTTTTTCTCCAGCGAACTGATGAATAAATCATGGGCTTTTGCAAGGCCTCTTCCTTCCTCCCCCAGAAGTGCTTCCTTAGTTGTTAATGAAACTGGAGTTGGAATTCGGGGTAGTCTAACCCATTTTGATATATATAGCCCAAACGCAATAAATCATTTAAATATATAATTTAAATGTTGCAGCACAGTCACTCCCTTCCTTTAGCTCTGCTGTTCCTGACGTTGTCATTCCGTTTCAGAAAACTGATCCATCACCGGAAGGAGACCGTGTCTCGCAAAGGTCACTCTCCCACCCCGCAGGGGATGGTTATGACGCAGTCCTCCAGCGATCACCACCTGGATGTGGCACGACAGCCCAACGGGGTGTGCCGGACGGGGTATGAGAGACATCACAGTCTTCCAAACACCGAGTTCGAGGAGGAGGATGAAGGTCTCTATCAGGTAACCAGCAGCTGTGACACTTTCTAGGTTCCTCGGGTGGTGTGACGTCGCTGTCCTGTTTAATAAAATGCCTTTGCAGCTACAGTCACGAATCAAGTGTTAGTGCTGGTCACCTGGGATTGCTGCAATGTGCATTGATGCTGTCTCTAAGAGGTCTGGAACAGTCCCTCTGCCATTGGCACTTCTGATGCTTTTTGGGATCCTTGAGGGTTTGTGGTCATGCGAGGTCTGCTCTAGATTGTATGACTGTCTCTTGACAACTTCCTAAAAGAGTTGCCTCCCCAGAGAATACTTTGAAAAACAGTTTTGACGTGAGTACTCCCTCTGAGTACTCAGCCCTGCTTTGTGTTTCCCCTTGTTAAATCTGCACAAGATCTTTGGTCCTTAAGCATTTTATCTGCTACGGCTGCCTATTTTTAATACTCAAAACACGAAAAACCCAAAGATCCTGCTTTGAATGTTCCTTGTCGTGATGAATTAAAGGTAAATTGCAGGAAATAGGATTTAGAGCAGATTTTTTTTTTTTATCAAAGCAGCGCACACAGGTCCAAGGTTACTGTCTGGCACCAGCAAGGCTTTGAAGAAGTAGCCCAGGATGCATGCAACAGTTGTTGGGGGTGAATGATGGGACCGATCACGCTGCGTAGGAAATGCTGGGTGTTAGGGCTAAAGGTGCCAAGCAAGGATGAGTGTGGGGATTTATTTTTTTTCCTCCTACAGATGAACATGTGCACTGTAGCTTTTCTTCATCTGTCTGGGATAAGTGTTTGGAGGCAGTGTTTATAAGGTACTGATACGCTGTCACTCCTAGCAGATGAGGCTTGTTTTGCGCTTGAGGAATTGTGATTCTGCAGAGATGAAAGGTAAATCAGGCTCGTGCAGAAGACGGCAATCCCTGCAAACCCCATTTTTCTCCTTGGTATTCATTTTCTTTTCTGGGCAGCCAAACCAGCAGCATTCTCAAGCCCATGCGTTACAGGCTAAGCAAATAGAGCACCTTATGGCCCGTCCTGTGCTGATTCCCCGTCTTTATCTGGTCTGTGGTTTGGTCATCTTGCCAGGTTCCTTGGCTGACAAAGAGCTGTTTCTGCCTGGGTTGCACTGAGGGTGCAGTCGAAGGGCTTCCAGCTTTGCCCTGTGCTGAAAGGACTCCTTGAGGTTTTAACAGCTCCGTTGAGGGATTTCCTGTGTGCTTTGAAATAGAGGAAGCAGCACTGCTTTCTTCCACTGGTCATGCAGCTGCCTAAGAGGAGACCTGCTGAAATCTAAATGTTCCCACTAACTCTGGAGAAGCAGAGGTCTTGGGATGTGCTTTTTCACTCTTTTGGATTTTCGAGTGTGTTCAGTGTTTGCATGTGGAAACTTGAGCAAAATTTGAAGTGCAGTTTTCCTGTCGGTGGCTTTGCTTCCCAAGGGGCTGAACTGACTGAAGAAGTTGCTCGTGGTGCCCATGCTGAGCCCTCTCTTCAGCACCTCCCATAGTGAGGTGGGAAGCTGGGGCAGTTACACGCCAGCTGCCAAGCGAGGAGGTTGGGCTCTCAGAGTATTTTAGTCAGCCTGCTGCATCTGTCAATGCTCAGTGGGCTTGTGATGCTCGTCTCCAGAAGCCTTTGCTGTAGACTTGTGTGTCTGGCTTGGCAGAGCTTGCCTGGAGGAGGCGGTGGGCAGGGGATTGTTGATTTGTTGTTTGGTTGGGGGTTTTTTTTGTTGTTTAAATGTTCCTACTATACTAGCATAATCCCCGGGAGTTAGAGTTGAAGGAGGGGTGGTGGTTTCTGCTGGAAAGGAGATGGGAGTGTTGTGGTTGAGTCAGCTCTTGTCTCAAGCAGCGCTGGGAGCAGAGCCTCTGCAAGCAGTCACTGCAAAATGGAAAAGGAAAGGAAGCATATGTGTAAAATCCGTGGGTTCAGAGAGGTTCACAGCCCCCTTGTAGAGGCCTGGAGAAAGGAAGGCTTTTAACTCATATGTAGGTGCTTCTCTCTGGACCCTGGACAAAGTCCCTTCTCTTCTCCCCTCTGAACAGGAGGGATTTGAGCTGCAAGGACTCCTGCATGGTCATATTCCCCTTGGCAGCTGGAGAGAGGATGTTTTCCCCTTCCCCTTCCCTCAGGGGGTTTTGGTGTTGTACATGCTCCTCTTGGCCCCACACAGCAGCTGGGGTATGGGGTGGAGGGAGGGGGATGGCCATCGGTTATCCCTTGTGACTCCTGCCCGTGCTGCCACTTATCGCAGGAACCAGCACAGGGAAATTCCTGTGGTGCTCCATGTTCTCCTCGCAGTCACTCGGGCTGTGGCGTGTGGCCATCTAAATGAGGCTGGCAGGGCTCTGAGCTAACACTAGGTGTACATCTATTAATTTAAGCACTGGTCTGTGATAGCTGTGTTAAACTTGCGTGGTAAATTTGGAAAGGCTAATGAAGCCGTGGAAATACTCCAGAATGACCCAGCCCTAACTGTCTCTGAATAATATCATGCTGCTTCTCTAAGCTCTGAGCCTGCCTGTCTGCTAAATCCCACTGCTGCTGCCACCCTGCCGTGCCAAGCAGCTCCGACTCGTGCTGTTAACTCCAGCGCTCCGCAGAGAGGGCTCTGCTTTTAGCACAGCTGAGCTTTCCAGATTTGGGACCAGCCTTCCAACCATACCATGCAGAGACCCCTCCTGATCTGTTTGGCCTCCCTCAGCTGTGCGGTCTCTTTTTTGGACCCACATGGATAATTTTTGAAGCTGTAGTGCAAGTATCATGTGTCCTTTTACCCAGAGAACAATGTGGGATGGATTGACAAGAACAGAGGAGCTCAGGCTGGGAGCCTGCAGTGGTATCTCCTACTAACCCACCAGCTAAAGGCACTTGTAAAGAAGCGACTTGTTATGTGACATAGTAAAAGGTTGGATATATTAGGTGTTGGGTGGGAGAAAGGGACCAAGAGATCTGTTTTTAAAAGTCTTTGTAAGCTGTGCAAACTGCTGTGTCTTCACTTGTCTGGTGGGCTCCAGACATGGACTACGAGTATGAGCTTTTGGCATCGAGTCTTGAAAAATTAAGGTGGCTCCTGAAGTTGTCTTATTTCCAGGAATATTTTTCCTCCCGTTTCAGAGGAGGTTTCTGCCCTTCCTGGATCCAGGGAAAACAAAAGTACATTTTTTCATTCTCCTTGTTCTGAGCTATTTAAAATAGACATCTTTCTGGGGCCTGTCTCAAGTTTTTCGCTGTGGCACCTGGCATTGCTCTGTGCCCTGCGTGGTGTTATAGCGCTGTTCAGCACTGACAGGTCACAGAAAAACATCTCTTCCAGGGCTAAACAAACCTGGCAAATTGACACAGTGTGATGGCCTGAATGTCACTATAGATTCCAGCTGGCTTCAGCCTGGGCTACCTGAGACATTTAGGCCATCACCTCCTCTCCCTTCCCATGCCACCCTAAGTGGTTTTGCTGCAGGCAGCGATTGTAATATCCTATAAAAACAGATAAATGTTGCAGGCAGCGGGCTCTGAGTCGCAGAGCTCCTGAGAGACCCCGAACCCAGTCTCTCTTGGCCCTGAGCTGCTGGGATGTGAGGATCAGAGTATTGATGTGATGTGCTCCCCCCCTGGCTTGGCCACTCTGTTCAGCAGCATCTTGCTGATCAGAGTTAACCCTGAGCTTACCCCTCACCAGAGTAATTCTGGGTGAAAGCGATATCGGTGATCGTGGTGTTTGGATCCAAAAGTTGGAAGCTGGGTCTGGGACTCGTATGCTGCTGCATCGGCGTTCCTAGCAGAGGAGACTTACAGGAGAAATCCCAGATGTGGAGAATTAATGCAACTCCCTGGCAAGAGCTTTTCCCAGCGGGTCTTGCTATAGGTAGCGTAGCATTGCACAGAAGGTCTGGCCCTATTTTCTCCCTGCATGAGCAGAAATAGCTCTGAAAGCATGGAAAAGGCATTTACATGTCTCCAGTCCTTGGCTTTGTCTTTCTGCAAGGGTATTTGTAGCTGATGTAATGGATCTCTCCAGAAGAGTGTCTAAATACGCGCTCTGTTTGCAGCCTCTGTGGAGCTATTGAGAGTAATGTGGAGTCACGGCGAGTGTGTGGGATTGCATTTGGAATAAAGGAGGAGTAAATGCTTGACAGGTCTACACGACGTGTGTGCTGTGTGCTGCTGAACACAGCAATTAAACAAGGGCTGCTTTGCCTGTCACGGGGAGGGGATGAAGCAGGCTTGAGTCCTGCTTTGTTCTTCTAGGAAGCTGCCTATTAATACCTGTCCTCCTGAGAAAACTTACCTGAATGATGAGAGAGATGTAAGGACAAATCTACACACACACGCGAGAAAGAAGGTTTCATAACAGAGAATGTCTTTATTGTCAACCTCCTTTGATTGCTCTGAAATCTTTCCTTATAGATCCCACCACAGCCCCGGCGTGCTGCTCCTGTCACCCCCCCACCTCCAGAGAAGCGCAAGAGTGCCCAGGTTGCTGCTCCGATTAAAAGTAAGGACACATGCTTTTTGGGCATGAAACGGACACTGGGCAATATAAGTCATGGTGCCTGGGTACATTTGCTTTGTGCTTAGAAGGGCATCCTTATATATGACCTAAATTCCCACAGGTTTTATATCCTTTTATATATATGTGTGTGTATATATCTCCTAAATTTCTGTAAGTTTTAATGGTAACAATCATGAGCTGGTGGCCAGTGCTCCTCCATGTCCCATCTGACCCAGGAGGGCCTGGGCATCCTGGCACCTGCGGATGGATGCTGGTACAGCATCCTCCTGGTCCTCCGATGCTGGCAGCCCTGGGAAATGTGGTGCTCTCCAAGGAGCAAACTCTCTGCCTGCTTATGTGGCTCATCTGGCCAGCACACAACTTCAGTGATTTAAGGGTTTTTTGTGAGTGTTTTTCTCTCACTCACGCCGTGGCCATCTCCCAGCAAGGCAGAGGGAGTTTCCCCTGGCAGCACAGAGTGTGGTAG
Organism: Tringa solitaria; assembly: GCA_026413425.1. Lineage (NCBI taxonomy): Eukaryota > Metazoa > Chordata > Aves > Charadriiformes > Scolopacidae > Tringa > Tringa solitaria. Next base: position 2,708,817 of record JAOXJM010000003.1, read on the forward strand.
TTCACCAGGGGGAGCTCACTGGTAGCGATTTTAGGCCAAGGCCAAGGCTGCTTTTGGCTCCCAGTCTGTCGGGTGCTTTCTTTGTACAGTGCCTGGATGAAATTTCCATAAAATTGGTGGCCGGTGTCTGTAAGGAGCAGAAATAATGCCAGGGGCATGGCTGAGCGTATGCTGCCCACAGGCAGGGGAGCTGATGGTTGTGAGAGCTTCAGAGCAAAGCAGGAGCTTCTCTACCTTCAGTGCCATTGGGCTGGCAGAGGCAGTGGTCATCCTTCTGAGATGCTGTCAGCTTGCCCAGGTGCTCTCCAGTGCTCTGATGGTCATGCTATTAAGTGACACAGCCCGTTTCAAGCCCATTCATGTCCTCTCATGAGGAGCAGGGCAGAGCTGTTGACTTGCAGGTAGTTAATTGAAAGTTGAGGCTGGCACCAGCTTATTTTAATGGTATTGAGCCTTTTCACTGTGGCGGTGGAAATTTGCAAAGGTCAGTTTCCTTCACCTCCTTATCTTGTTTTAATGAAGCATGGTGGGAGCTATGATTTGTGAATACTCCTTTGTGAGGAGGAGGAGGAGGAGTGAAGGAGAGGGATGCTGAATGCCTGTGGGAGTGAAGTACACTGGTTTTCTGCCAAGCCTGTGCTTGCCTTGGGGTGGAGTGGTGGGTGGAGCAGTGGAGGGCTTCCAGGACCACCAGGTGCAGCAAAGGCATTTCACCTGTCTGTCCCAATGGTCCTTCCTTTGGTGGGGGGAAACTGCCTTCCCTGAGAGGTGGGCTCCCCATGAGGGTGCTCCTTCTCTTCCAGCACTTAATATCAGCTGCTCTCGAGAAGCTCTAGATGAAGGTAGCACGGTGTTTGCCCAGGTAACTATTTTCATAGTCAGGGAAGGACTTTGATACGTTTCTGCCCCCTAGAAATGAATGGATCAGGCTTACCAAAAATTTATATTAGGACAGGTTAAAGGAAAGTCTTAACATCTCTGCTTGTAGTGGATTTTTTTTTCCTTGGAAGGTGGGACAACTACCACTGCTAGAGCTAGTCAAAACTAGAGGTGGGGGGGGAAATACAGTAGTGCAGGTAACGTGGAGGCTTGTGAAAGTGGTGTGTGCTGGGGGGCTCTTGATCAAATGTTGGTGAGTGCTGAAAGGGAGAGGCTGGAGATGTTGTCAGCCAGATGTTTCCTTCACCATTGTGTGTGCACCATGGCGTGCAGTCAGTGAGGTTCATGCAAGAGGGAGGCACAGGCTGTCGTGTGAAGGTTTTGGTGTCTTGCTGTTCTTGAGCACCATCATGTAAAAGTGAGAGCTTAGATCCTGAAGGCAGAAAGAGGCCCTCGCTAAGCCAGGGGGGAAAGACTTTTCTGTCTTGTCCTGATCCTCCCTCCCTCTCATCCCCTGCATAAAACACAGAGCCCTTTGAAGGGTATTCATCTCAATAGAGTAGTTTTCCCCTTTCTAAAGAGGTGATTGTGCGGGAATGCTCCAGAGAGAACTGTTAGAATTTTGCTTTGAGATAAGTGAGGCAGGAAGAGGAGTTAAACTGCTCGGGTTGCATGCACAATGAGCCTTTTAATGGACTTCACTGTAGCAATTTGTGGGTTTTTTTTCTTTCTTCCTTTGATGCTGTTGCTAAGGCATTTTTAATTGTTCCCTTTCAGACGCTGTTGAAATTATCCCTGGGTCAGCTTCTAGTGCCTCCTCTGTAAGCACCACGTCCCTGGATACCTTGTACACGGCTTCTTCTGCGTCAGAGACCGCTCTCCCGACGGCCACCTCCAGCCCTGCCAACACCCCACCTCCTGTCCCAAGCCGGAGCGTCCACACCACCATCACACGCAATCTGGACACCGGCTCTGTGTCCCACTCCCGCTACGGGACTTCCCCAAAGGATGGGGCCAGCAAATCTCCCCAGACCAAGAGGGCTGCCCCGGCACCGCCAGCTGAAGGGGGGACCCAGAGGTCCCACACGGTGGATGGGGAGAAGGCTTCTCAGGTGAAGAAAGCTGCTCCAGTGCCCCCTGCAAGCCTGGATGCCTTCAACTCCCTCTGCCTGGAGGATAAGAAGGCAGCTGTGGAGGAGCCAGTGCCAGCAGAACCCAGTGGTCTGGTGGCATCTGTGCCCAAGACAATAGGTGCCGAACTGATCGAGCTGGTGCGCAGGAACACCCACCTCAGCTATGAGCTGTCCCGCGTGGCCATCGGCGTGGTCATCGGCCACATCCAGACCTCTGTCCCAGCAACGAGCAGCATCATGGAGCAGATTCTCATCTCCGTGGTGGAGAGTAAGGTAACATGCGCAGGGCTGGGCCGAGGGGCTGCTGCAGACCATCTCCTAGCGTCAGGCAGAAGGTGTTATAAGCTCGCCTAACGTTTGGGAGGAGAAGTGCAATGAGACCCCAAAGGAAAGGGGAGAGGTGCTATGTGGGTGTTAACGTCTAGCCAAGGGAACCAGGGGTTTAAACCATGTCCAAGTATTGGTAGAAGGGAAGTGGAGAACAGGTGAGTTTATTCCCCTGGTGAGCTGTAGATGTACAACATGACCTTGAGTTTGGAGCTGAGGGTGAGATGTGAAATCATCTGAGAGGGTCCTTGGTGCTGGGAAGCAGTGGTAAGCTACGGTGGAGGGGTGGGTATCTCAGATGAGACTGCAGTTTGGGGAGAGGGTGATGGACAGCAGTGAATTGAACCCCAGGAGCACATCAGGTGGGAGATGACAACCTTCCAGATCCCAGGAACAGCACTGGTCACAAAGCAGTGGTGGTGATGGATGCAGCTGGACTTGAGCCACACAGAGAAAGGTCTGACATGAGCTGTTGGCCACTGATTGTGAAAGCTCATGGAGGACCATTGTGGCAGCATAAAATCGGAGAAAGAAGTGAATAGTGACTTTTTAAAGAGGTGTTTTCTGTTATAAATGTGACAAATACAAGCTGAGGAAAATGGAGCCTTTGCAATAAGTGCTTCTGTATAGGAACCTTTTGTAAAATAATGCATCATATAAACTTGTTTTCTTCTGTGGTGCTGTGCATCCTCTATGTAGATTCAGCACACCTATCCATGCTATAAATCTGCACGGATTCTTGTCTCTTTTAACAACGGAGCACCTGAAACTTCTGTGTGTCTGCCCTGGCCTTTCATCAAAGCAATGAAAACTAGTTTTCCGTAGATGCAAACCTCTCTACTCCGTAACACACACCTCAGCCCTGCTTTTTTTTAAAAGACTGTGGCAGGGTAAGTTTTCAGCCACTGGAGGAAGAGTGTTATCTTGAGCTTGTTCTAAATAAACCCTATGCCAAAATGGTCATATATTTCTCCTTCCTCTGCTGCAGATACACAAGGAGGGAAATAAAAGGTTGCTTCTTGCAGCAGTCATTGAAATGGTGAAGTGCACCTGGGCAGCCCCCTGCTTTAGTTGGAGGGATAATAAATCTCATCTCCCACTTGCTAAATACAGCCCTGAGGAGCACGCTTCATATAAACATCTAAGATTGGAGTTCCATTGCTAATGGCAAGATTATAATGAACTGTTCAGAGGCATTTGAATATGGAAAACTAATGACATTCATATTTTAGATCAAATCATAATCTGGTTAACTGTGCTGAATACAGGGTCCTGCAAGCAATCATGAAATCTCAGTTTATGGCTGTAACCCAATGGTTAATTGCTTCCTACTTCAGTAACAATACTGTGTCAATGTGCGATCTAGATTCAGCAAAAAAAAAATTAGCTGTTTCAAGCAAATGTTCTGGCTCTGGCTTGTGCATTAAGAAGTTCAATTTTCTGTTATTTGCACCTTGGACAAGATTTGAATATTATTTTTATCTTTAGTACTCATTCTTGGGATACAATAAACTTAATTCCACAGAAGTCATTTAGTGCCAGGTTTCTGCAGAGGGGATTTGAAACCCTCAATTTCATGGCTGTTGCTGCAGACCGGCCTGAAATAGATGGGAAGAAATTCTGATGCCAGTGCAGGGATGAGGATGTATCTACTTGGAACTGTCTTGTGGTTTTGACCGAATTGACCAACCAGAACGACAGATGGCCCCTTCTCCCCCCAGCCAAGGAAAAGAGAGGAGAGGAAAGGGGGGAAAAAAGGAAATAAAAAAAAAGACTTTAGAAAAAAACTAAACTACTTTAATGAAAATATAAATAAATAATGAAATAATA
>JAOXJM010000003.1:2713085-2732762 GCA_026413425.1 Tringa solitaria
AAAAGTAAAATTACTGAACAGAAAATTAGTTCTGTTTTACCTCAAACCAGGACAAACGGATACGGTGTCTGTCATTTAGGACATCCGTGGGAATTAAAAATGCTCAGCACTGTACGGAGACACAGCAGAAGATCCCGTCCCATCTTGTAATACCTCATCATACCCGTCTTGAGCGGTGCTGCTTTCAGGAGAGCCTGGGTGGGCTCGCACAGGGCTCAGGTGGTTGTGGTGTGTGATTTTCCTCCATGTCCCACGCAGAAAATGTAGCTCGGCTGATGCGTAGGGGCCCGGTCCCAGATGAGGTGGTTCCCTGATGTGGACAAGCAGCTCTAGTGGTGGCAGGGGCAGTCACGTGTAGCTGTGGGGTGGCTGTGCTGTACTACTGTAGCTTTGCTAGTGGAGTTTAATGGTACAAATTATTAATGTTGACTTTGTGTTGTTCATTATACCAAATCGTTCCACGATCTCAGGAGTTTCTGTGTATAATTGTTGCTGAGTTGTCAGTTTTAGGTCAAGGGCTTCTTTTTATTCTTTAATTTGTAATTTCTGAAATCCCTCTACACCCCAATCCATGCAAATACATGGTCAGTTCTTCTTTTGCATATTTTTCAAGGTTTTTCTTCCACCACCTAAAACAGAGAGAGAGATCAGCTTTTATTTAAAGCTTTGCTCATAGTAGATACCATACCTGCTTCAACCTTTTGTATCATGTTCTTTAATTAGTTATATCCTTTCTATTCCTATTCCAGTCTTAATTTGAAGTCAGATCGCTGGTTTACTAAATCAATTTCAGAATCCATTACCTCGCTCCTATCCCCAGTGCTTTCTGAAGGTTGAATTGCAGTGGCACTTCCCTCTTATTTACCTTGCTGCTCCTCCAGCGTGGGGTCTGCCCAGGCACGTGTTTTCAAGAGAACAAAAGACCTTTCTGCTGGGACAACATCATGCTAGTGCTTTTAGAGAGGTAGCATAAGGCTACGCTGGGGGAACAGCAAAGACAAGGAGGGTGCTGAGGTGCTCATACCTTAGGAAGGATGCTTCCGAGGTACCAGACTACTTGGGGGAAGCCTGATCTACAGGAACAAACAAGCTAAGTTGGCTTCCCCATGTTAAGATTTGGCCTGGTTTTGGAAGTGGCCCCTCTTCTTGTCCTGGAGCCAGTTCCTGATGAGTGCCATGGTGACTGGGCAAGACGCGCAAAGGGAAATTAAACTCCTTTTCAAAGGCATTGCTGCAGTGATTGTCTGAACTGGAGCTGGCTTTCGTGGGAACTCATTTGAAATTTGGATGTAACTAAAGATAATATAGCTGCTGCCTGGTTTTCAAGCATCTAGAGAATCACTCAGATTAGTATGTATTGGTGATATGTGATGGCCTTCAGCTCTGCTGAATTATCTGCCATCTGAGAAGAGGGGGTACTACCATAGACGTCTTGGCTAGGGGGGTTGATTTGAGGATTTATTAATCTGAGTGTGAGGGAAGGAAAATTGCCTAATACACTAGCTAGCTACACCTGGAGAGAGAGCCCTTAAAAATTACTTATCTGCATTTTATTAAATTAACTTTGCTGTGTTGCATGTGTGACTCAGGCCCATCTCTGGTTGCCTTAAATTTGAGCTTGAAAACTGATGACCAAGGCGTGTAATTTGGTTCAGTTTTACAGATCAGCCCAGGCTGCTGGGGGGAGTCGAATATTCTTGGATGTGTTGGAGACGGAGGAACCAGTTAGGAAGTTAGTGTGGGAGGTGATGTACTTCTGGAGGGGGTTTCCCTCGTAGAGCTGGGCTGTGACCTGCTCCTGGCTGCCCATCACCAGTACCTCTTGTCCCCAACAAGCCCTGACAAACCTTGTGGCTGATGTGGCCGAGCTCCCTCTCCTTCCCCTGAATCCGTGTGGGCTGTCCCTCACGTGCAGTTCCCATTAGTGCATAGATTCGGCTTTGCTTGGAGGAGACTTGCTTTTGAGAAGACACAAATGCTGCTCCGGGGCTCAGCTTTTCCCTGCAGGAGCTTTGTCCCTCTCCTCGCCTGGGACAATGGGAAGGTCAGCAGGGCGAGTGCTTTCAAGGCCGAGTCCTTTGGCTGGGCTGTGAGCGTGCCTCTGCAGGGCTCCTCCCTACTGAAATAATGTAATAACAGTGAATCTGGAGGGTGGGAGGGATGCATTAGTGCTTAGGCAAGTCCTTTGCTCGCTGATTGCTAGAGGAGCCTTTGTGAAGGTCTGTGCCAGCATCTTCACGCACGGCCATCTCAGTTCAGCTGTAGATGGGCCACACTCATCCAGACAGAGCCGCTGCCGAGTACATCTGTGGAGCAAATGTGTGCTGGGCTGCAGATGGCCGGGACACCTCAAAAGGGAAGGCTGCAGAGACCTCACGGAAGCAAGCTAACGTGGTGGCTGATAGCCAAATGCCCCCTCTCCCCATGACACCCTGCAGGTCTGTGCGGGGCAGGCATCTCCTCCCTGTGATGGGGCTGCGTCCCCGGGGTGCCCAGCCAGGAGCAGACCTGCCGCTGCCCAAAGGAGGGGAGAATTCACAGAGTAGTCCCCCTGAAATATGTTTAAAACCCTGCTATATCGTGTACCTGAGGCAGATCTGGGCTCATCCGGAGGGAAACTGCTGGTAGATGTGTACCTGTGGTACTGGTGATCCACCGTGCTTGCTGGGGTGGTGGGGTGGAAGGCATGGGAGGGGATGAGGAAGAGCTCAGCAGGGTGGCAGCTGGGCTTGCATGGCAGGCATGACCACCTCTGAGCAGTCTGGGTGTGATGAGGCTCCCAAAATTACTTTGGGCTGCTCAGGAGGATCCCTGCAGCAGTCGGTTCCGCTGGTCCAGGGATAGGAAAAAAAGGTAGAAGATTTAAAGCAGTGAAATAATGCAAAGTGGCATCATTAGAAGTACTGAAACCTCCTCCAGCTTTATGGGCTCTGCAGCAGATTCCTGGAAACGGCCATATGACGGGGCTGCAGGCTGTAGTAGCTGCCAAGATGTTTAATAAGCAGAGACCTGACCCCGGTGGTGGGAGGGCTGGGAATGGTGCTGAGAGAGCATCGAGGCGGTGTGTGGTGCGGTTACGCCGGTCGGATTGAAGAGCTTGTTAATGGATTGATCTCATCCAAGTCCATTAGGAGCTTGAGTCGTAAGGGCTGCAGATGAAGGATTGGAGGAAGCAGATTAGTGATAAGAGGCTGAATAGACTGATCATTAAAACGAGTACTCGTTAAAATGCTCATCCGAAAAGATGTCCCAGCGGTGGACTGTGGTAGGACCAGGGGTGCACTGCTCTGGCAAGGAGGAGTAAGGGACAAAAATGGAGAACCCTCTCCCAAGCAGCTGGGACGCACGAGGACAGGCAAGTGACACTGAACTCTTGTAGGTCTTCCTAAAGCGAGGAGGAGGTGGCAAGACCAGGCAAGTCTCCTAACTAATGTATTTGCTTCTGTGATAAATCACCATTCAGAGGGAGATTCTCCTGCATTTGTGCTCAGCTCTGGAAAGCTGCCGTCCTCTCTCGTGGCTGGTTACCTAGTTTTCTGCTCCTACCCACAGCTTCCCAAAATTTTAAGAGCGTACAGAGGCTTGTGTTAAAGCAGCATCTTCCTTCGTTACCTGCCTGACAAAAATTATGTAGTAAGCAGCGACAGCAAGAATAATTTTTATTATAGAATAGAAGCACTGAGTTGAAGTCTTAATTAGTTCACACCCCAAATACCCCAAAGAAAATTGCTAGCAGTTCTGTCTCTAATAAAGCAGGTGAGACGTTATTGTTAAACCTGGGGTGGTTTCCCAGGAAGGGCTGGGGGGTGGAGGGTGTGCAGGAAGGGTGCTGCTCCTGCGCTCGGCTGTCTCAGTGCTGGGGTTGTGGGTGTGCGACTGTGCGTGTGTCACCACTGACACAGAACACGGGCTCCTGTCTCTGGACACAATCCTGCTGCTCTGCTTGCAGCGTGAGCTCTGCTTCAAGCCTTGCTGCCCCTGTTGGAAGGAGCTGTGCCAGGACAGGACAAGGTCTTCTCTAGGTTTCCAGGAGAAGACACCGTGCAGTTGCAGGGTGTCTTGGCTAGTAGCGGTAAAGTCCTTTTCATACAGGCTGATTATGACTTGTTCTCTGCACGCTGCAAGATGTCTTCATCCAAAAATTGTTAAGCGTTTGGTCTCAGTGAGTGGGTTTTCCCTGTTTGAATTTCTCAGCTCGGTTCTCTTCCACCTCGCTGATCTCCTGCTGCTTGTTGTCACTGCTGCTGAACCCCTGTGTAGATAATTTAAGTTATTCTGCAAATTAGTCCTTATCTCTCTTAATGGTGCCTGAGCTCATCACCTGTAATCAGCTCGGTTCCACGTGCTGGTCCTACCTTCTTGCCCTGCTTTCAGGAAACCAGGTAGTTCATATAGTACAGTGGGGTCCTAAAGGCTTATTCTAAATCACAGACCACAGCAGCTGTCGGGGCAGGTTAACTGCTGCCTGGCTACTCCCCTCTCTCTCTCTTGAAGGAGAGGAAAAGTGCAGGAAAAACAACTGAAGAGTGAAGCCTCCATGGGAAGGGTTACATGTGAGGCAGAAGTGGTGGGGCTGCAGTTGACAGCAATTTTGAGAGAGGAATATGTGCAGTAAGATTTGCTGAGTTATCTGCGTCGTAGCTGCTGTGAACGGTGGTTGAGCTCTGCTGCTTGGAAGAAAGCAGAACCAAAGCAGCCCAAGATGAATTAGTTCCCCTTCCTTGCTGCAGAAGATGGCAGACCTAGTGCTAAGCAGCTGGTGTGTAGGGAACCATGCAAGCGCTTGCTCCCGAGTCAAGGATTACAGGAAGATTTGTCCCATTGGGGCCGGAGGGAGCGGGCAGTGAAGGGAACTTCTCCTTCCTGGAGGCAGTTGTGCAGCGTGGTGGTTTGGTGTCCAGGGCACGTGTGTTTTACTGGTGGTGAGCCTGGAGCTGTGCTCAGCTGCTCCCTGGCAGTGGTCCTGGCCTGTGCCAGGCTGCCTTGGCTTTCCCCGTGCTCAGGATGATTTCCAGAGTCTACAGCGTGTCTTCAGAACACCTGCCTGATGCCTGCACCTAGAAGGAAACCAGTGTTGTAGTTGTTTTGTGGGGGGTAATAGAGCACCTTCGGGCTCAGTGAGGTTGGGTTGCCCTGTGTTTTTGACTCGTGCTGGCCTGCTCTCGTGAAAGATGAGGTGTTGTTTCGCTGCCCTCTGGGAAGGGAAAATGAGGGTTTAGCTGGCACTGAGCGTAGTGCTCCGGCACTTTGGGTTTTCCTTAAGTGTAGTGAAATGTGCAGAGGGCTGTCGTCATCTGAGTTGGCTTCTTGCTTTAAGTTCCTCTCTTGTAGGAAATGAGCATCCCCCTTTCTGCCAGGGCAGGCAGGGATCTGATGGTGTTCTGCAAACACCCTTTGCTGCAAAGAGAATGGGGAAAGTTTGTAATGTGCATGTGTGCTAAAAGGTTACAATTATGTGACCTAGGAGGGACTTGGGTGCAAATTCCTGTGGCTTTGGGAACATTGGCTTGTCTGGGTCAGCCTTAGGTTACTAAATGCAATAAGGAAAAAGGGATGTAGCTTTGTTTGAGTGAGGTTTCTTGGGTTCTTGAACATCCTCAGAAGGCAGCTAATGCTCCATCGGGATGGTGGCAGCTTGGATTTAAAGACTTTCTGACCGTGCACTGGTTCTGGCACCTGTTTTGATTCACTCACTGCGTTAGCTGTGCAAGGAAAGGAGGCAGGTAGGGGCCCAAAAGTATGAGAGCTGAAATAATGCACGTGTCTTAAACTTGCTGGTTTTTTGCTGCCAGCTCTTGACTGAATGAGGCCAACTGCCAGTCCTGAGACAAAGATTAAAGGCAACAGGCACCCAAACAACGGCTAGCTGTCAGGACCCCACTAACCACTGGTTTTGCTATCGTGCAGAATCTGAGTGCGGGGCTGCCCTCGGGACAGATCTGCCACGACGAGCAGCGTCTGGAGGTGATCTTTGCAGATCTGGCCAGGCACAAGGACGATGCTCAGCAGCGCAGCTGGGCGCTCTACGAGGATGAGAACGTCATCTGCTGCTACCTGGAGGAGCTGCTTCGCATCCTGGTGAGTAAATTTCTCTCTTTACAGGCAGAGCAGAGCAGACAGTCCCCTTGAAGTTTTTTTTCTGACCTCCTTTGGCCCCGTGTTGCCAATGGATCTGCTGTTTCAAGGGGCATAAGTTTCTTGTGCATCCTTTACTGTCAATTTGAAGCCCTGCCCTCCTGTGTGGGGTCTGCAGTAGTCTGGAGCTGCCTTCCACTCTACCTTGCAAAGCCATTCTGAAAAGAGTTAGAGCTGTTATTCCTGGTAGCTGCAGTATTTACCTATCGCAGGAGAAAATAAACCCTCACCTCCAAAAAAAAAGACGAAACCCCAACCTCCCCCAGAAAACCTAGAAGTCTGCTGTTGCAGTAGTCCTGTTTTAAAACATCTTCCTTTTAAATCATCCTCTGCGTCTGGGAAATACCTGCAGGGTGAGGCCCATTAAATGGGAAGAAAATTCTTTGGCTACCTTGAAAGTGAACTTTAAAGCTATTTTTGGGAAAAAGTATAAAGTATCCCACCACAGTTGTGTGTACAGGAGAGGTACATCCCCTTAGTGAGCAGCTCCAGGGCTGTCACTGGCACGTACAGCAGGACAAGGCAGAGGGGGGTTTTATGCAACCATTTCCTCATAATTTAGGGGTAGGAGGAGATGTACAGTAACTCTCAGGATGGGAACAGTTCTGGAGCTGCCCTGTGTAAGTGTATGATGCACTCATCAAGGTGCTTCTCAGGTCACGGGTTTTTTATGTGTTTTCAGCCCAATACATGCTGTATGGCAGAGATGTTTCTCAAGAATTCACTTTGATGCAGAATCTGCGGGGTGGCAGTTGTTGAGCCCCCTTTGTGCTCTGCCTTCATTTTCTTTGTGAGATGGTTGGGCTGGGGCTACTGAGATCTGAAAGCAGCTGGCCTCCCTCGAGGTCCCTGCAGCAGGCACCTTGCTGCTTTGATGTGCCACTGGGCTGACCTGTTCATTCCTGCTTCCAGACAGATGCAGACCCAGAAGTTTGCAAGAAAATGTGCAAGAAGAATGAGTTTGAATCCGTCCTGTCTCTTGTGGCGTATTATCAGATGGTAAGGTAGCAGAATGCATCCAATCTCTCTTTTTGAGATTTCCCTGAAGACGCAAAAGAGCAGGGTTGCTGTTGTGAATATATGGAAGACGTTCCTCCTGGATGGGGCAGTTCCATGACAGAGATGGAGTTGGAGCTCATCCCTTTTGCATGCTGGCTAATGTCAATGCTATGCATCTGAGTTGTATGGAAGAGCAGAGGATGCTATAGATTTTGAAGCTGTAGCTAGCACTGTGAAGGGTAAAGCTTGCTGCTTTTATTAGGTCCATTGAGGGCCAGAATTGGCACCGCTAATATCTAGAGGAAGGATTTCCAAGGATGCCTTGGGAAAACTGACAGGCTGTGACTGCTCCTCTTTTCATTGATGCACTCCTGTGCATTAGTAAGTAGCTTTGCTTAGGAAAGTAGGTTGTGAGTGGAAGCCTTGGGAGTGAGGAAGGAAATTAGTATTCAGAGGAAGAAATGGAAGTTTTGCTTTCAGTGCCTATGCGATGCTGCTTTGCCCCTCTTTTTCCTGGAACGTGCTGTTGTAGGACTCCATGGGGGGTGGAATCTTGTCCCTGAGTCCTCAGCTACAACACATCAAGCCTTGTGGCATTTAGCTTTCATCTGGCACTTCTGTGTCTGAACCCGGAGCTCAGCATCAGGGGGCTGTAGCATGTCTGAGAGCAGTGGGAAGGCAGGCTGGGCATAACGGACCCTGATGGGCTCACTGCCTGCTGCTCTTCTCTGACCAGGATTTCAAGGAAGCCTGACCAGGTGGGGAGCAATTGGGTTTCTTGTCCTGGCTGCTGTCTTGCCCGGTGCCAGGGCTTGGCTCAGTTCTGTTCTCTGAACTCTGAGTTGTTGGCTGAGGCTGGAGTATGAAGGTTACCCCAGCCTTCAGGTTGAGTGTCATCTTTGCTGGAGTTCCCTGCGTGTCCCAAAACTTTCTGGTTATACCCTCTGCTCCCAGTGCAAACCCAACAGACAGCTTGACAGTGGAGGAACTGCTCCCATCCTGTTCATTAACCATCACGTGCTGAAGAGGGTTTGCAAATACTGTGTTGTCAGGAAACCTCCTTCAGAGCAGCATTCAAAAAACCTCAGAGTTTTGTGTGCTCAGAGAAACCTGTCTACCCAGAAAATTGATTCTGTCTGCTGAAGACAGGTATAGGTTGTGGATTTGTATCTCATTTAGTGGATGAAGTGGGGCATTTCAGATCTGAGCTCTGGCGACCACATGTGCCAACAACCTGTAGCCAGCCCAGTTGTGAACGTTAGCATAAAATACACTAAAAAAAAAAAAAAGCTAGTTGTTGCTACTTGTTGTTAAAAGGTAGTAGAGCTTCTGGGTTCACTGTCACCCTGAGACGATCTGTAGCTTCCCAACAATGGGAACTTCTGAATAGTTATGTCTCTGTCTTAGAGTGAGCCCTCGTCTGGGACATCATTTCATCTAATAAATTGTGTTTGCAGGAGCACAGGGTGCCATTACGGCTGCTGCTCTTGAAGTGCTTCGGAGCCATGTGCAACTTGGATGCCGCAGTCATCTCAATGCTTGTGAACTCGGTGCTGCCCATGGAGCTGGCCCGGGACATGCAGACTCACACACAAGGTGAGCCAGAGCTGCTGTACCTGGATCCCCAGGAACGTGTGTGTGGCTCCTCGTTGCCTGACTGCTTTATGTACCCAGTGCCCTGGGGAGAACAGTGTCTGTTTTTAAAGTTATTTAGGTTGTTATAGCTGTAGGTGGAGAATGCACGGGAGGGGATGGTTCTGTCCAGTGGTGCAAGGCCCTCTAGCTCTTGAACATGCCATTAATGATCTGCATCGCTTCTTGTAGATGTCTTAAAGCATGTTTTGAGCTGTTCCAGTTTTGTTTCATGATGCTGACAAGAGACACCTGCAGATCTCATGGAAGATCTCTGCAGCTTCTTATAGGCAGTTTTTCTCAGCACTCTGCACCAGATCTTTGAGGCGTTTCTTGCTGGCAATGAGATGTGTGCTGGTTAAAGAGCTCCTGTTTGGCCCAGTGTCCTTCATCTTCCAGCACCCAGGAGCAGATGCTGAGGAAGAGCCTAAGAACAAGGTGAACACGCAGTAATACTCCCCAGATGTTACCTTCTGGCTCCCACATGTGCATGGCCATGGGCAGTCACAGCTTTGCTTGCCATTTTGAAGTCAGCCTGTCGGCCACCAGTACTGGCAGTGGCATGCACTAATTTTTCCCTTAAAGGGATTTTGAAAGTCTATTGTTTTGTGCTAATCATGGCCAGCAATTAAAGTAGCTGTTGAGTGACCATGTAGATCAAATCAGAAGAGCCCCAGTGTTTGGAGCCCTGATTGCAGTCTGTAGCCTGTTGGTTTGCTACGGGTGTCGTGCAGCTGTGGAGAAGTATAATTTAGGGATGAGACTGTGTAGGGATTGACAAGTCTACGCAGGACAGGGACCATCACATCCATTTCATGTGAGCCAAGTAAATGTCTAAGATGACCACCTTGGATGTGCATAATGTATGTCTCTGTCCCCAGCATCCCACCACAGACTGTGCCGACCCAACTGTGTGGTGGACAGGACTAATGAGGTCAATCTGGTGTCTGGAAAGGGGGATGAGAGGTGAAAATCAAGCCAGTTGCAGAAGGCTTTGTGCTTTGCTTAGATGCTTTGAAGGGCAGGCATTTCAAAGGTGGGGTGTACCTAAAAAATAACATGGTGTGGTGCAGGACCGAGATCATTACACCTGTGTTGGCTGCGTTTTCTCTTTGAGCTACAGCTGGTTATCAGTTCTGTGTGGTGAATTTATCACTCTGTTGGTGTTTTATCTGGTTATGCATGAGAAGCTGCTTCTCTAGGCTGAGACTTCACTGCCCAAGAAGCAAATAATACTCAGTTATGGGACCATGACTGTGCTTCTGTGGCAACATTACTCCAATTTTGTGCTGCCAGAAATAAACTTTATGGTGCATCCATCATTAATTCATAAAGGTTTTCTCCAGGCAAGTGTCTTCTGCACTATGCCCAAACAGGCTTCAGTCTCCTGCTCTGTTCCTCGAGCAGGTATGAGGGGCCATTGAGCTCTGACCTAGGTGACTTCTGTAGACCTTTGCTGATCTCCATGTAGCACTTCTGGTTGAAGCAGGCTGATGTCCCAGCAAGTGTTGGCTCTGCTTTGGGAACCTAAAAAGCATTGCAGTGGGCGAAAAGTGTCTCTGCTGTGTCTCCAATCTGCCAGCCTGCAGCATCTCTTCTTCCCTAGCTTCGTCTCAAGGTGTGGGGTTTCTTCCCTCCTTCTTCTAATACATAGGCAGTACTGTTGAAGGATGAAAAGCTGCTCTTCCTTTGCTGACAGAACACTTTGGGTTACAGGAGCCTCCCAAATTGGTGTCCTGATCCCATGTTTCCTTCCTTGTGCTAAGCTCGTGGCAGGTGCTCATGCAAATGTCATCTGCACAGCATCCATTCCTCTTGGCCATCACAGCAGGGCTGCAGAGAAGTAACCATCCTTGACCCAATTGTGCCTGTCCTTCAGAGGTGTTTTAGGGCATTAGTAGTTCCCTCCTGCCATGCTGGTGCTTACTGCTCCGTGTCCTGCCAGCAAATGGCAAGTGGCGCCTTGTGTGAAAACATGACCTTGAATCCTAGAATAACTTGAGTTTATTTTGGTACTAAAAACTGGGGAATAGCAGCTGATCCGTGACATACTGTGGAAGAGCTAATCCCTTCTGCGGATGGCAGGGGCCAGGGCAATCGGTGCCAGCACTAAGCAACTGGGGAGCCTTGAACTGGCTGCAGCAGCTCCGTGGGATCCCTCCTGCCTTGTTACTGAAGAGCAGCTGAGGCAGAAGCTCTGTGCGTGGATGCTGGGTGCCTTTGATGAGAAGGCACTTTACCCTGGGGCTGATGCAGGCGTGTTGGCTGCGGGCCAGTTCTTCTGCCAGATGCTCGGGTCTTATTGCTTCTGGACGGCCACCTCCCTCTGCTGCGGCTGGCCTGTGCATCTATCAGTGTTAGAAGAGCTTATAATAAGCCACAGCGAGGCAGAATTAGCCAGAACAATTCCAAAGAAAACAGAAGGGGATAATCCAGTCTGTAATCGTGACTTTCTCCCTTGTTGCAGCTCAGCGTACACGTGAGTCAGCTGTCGGGCTCTTTTCAGTTGCAGACAGTTGTGTCCCAGTGCCCGGATTTTGCCCTGCTGTCTTTAGAGGTTGGAAGCAACGTCTTTGAAAGCCTCTGAGAAATACCTTTCATACGTACTAGCAGCTTTCTTACCTGTGCCTCAGCAGGCTTTGGAAATGCCATCTGGGGAGCAAACATCTGCATCTCTCCTGCCCTTCATGGCTACTTGAGTGATGCTTGCCAGTCTGTCATCAGCAGAGGCCCTCTGCTTCAGAAGAGTTGTACTAATGCTGTTTACTTTCTTGCAGCCACTGGTGCTGCTCTGGAAGGAAAAACCAAAAAGGTGTGCTTTGACTGGCAATTACTCTCTTCTCCAGCATGGTGAGTCTTGGGTGAGTCTCGCTGCAGCTGGGACACTCCAAAAATTTGTATTTGAGTGAGTGCATCGGGTTAATCTGGATTTGCCACAACTTCAGCTTTCTGACTGGTTTCAGCATCCTTTGGTTTGGCATCATTAGACAAATATGACAAGATTTGCCACCTAGTAGTGAAGTCTGCTGTCAACAGAGCTGAATGGACATCAGTTCATGGCAGATGGGCCAAAGACATATAAAAATACACTCCTCCCTCCCATCTGTAATTAATCTCTTCCTCCGTATTTGCTACAACCACAAGTTTATCACTGGCTTCTGGTTCTCAGATCATTATTTCATCGCTCCTGATGCGGTGAGAAAAAGTGTTTTGTTCATGAAAGCCTTACAAGGAACATGGAAACAGCAGGTCCCTGAGACTACCTACTGCTGTATCCTGCCTCTGATACCCAACTCCTGAAGCTGTGGAGGAAAGAATGAAGAAATCATATGGTAAACAGTTTGTCAGATTCTTTTTCTGCTACGGTGAGCTTTGGCATCACTGACAACTTATAGCTGAGAGGTTCTTACATAAGCATGAATTATATGTAAGTCATTGAATATCCTCCCTCTCTGTTTACCCAAGAGTAAACAGCAGTTTCCAGCTTTCCTTTGCTGCCACATGGTCTAGAGTGCTGTCCTACAAACTCTTAATCTTGTTAACGCTGTAGTATCTCTTGTTAAGCCCCAAATGTTCTATTTTTACTGAAAGTATTTGCTGTTTGAAAACTCAGGCATCTTGTGGAGCTCTGACAAAGTCTGCACATTCTTTGTTTATAGAGGCTTTGCTCATGGAGCTGACTTTCCAGGGGCACGAGGCTGGAATGATTCACTAGCATTTTTCCCCCTGTGCTAACAGTAAATCTGAGGGGTGCCAAGTGTTGCAAGTCCTTTGGCCAAGCCCAGGAGTAGGCAATGACACTGAAGGCACCAGCCTGTGCAGTCAAAACCAAACTGCAGGATGCAGGTGCTTAGAGATGGATCGATTCGTGCACAGAGAAGTGAAATGTCTTAAAGGGTTTGGAGGGGTTACTGGAACCAGCATATATCGTGCTGGGAAGCGGTACTGCTGAGAGAAGCAGCATACTTGAAGGGACTTCTTTTTCCTCTAGTGAAAAGCAGTTTGGGTCAGTTTTTTTATAAATGCACTCTCGCTTTCCTTGTAACGAATGCCCCTAGGCTCTTTCTGGCAGATGTAGCTGAACTTTATTTAGCCAGTATGCGTGGTAACCTGCTTTATAAAAATAATACTCGTCTTCAGACTTGCTGAGCTGGATGGAAGCTACATTTGGTGATGACACAGATCCTATTCCATGTCTTTTTCTTTTTTTTCTTTTTTTTTTTTTCTGAAAATGTCTATTGAGGTGTATCTGTTAATTAAAATTCAGGAAAGGCACCGGCTGTGGTTCTGTGGAGCATTCACATGTAGCTGCTGCCAGGGAGAATTGTGTTGGACTAGCAGGCTGGGGGACATATTGATGCTGGAGACACGCGTGGCCTGGGTGGGAGGTGGGCAGATGCACAGAGTCATGAGCAGTGATCTGGCCTCCCCAGAGACCTCCTATACCCCCAGGCAGAGCTGAGGTAGGGAAAGCAGAGCAGAGCAGCGCAGAGACAGTGACAAGCAGCGTGGCTGTCCGGGGGTGGTGTTGGTTGGAACAGGCGGTATTTCAAGGTAGCCAGATGGATGCTTTTTTGGGTTCAGTAATTGCATAACTATGGGATGTGTCCTGGGACTGTGCAGGGGAGGTTTTTAATTATTCAGATCAAGTTTGGCCAGATCCTCTTAAGTGAAGGGGGGAAAAAAACTTGAGAATTCTTGTTGTGATTATTTTTAAATTGCTTTGGAAATGCATAGCACAGAAGGCGTGTGGTGTGCTTAAACAGGGGGAAAAACATCCTTATAGCTCAGTAAATACAGGAATGAGGAGCAGTCTAATCAGTGTTAATTGTCTGTATTAAATGTGTGACTTCACAGCTGCAGCTGGGGAACAGTGTTTCACATCCTCAGAAGAACTAATGGCAGGACCTTTTACCTTGCAGATCATCAAAAGATGTGTTACTCTGCACTGGTGCTGGCAATGATGTTCTCCATGGGGGAGCCCCTGCCATATCATCACTATGGTAAGAGCAGCTTGTGCTTACGACTGGATGGGGCAGCAGAGCTGATGGTGGGACATCTGGGGCATGCCAGCAGACACAGGGAAAGGACCTTTCCTGGTGGCCAGGGTGGGGACAGCTAGGGGAAAGGCCGGCACAAGAAGAGCCTGCTCTTTATCAATAGAGCCTGGCTGCGGAAACATTGGGCTGAGATGCCAGATTTCCAGAGAAAGCAGCACAGATCTGGGTTAGAGCAGTGGAGGACTGGTGCCGTGCTGCAGAAGAGGTGGATTTGCCCATCGCTGTGACTAAGCAGCATTTTGTTTTGCCTCTGCCTTGCGTGAAAGCACACACTCCTTACTTGCCTTGGAGACGTTCTGTCTGCTGATGAGGCTGAGAGCCCAGACCGCTCCATGAACACCCACTAAAGCTGTCAGCTGCATAACGTGGCCCCTTCCTGGTCTCCCTTCTAACAGGATGGTGCCACCCTGTGTATTTCAAGCCCTTAGGGAAAGTGGAGATGATTAAGGGTAGTGCAGTCAGTAGGGAAGGGCAAACATTGTGCCAGATCTCCTGTTTTATCCTCTGTCCTTTCATTCCAACCTTCAGCCAGAAAGTTCTGCCCACTGGCTTCTTCCCCAGGCCATGTTGTGTTCCCTGTGTTTGGGAAACTTTGGGCTCGGTTTTCCTAGAAACGCAATAGAAATTTCTATAAGCATCTCCTCAGCAGCTTCACCTTAACACCCCAGTAAACACATACAAGATTGAAGCTGGTGCAGTAGAGACTGTGGAATGAGCCTCCACACCTCCTGCTTTTCTCTGCTTGTGTAACCCTGACAATTATTTCCTGCAGGTGGACTTATTTGCATGAGCTCCTGAGCTTTCCTAATAGCTAAATTGAAAAATGGGTTATTACTAATGATCTGGATGATTACTTTTTTTTTAATAGATGGATTAAACCAGTGGTCAGGAATACAAATATTTTCCTGCTTGAAGCCTTTATTTGCAGCAGTGATGCTGCAACAACAGCTAGAGCAGGATTTGGTGTTTTATTTACTCAAAAAAAATTGTCAGTGGGCGACCAACTTCCAGCATTCCCCTGCACTGTGGACAGTTCTCTGAGCCACTTGTCTCTTGCACAAAAACACCTCAATAGTCTGTCTTGTCCACTTGCAGGGTTGCTAATTCCCAGGAGGCTGACACTGGCACTCCACTAATGGTTTTTTAAGCGTAAAAGCATGGAGAACTGGCTTACATGGTCCCTTGTTGCTTGGTTTATTTTCACTGTGCTGTAAATGCCCCTCTTTCTCCTTGTGCAGAACATCTCAACTCTCAGTTTGTGCAGTTCCTGCTGGATGTGATTGAGGATGGGCTGCCCTCGGACACCACCGACCAGCTGCCTGACTTATTTGTCAACGTTCTTCTGGCCTTCAATCTCCACATTCCGGGTCGGTTTGGTACTGCTTTGCCTTGGCTGGAATTCAGTGGTCTGAAGTGAGGGTGTGAAGAATGGGGAGGGAGAATCCTGCTGGGTCTTCATGGTGCTATGATAACCTCTGCAGCTCCCCTAGCCTCTGGCAATACACCATGTTTAAATATTGTGCAAAATCCTAGAGGAAAAACCTGTCTGAGAGCCCATGTCCAACCAACTGACCCTTGAGCACAGCAACTCTGTGAAGCCCAGCAGATTTCTCTCTGTACTTCCACACCGCCTGGATCAAAGCAGTTGCTGGGCTGCATTTGCAGAACATGAGTGGGGTTAACTCGCAGGTACAGCTGATTTGGAAGAGAAAATGCTTCAGCAGGCATTTCTCAGTACACCTCCAGAAAGAAAGTCCTCTGCCTTCTGTAGGTCTTGGCAAACCTGCTACCCGTCTGCACCTTTTTAAGCTCACTCAGTGCCCAAGTGTTGGGGCCAGGCTCTTCAACGTTGGCCTGAGCTGGGCCCTCTCCTGAGTGCCCTCATCCTCCATCCTCCCTCCCCGGCTGAGCTCCTTGAGAACAGACAACACGTCTGGTCCCTAGAGGAGGGCATTTGCCCTCTCGCTGCCTGCGAGTTTTGAAGCCTCTTGTTTGAAGACGGGGGGAGTAGTTCCAGGTCCTGCTAAGAGAGGCCACTCCTTAACCCAAAATCTCCTGTTCCTCCAACTGTCTTTAGTTAATTACTTCCTCTTGTTCTGCTTCATGGCTTTATCCTTGGCTTCATGGAAAAGGGGAGGATAAAGCAGCAAGGATGTGTCCAGTAATTTACCTGTTAATTTGAGTTGTGCTTCATTAAAATTTCTGTGAAAGTTTCTAATTTCATGTGAAAGTTGATTGCACAGAGACTGATTAAGTATAGTCTCTGCTGCTTTCATTCATTACTCCTTCTCACACTTACCCATATACTTCCTGGCTGCAGTAATTAGGCAATAATGCATGACAGGCAGTGTGTTTCTGGGGGATTATTGCCCACCTGGGGTGTAGCCAAGAGCAGTGACTTGTTCTCTGATGCTAAGAACATGTTAAACGACGTTCAGGTTGCTTATTAGTGGATTGAATTTTTTTTACTCCT
The DNA here is from genome assembly GCA_026413425.1 of Tringa solitaria. NCBI lineage: Eukaryota > Metazoa > Chordata > Aves > Charadriiformes > Scolopacidae > Tringa > Tringa solitaria. The sequence goes on from JAOXJM010000003.1 coordinate 2,729,385, forward strand.
CTGTCTGCAAGATTCATCTATCTTACAGTTCAGTGGTGCAGCATTAGTTAAAAATCTCTCCTAAAAGCATTTTATACTGATGCCCTGATGTGGGGGGCTGCTGATGTGAAGTAAGAAGATAGCAGAGAGCAGAGCCCTTGGCTTCAGAGGGCTGTGAGCAGAGGTAACATTTGACAACATAAAGCCTTTGCAAGGTATTTCACAGCATTTGGCTGGCAGGACTGGAGCTCACGGGTGAATTGGATCCACACAGAAAGAATGAAGTCCCAAGTGTTCCATGTGTTGTTTCCAGATTTATTTCCCCTTCCCTCTCCCTGCCTACCCACTCTGTGGGGCTGAAACTTTTCATAGCCCTGATAGACTGTGGTTCTGCAAAGCTCTGCACAGCACTCATGTGAAATAGCTCTCCACTATGGTTGTGGGGTTTTTGTGTTATTACTGTGGCCTTCAGGAAACAAAGAGATGTGCTGAACAGGTTTCTTCCTTAGTTCCAGAACACAGTGTGATCATGACTACAATAAGCAAGCACTCGAATGTCAAGACTTTCACAGAAAAGCTGCTGCTGCTGCTGAACAGGGGAGGTGAGTGTTTGCAGCACTGCTCCACGCCTGGCAGGGGGTGCAGCTAATGGTGACGAAGGGAGAGGAGCCCCTGGCTCGTTAAGGGGTGGGATGTGTCAAGGATGCAGCTAGCTGAGGAGCTGTCGGCTCAGGCAGGATGTGCTGCTTCCTCGTGAGTTTGTGAGGGTGACAGGCTGTGTGGCTGAGGATGGAGCTGCACAAAGAAGAAAGTGATGCTGATGGTGTCTAGGAAGAGAGGAGAGGCCTCTGGGCTGCCATTTCCATGTACTTCTGGGTCAGATCAGCCCCATCTCATGGCGTGGCTGGCTGTACTGTAGGCAAGCTCTTCTCTAGGAGGAAAGCTGGTCCTGGGCCACTCCTGTCCTTGGACAGACAGGACGCCATCAGTGCTGGCACACAAACCTCAGCCTGTGCTGGCAACCATCAGCCCCGGGCGACAGATCCAGAGGGAGGTCTTGTCTTCCAAAACGCTGCTTAGAGTAGAACTTCCTATTTCAGAATCACCGGCAGAGGGTTAGCTTTGTGTCTGCTCCAGGCCTAGAGTGAAATCCACTCTACGTGTAGAGCTTTTGCAAAGCAGATTGCTAGAAAGCTGGAGATCTCCGCAGGAAGAGCAGTGCCAGGTATTTCTGCCTGTGCTGCATGGCACTATTGTGCTTTCTAATACCTTCTGGAGCACAGGGGCTTTGCTGCCTGAGATTCATTTGTTGATTTGCTGGTAAATAACTCATCCTGTGATGCTTGCAGCTCATCTTACTCTTGGCCTTAGTTCTCTTTGGGGTTGCAAATCACTGTCTCCACACTATATCAGCTTGCAGGCAGCCGGCATCTCAGTGCTCTTCTGTCTGGCCTCCTCCCAAAGCCTTTGTTTAGCCCTTTCCCTGCCAGATTCCCTGCAGGGATCACCTTACTTCGAGGGATTGAAAGAGGGGGGCCACAACCTAATGAAGATGCCTTATGCCTGCCTTCCTGACAACTGCTGGGGGGGAGAGGAGGGCTGCAGTGTCTGAGAACTCCTCCTGGGGTCTGCAGGGATGTGTTTTAGAAGAAAACAGGATGTGGTGGCTCATTTAAACTTGGAAGTGTTTCTTTTCTTGCTTCTGGGATGGTACTAGCCTGGTTTCTGTGGTGAAAGTTCATTTCTGGTATGGGTTCTGATGAGCTTTTAAGAGGGGTCATTGGACCAGGCTGAATAAATCGGGGAGAAAATGAGTGGTAGGTGTTGAGGAAAAAAGGGAGGCATTGAGAGGCAATGTGCTAATGAGGTCTCACCTGGGATGGTAGGTGAAACATAAACAATGATTAATGCTAATGCTAATGAGTTTGGTCTGGGCTTGGTACCCTGCAGAGCTGCCATCCTGATTACACAGCCTTGTGCAAGGCACCGAGGTCTGCCAGCACAAAAGCTAGCCACGGGCAGGGAGTGGCTGGCCAAGGCCAGGGGCAGCCTTCTCTCCAAAGCCTAATCTATGAAGGGTCTAATGAAGGTGTGTGCACTGAAGGTGGAGGATGGGGGCAACTGGAAGCACGTGGCTCAGCACAATCTCTCTGCCTCCTCCAGATGATCCAGTTTGTATCTTCAAGCACCAGCCTCAGCCACCGCACTCAGTGCTGAAGTTTCTGCAGGACATCTTTGCCAGCAAGGACACAGCCAGCATCTTCTACCACACGGACATGATGGTCCTGATAGACATCCTGGTGCGGCAGATTGCAGATCTCTCCCCAGGAGACAAGGTGCTTACAGTAACCCATAGGCATTGGGGAGGGGAGCACAGTCCCAAAGCAGCGCTGTTTCTCCTGCCCCTCCATGGGGTCTGTTCTGATTCAGGCAAGAGTGAAATCCAGTGGTGGGAACGTTTCTGGGTGGTCAAATTAACTCTGGGGGCTGAGGAGGAAGGATTTATCCTGCCTGGCACACAGCAGTAGAAAGGTGTGTTTGAAGAAGGATCTTCCAGGCTGCTGGTGGTCTGCACCTTTCTGCACCTTTGGGAAGAGGGACCCTCAGTGAGTAGAACAAGTAGGAGGGGTCTTTCTGTTTTGGTATTGCAAGAGGCAGGGAATGTGCACATGTTTGAGAGCAAGGGAAGAGCAGCACTGGGTTGCTCTGGGAAAAGCAGAGTTGTCCATAGCTACTAATGAGCCTTAAGGAAAAGCAGGTGCCCCTGGAGTCACTCTCTGGCTGGTGGTGCAGCAGCAGCTGTTCCTGCGCTCACACTGTAATGGAGGCTGGCATGCTTGTTTATCTCACTTTAAATCTTTCATTGTGCTCTGTGTTTTGTCTCCCCTCCCACTTGGCAGCTGAGGATGGAGTATCTCTCTCTGATGCACGCCATCATCCGCTCCACACCCTATCTGCAGCACCAGCACCGCCTCGCCGACCTGCAGGGCATCTTGCAGCGCATCCTGGGGGAGGAGGAGGAGGGACAGCAGTGCCAGATGGACAAACTGATCATCTTGGAGATTTACAAGGAGTTCCCAGAAATCTCTCCCGGTACCAGCTAACCGCCCCTCAGCTTGAACTGGAGTTAGAACCACTTGGATCGACGACGTCCCTTGTTGACACTTTCTCCCCATTCCCTTCCATACCTTATATCCCTCCACGCGAGGCCTAAGGTTGGGACAGCGTTCACTGTCCCTTTAGAAACGCCAGCGGCAGAAAGGGCATGGGGTGCCCCCAGGGCCTGGAGCTTTGGCGGGGGGGAGTCAGAGCGGGTGGGTGCTGGTGCGTGGTTTGCCTGCAGGACTCGGGCAGGGGGTATTGAGGCAGCTGGTGTTAGTGGGAAGGGCAGAGAGCTGG